>CM061270.1:49542500-50070000 GCA_030848825.1 Tadarida brasiliensis
GCTGCTCCTCCATTTGGGAGCAAGCTCGTCCCTGGGACCGTGGGGGTTTGGCCAGAGATGGAGAGGAAGAAAGCTGATTGCCGCTCAAGATGGAAAACTTTTAAGCCCTAGCTATTAGCACGCGGCAAACAAAAGCGGCCAGGGTGGAGGCTCCCGGCAGCCGCGCGGGCCCCTGCGCGTCCCCGAGCCCGGGGCAGGCGGGCGGGAGGTGGGCAGGGACCCGGGGGACCGGGGTGTTGGCTTCAGAGCCGCCCCCTCGCCTGGGTGAGGAGCACTGGGGCTCGGCGAGGGGCAGGGACGCTCCCCACTGCCCCCTGCTTGGCCCGCGGCTCCCTGTCGGACATCAGGGCGAGACCCTGTCCCTGCACCCTCCTCTTCCACGTGCTGGAGTTGGGTCATCGGGACCTGGCTCCGTTCAATCCGCACACGGGCACACGCTGCTGGAGCAGGAAAGCCGAGCATTCTAGCTTCTAGACAGAAGGGACAAGAAGCACTCTCTTGCTAGAAATACAACCACCAAACCAGCGGCAACTGATCTCATCACTGAAAATCAGCATCATGGGCGCACGTCTGTAGCATTTACTTAGGGCACCCCAACTCCGCAGAATATTCCCCTAGGGTGCTACTTCCTGAGGACAAAATGCAACTTTCACTCCTCACCACAACCAAAAGAGGAGGGGAACTGTTTCTTAGCCCAATGTCCGAAAGGTGGGAAATTTAACTTTTAAGCAATTAAGAAGAGAGAAAAATGAAGACCATTTATTTATGAAAATTTATTTTTGTGGGACCAATCAATCAGTCCATGGTTATTTATGGAGTCCTAAATGTGGGTATAAACATAAATATATCTATGTAAATGTAAGAGGCATGTTGAGTGATTATGGAATTGCTATGCTTTGCAGAACAGTGTACAAGGTTGGAAAAAGAGGAAGCTGCCATCCACTAGCTGCTGACGATCTAAAGTTCTAGACAAAGGAAAGGTGGCCACCAAGGCCTCAAATACCTTCCAGGCTCCAACATAATTCAAGTCTTGCAGGGAGAAGAGGGTAGAGCTGACGGAAGGTGTCAGGCACAACGCTGACTTCTCTCTCTGTCTGCTGGTGGAGAAACCCAACCAAGCCTTTGCTCTCCTGAGTTGTGACTGAGGAACTAAAAGCATTTGTTGTTGGGGGGAGGGGGGAGTGAATGACAATGACATTGAGGCAGCCGGCATCTGACCCCTGTAGATCTAGTCCTACCCTGGACAGAAGGCAGATTTTATCCCTTTGGGTAGAGGAGAGACCCTTCCCCCACCAGGTAAAGCATCCAGAGCCATTCTTTCTGCTTTGGGGAGGGTTTGTAAAAGGAAAACATCATTCTAGAGAGGCAGGTAAGATTTGAATTACATGCCATTCTGTTTTTATTTTCTGATTGTAAGCAAAAGGCCCAATTCCAACAGGGAGAGGGAGTGATTTAACCCCTTCAGTTCACAAAGCATCATTTCTTTTCCAGGGACTGAATGGAGCCCTTAAGAGACCCAACGAGGTGAACCCATTTCCAGAAAGTGAGGATTTCTCTTCTTTTGCTGGGAAGATCAGATCCACTTTGTATATATTTTTTCAAAAGTCAATGCACTTCTATATTATATCAAAGTTCTGGGTAATAAAGAATGCTATCGATATTTTTATAGGAGAAAATTAAGGTCAGGCCTTTATTTTTCTGCAGTCACAACTTGCAAAATGATGACAAGTCAAAGTCTCTTACCAAGGTCAGACTAGCTCAGAGAAGGGAGATTTCTGTAAGGAGTAAAATTATATAAGTAATACATGTTATGCTACTAATTGTGACATGTATTAACAAATGAGAGATTCCTAAAGTTTCTGGAAGAATGTTTGCCTCTCAGTGTCCCATACTGCTGTATACCCATAAATAATAAAAAGACTGATAACATTGCTTTATGTAAGCAAGCTTAAAAATCACTCTCAGATAAGTGCTTTTGACCTAAATCTTGTAGCACCTCGCTCTGACATATAACCCCACAACTGTGAAATTCTGTAGGAGATTTAACAGTCTCAAACTGCCAACTGACCCAGCCATAAAGCAAGCAGAGATAAAGATCTACAGTCCAACATGATACAATTAGACATTCACCTTCTATTTATTTCAGTGCAGCTAAGCATTTAACCTACTTAAAAGCCGAAGCTTTTTCATTAAAATATAAACGCTTGTTTATCATTCATTCTATGCCACCTCCCAGCATCCTACAAATTAGTCTATTATAAATGAAAAGATAACTTTGTTTCAGAGAAAGGAGTAAACAGGAATGGTTTCTGTAAAATCCTTCTAGACATGCAAAGATAAAAGATGGCTGTACCGCACAAAATAATCAGATACAAATAGCTGTTCAGAAGCAGCACACCTAAGAAGTACTTTAATCAAATATTTAGGTTACCTGCCAAAAAGACCATGATCTCTTCAAAATGCAATGCGGATTAAAGTGTTATCTAACACAAGCAGAAAACTAACCTTGGAGTGGAAGTTTGAAATGTGCTCATCATAATTTTCATGTCTTTGGATAGAGAAACCAGCTTTTTCAGCTAGATTGCAAAAATGGTTTAAAGTAGTCCCTCGGCGTGGGGCAAATACCATTGCTTTCCCCTAGAACATTAAAAAGGAAATTTACACATTTTAAAACTGGAAGGTAACCAAACACAACAGACATTGGTCAAAGCATTTAACATACCTCTCTCAGGTAGAAAACTCAATTGTTCTTGAGACGTCCACACAGGATGGGCATTCACAATGAGAATAATTTTACGGATAGATATATATCAAATAAAAAAATTCATATTCAAATAACCAGTGGTTTTTCAAACAGTGTATGTAATAAACAAAATGTGCCTCAAAGTTGGTATTCTGTACAATACACACCTTTTTTTGGGTCCAGTGCTTTAAACAAAAGCACTAGATTTCAGAGTAACTGATCCAGCCAGGGCAGTGCCACCCACCTTGCGACTCGCTAGCAGCTGCCAACACAGCTCCAGAGCACGTGGCAACAGACGCCTATAAATGTTAGTTTATTGTGCCCTGAAAATTCAGTACCAAGGACTCCTCCATAGAGACAAGTAACCACAACCCCTATTGGAGAATTTTCACATTTCAGTCCTGCCACCAGCCTTTTCTGTGACCACACTGTCAGACACGCAGCTACAAGGATCTTGGTTTCCAAACTTCATTGAATCCTTCAAAATGGTCATCATTACAGCAAAGCAGCTCCTCACAGTACCCAGATGATTGCTTTTCAAAGAAAGTGGTATAATGAGGGTAAACAGGCTTTTCTAAATAAATTGCACAACCTTATCAGATTGCTGCAGTGGGGCGAATGGGAGGACTTGCATACAACATACACTGGATTTCAGAAGACCGTCCAACGTGAAACTCACAGTAATCCTGAGTTAACCACTGGGTGCGTGTGGATTTTTCCTCTCCCTCTTGTGCACAGAACGGCTGAGCTTCAGAATCTTCTTTTCTTTTTATTTGTTTAAAAGATGATTGTATGCTTCTGTTAATTTCAAGGTTACACTTCACCTTGATGAAATGCCACTTCAGGTTTTGAGGGAATCATGAAAATGTGTCCTACTTTCTTATGAAAGGTGGTTTATCATTCACACCTGCCAACTTATTTATTGAGCATGTGGTACGCGTCAGACACTGGGAGAGGAGCTCTCCATTCATTGTCTTCCTCAAAAGTGTAGGGAGTATCAGCTCCATTTTACAGGATGCTCAGAAAGGTCGAATAATTGACCAAGATGACACAACTGGTAAATTATTGGAAACGTATCTGACTCCAATGCCAATTCTCTTTCCTGCACACCACACTGCCTCCTTGTTAGTACTAGTGGTGACAATGATAATAATAATAGCTACCCCTGTGCTAGGTGCTTCCACCTCCCTTTAATCCCCTCAACACTTCTCTCAACAACCTAGTACGGGAGACATTACATTCTACAATTAAACATGATGAAGGGGTTGACCAACACAAGGAAGAACCGTGTGATAGAAAGGGTTTTTGGACTTAAAGGGTGTCTCCAACCATCAAAGAGTTGTGTCACCTCAGGAAAATCGGAAAACGAATCATAGAGCTGTTGAGCTACAAGGGACCTTGGAGATGTTTAGTCTAATCTCATTTGGCAGACGAGAAACTCAAGTCATCTAAGCTGACCCACTGAGTTTTCTCCTCCAGCAAATGGGAAGAACAAAGTCTGCCCCCCCCCCCACACACACACGTTGTGAGAATCAGATGAGGTGATAAAAGTGAAAATAGTTTGAAAAACAAGGTTAAATAGATGTAAGACTAGAAACATCTACACCACCTAATAGTGCTATAAAAATTCTATCAATTCTCTCTCCCTGTCACTCTCTTTCCCTCATTTACCTGCAAGAAAATACACTAATACACTGTCCTGGACATCAAGTGTGTTTTCATACTGTGTTTACATAGACATGTACACACTCAGGCACATAATTATAGCAGCACCAATCATGCCAACACACTAAGGTTCTGTCAGCTTTTCCTATATTAATTGCTATTTTCAGGTAGTTTTCAAACTTAACAGTAAAAATTCATTTTGATGTGAAACTAGATATAATACATGGTCTCAGCAGGGGAGCTAAAGTCTCCATTAAAAAAGAGAGAGAGAGAGAATACTTGTAGGTCATTTTAGTCATTTTTAAGAGCTGGTTGCCATTCTGGATTTTTGAATAATGGAAATTTTTTTATTTTATTTTAAACTCACTTGCAAAAACTGTCTTACAATTACAATGGAAGAGCTGATTTTTAACAGCTATTATCTAAGCCAGTGATTTTCAACCTTTTTTATCTCACGGCACACAAAAACTAATTATTAAAATTCTGCGGCATACCAAAAAATATGTTTTTTGCCCATCTGACAAAAAAAAAAAAAATAGATATAATTTTGATTAAAAAAAAAAAAAAAAAAAAACCACACAGTAATTACCTACTCTTTTTGCTCCAAAGTGACTTTTTAAAAAGTCAGGTGCCTATACTTGTATACATACAAGGATTTCTGGTACTAAGAATTAACCAATCAGATGCAACCTTATTATGCAACACGACCAATAAAATGCAACTCTATTATATGACCTATATATTTATAGTTCAAAACAGGGCATTTACACCAGACAGCTATTGTTGTGTTGGCTGCTGTCATTTTTAAATTTGACAATCTAAGGGGGAAAAAGGCAGTGTCCCTGACTAAATAGTCAGGTACTGCATGTTTTAAAAATTCTTGTGGCACACTGGTTGAAAATCGCTGATCTAAGCTACCTATCGTAATGTTTGCAGGGCTACAGGCTTCTTGGTTGGGTTGATGCTTGCATTTACAAAGCACATGCTCTCCACACCACAGCCCCTGGTTGGTTGGGGTGAGCTGTTAGGAGATTGCAACTAAGCATATAGCAGCGCTCTCTGCCCAGACATCTCTTTCCTCCTCTCATATCGGTTTACCTGTCCTTCTCTAACCACCCGATCTAGAACAGCAGTACCCCCCCCATCATTATTTACCCTCTCTCCCTGCTTTGTTTATGTTCTTGGCACTCATCACCCTGACACACATTATGTCCTTGTTGTTATTGCGTCTCCTCTGGCTGGAATGTATGCTCCATGACAACAGGATCTGCTGTTTATCCACTGCTTTTTCTCAGGGCCTCGCATATAGTAGACACTCAATCAATATTTGCTGAGAGAATAAACCAAATCCAGATGTTGAATCATCTGAGAAATACAAGTCTTTGGGAATTCAAAGGCCATATTCTATTGCTTATTCTTTAGAAAAGATTTTCTCCAAGAAGCGTTTCTGGTCAGCGGCTTTGATGGGATTGAGGGCAGCACTCTGCACAATCCTGTACCCACAGGGAAGAGAAAGAGCAGGCAGGAGCTTCAATCCCTAATTACTCACTTATGAGTTTTAAAATGCTTTCTTCTGCCCTGGCCGGTTTGGCTCAGCGGTTAGCACGTCGGCCCACGGACCAGAGAGTCCCGGGTTCGGTTGCCGCTAAGGGCACATACCTCGGTTGCAGTTTGTCCCCGGCTGCGGTTGGGGTCGTGTGGTGGCAACCACTCGATGTGTCTCTCTCACATCGATGTTTTTCTCTCTCTCTCCCTCCTGCTCTGTCTGAGGATAAATGCAAAAATGTCCTCGGGTGAGGATAAAAATAAAATGCTTTCTTCTTCATTTCACTGAAAACGGACATTTTTGAAATGTGGATTCATAGTCAGGAGAGACAACATCCACCATCCATTCATTCAGTACGCATCCACTGAGCCCTTACCGAGTGCCTGCATCCGCCCCACAGTGAATGGTTTTAGGACACCCCCCCTTCCCCAGTGGAGCCGAACTCTTTGTCAGGTACTATCAGAGGTCTATGCCTTACAATTTAGGCTACAAAAATCCAAACAAGGAAAGAAATGGACTTCAAACTAGTCCATCACTTTAGAAAAATTATTTTCAATTTATCAAAGCACAAGTGTCTAAGCAGTCACAGTCACAGAATCATTTTAAATTCAGAACGGACACTCAATTGAATGTAAAATTTTGACTGATGAGCAGAAATTTGAGAGAATTCGTTTATCCCTGGAGAGGAGGGAGGAGGAGTTCCACTGAACAACCATGATATTGTTTACCTTGTGAGTGCAGTTGTTGCTATTTTGCTAGACTAATCTAGACTCACATATAAAGGGTGTGTACTTCTGGAAAAAATAAGTATGCTTCAGATTTATTTGAAAAGGAATATGCTATGCCACCGAAATGCCTTTACTCCTCTTTCATTCCAGGCAACCAACTATTAAATACCAATTACATGTTTAAGCTTATGTTTACTGTGGGTCATTTTTTAAACTCTCACTGCACACCACCTGATCCTCTACCACTCAAACACATCAGTTCCTGTGATTCACTGTTCTTCAAGGGCCTCAAGTCGGTGTTGAATATTCCACTGGGAGCTTGGAAAATGCATCTTGTCCTCTCACTGAGTTATTAGGCAAGTTTGAACATGTCTTTTCATCAACATGAGAGTCCAATGAACCCAGCCTCTGTAAATTCAGAGGAGGGACCATGTATTTTATTGCACATGGAAAGATGTTAGTCACACATTACTTGTTCCAACTATAGGCCCTATCTTCTCCTGGTTACCTCCACTCTACCAGTCAAGTCTTACCTATTCCCCCAGACCCAGAGTCTCCATCCTTTATGAAGACTCTTCTAACCATTTCTTTGCCTGGCTTCTGAGATGCTGCCTTTGCCTGCTTCCGCCTGCTTCCTCCCCTACATCTCTCTCAGTCCCCTTCCCTGGCTCCTCTTCTTCCCCTTGCCCCTTAACTGTCAGTGGTACCCAGAGCTCTGCCTACTTTTTATTCGTATTCTATATAGTTCTAGGTAATTGTACCCAAGCCCAGAACTTCAGCTATCGCTTATACATCAAAACTCACAAGTATATAACTGCAGCATTCACCACTGCCCAGGGCCCACACCCATATTTTCAGGTGCCTACTAGATCTCTCCATGGGGGTGTTCTGAAAATATCTTTAACCCATTTTGTCTAAAATGAAACTCAATGTCCTTGGCTCCAAACCCCTACCCTTCCCAGGGCACCACCCACTCCCCCACCCCCCCATACACACACACACAAGCTGAGTGCTTACTGGGTACCAAGCACTTCCATACTCTTCACCTTTGAAATGAAGCTAGAAACCTGGGTATCATGGCATTGCCTTCTAAAACCCTTCAATGTGCCCAGCCCGTGTGGCTCAGTGGTTGAGCATCGACCCATGCACCAAGAGGTCACCAGTTCGATTCCCGGTCAGGGCACATGCCCAGGTTGAGGGCCTGATCCCCAGTGGGGGTGTGCAGGAGGCAGCCAGTCGGTGTTCTCTCTCCCTCTCCCTTCCTCTCTCTCTAAAAATCAATTAAGAAAAAAAAAATTTTTTTAAATAATAAATAAAACCCTTCAATGCCATGTCTCCCCACCCACATCACGGTCATCTGCTGCCCGTGGTTCTCAAACCGTGTTTCAGTTGCTTCAAGGGCGACCTGGAGGGGTACAAGGGGGACCGGGAGAGAGGAAGTGCTAAGCTTCTCATATCCAATTTAACTGAAGCTGCTTCACTTTGTTTTATAATTGGGGTGCTGGCTAAGAATGTTTTAACCAAAGGGTTCTGCTATTAAACAGGGTTGAAAATCACTGACATGGGTCCCTTTTTGGGACGACAGACAGAGCCCAGCATGACCCATGCTTATCTCTGCAGTGTCATCCTGTCACTCCTTCATACTCACCTTGGGCTCTCATCAGGTCAAACTCACAGCAGTCCTCTGACTTGTTCTTTCATGGACCCCATGTGTCTTCAAACCTGCAAACATCCCCTCTAGGGGAATGCTTCTCTTGAGCTCCAGTTCTTTGTTTGCGTGGTAAGCTCTTCGTCATCCTTCAGCACCCAGCTTAGACACCGTGCCCCGGCGATGCCTGTGCCGAGCTCCTCGGTCTCCACGCTGTGCCTCCTGCCCCAGTCAGCCACGTCACTCCCTGCTCCCATGGGTCACCCATACTTCTGTTGTGTCCTCAACACATCAGGGAACTGCTTGTTCACTGGCTGTTGTGCCGGCCTCTGCGCTCCTCCATGGCAGAATTACGGTGTGTCCCTCAATCCCGGGGCCTAGCGCTGCGTCTGGCTTCTGAGAGGTGCTCAGTAAATGTTTGCTGAACAGATCTGTCAGTGAATGCCCACTCGCTTCCCTCTTCTCAGTCTTCACGTCTTCACTAGGTCCTAACCAGACTAGTTGGTTTACCCTTGACCCATGAGGAAACTTGCTGCTTTCAAGATCTAATTCCACTCCAGCCTTCATGCTGTGGCCAGAGTGGTCTTTCTAGAACCCACATCTGACCTCACCACTGCTCAAAAACTTCCAGTGGTTCTCTATTACCCCTATAATAAAGTCCAGCCTGTTCATCAGTGTTGCTAGCTGTTCATAAAATGGCACCCCAAATTAGCTCTTTAACCTTATCTCCTGCCCCTCCCCACCCCTAGTCCCCAAACCACAAAGACACTCTTATACTCCAGCCAGAGCGAACATCTTGTTGACCCTAAAACACAGCACGCTTTTTCATACCCTACACCTGTGAGCCTCGTTCCCTCCACTCGGGATACTGCCTTCTAGTCCCTTCTCTGAAGCTTGGAATGAATGCCCTTCTGACTATTCAAGATCAAAGTCGGATACCACTGCCTGCAGGGGAACCTTCCTCAGGAAGTTAGTCACTCTGTGCTGTACCTCTTCCTCGTACCCGCCACACCACATTATATGTCCTGGTAGCTCATGCATCAATCTGCCCTGCTAACAACCTTTGAAATTCTCACAGTGCTTGCTAGGTATACCCCTACCCCACATTCCCCAGCACAGTGCCAGGCAGATAGTAGGTGCTCAGCAGATGATTCTTGAATCAAGATAGAGTCCAAACCCTTGAGTATCTCACATTCTATTCAAGGTGTAAATTAGAAAGATCCACAGAACAGATAAAAACAGCACCAGGCTATATATGACCAAGTGCTGGCTGTTATTAGCCATTCTGCAGTGTCCACTCTAGTTCCACCTGTGAGCATTACATCTCACGAGGAAGGGTCAGTTCCTGGGGGGCAGAGACTCACCACCGCACATGCTGACTGAGCACCCAGGTGGACCTCAGAAAAGAACTTCTAGGGCTAGGCCCCTGCTCTGAGGGTCTTAAGACCATCTGGGGACTCTTTCCTGCAACTGGGAGAGCCGAGCTTGGCTGCACACAGCTCCTCACCAAGAACAGGGAGGATTTGCCGGGCCTCTGACCCAGCCAGCAGACGGGAACCCAAGGTCCTTCCGCACCATCTCAGTTCACTGCACTGAGCCCACACTCACGAGGCATTTCCCTGCGATTAGCAACAGCAGAGGTTTGCGTAGGAGCACACAGAGATGTTAGATTTTTTTAAACGAGGAACTCTGTCAACACAAACGAGAGTCCATGGTTCACATTCCTAGCACTCCTTGCATACAGACAGGACTCCAGGCACCTGGTAGTCACTTAGGGCCCATCTCCGAGGAAGGTTAAGTGACTTCCACAGTGATGTTTTTGAATCCTTGACAATCAGTCAGCAGTGATAACCAGCCGGAGAGCTGGCAGTATTGCACCCCGTCCATCTCCTCGTGGTCCTCAGTGAGCTCACCCTGTGTAGCTGGCTCGGCTCCCCTCCCTGCACCCAAAGCCGTCTCCGAGGAATAGTAGTAGATACCATTTGCTAGTTGTCATTTCTGGGCTCAAGTTCAACTTGCAGGCTGCTGTGGCTATTTTAAAATTACATTTGGGTCCTCTGATATCAGGCATTGGTGATGTTCTTTAAAGAACACAATGACAGGGGTCACCTATCAATCATCAGCGAGAAGCCACTCACTGGAGAGGAAAGGTGGGGGAGGGAGGAAAGGTTGCTTCTTGGAATGAGTAGAATTTGCTGATTTCATTCCTTTTTAATATCTTTTTTTTTTTTTTTCTTTTCATCTTTAAGTTTGCAAGAGAGTCCCTTGTAGTATGCTGGCAGGAGTCCAATGTTTTACAATTTCTCTCAACCAGCAAGTTGAGGAAAGTTTCCACTGGGGCAGGTGACAAACAGTCCCCGCTGAAATCTGGGGCTTCCTAGAACAACCTTCCAAGCACGGGTGCTATTTGGCAGAGAATCAGAGCTCAGCCCACCCTGTTGGCTAAGTCCTCTCTGGGGTCTGTCCCCCTCATTCATTATAAAAACTGAAAAGCAGAGAAACTTTCTCTCCAACTTCCTTTGCTTCTGGAACTCTGACCCAGACTGCTGATTTGCCCTAGCTAGAAATCAAAGAACCATACTCCCCCAAACGACAGAATGCCTTTCTTCCCACAGCTTGACACTTGAACCTCATGTTGCAATCATTTCGTTCTTGCCACCTAGTAGGAATCTGGCTCCCTTCACGCCGGGCAGGCTATCAGTAAAGTGTCATCTTCATCCAGGTGTACAACCCCCCGGCACCACGGCAGGGCCTGCTGCGGGTCTGCAGAACGTGGGTGCAGGGGAGACACTGTGTCCAGTTATGTGCACAAGCTGTCAGGGTCCAGGTCAAGAAAATGGTTTAGTCCCTTCCTGCCAGCATTTCGTCGAGGAAAATGCTTGGAAAGAGCCCCCTGTATTCTGTGCACAGCCAGGAAGTCTCGCTAGTTCTTCGAGGTAACGAGAGCTAACATACACTCAGAGCCAATCGGGTATGAAAACTTTCCAAAGCGTTGGACACGGGGAGTGAACACAGTGCTCATTTTACAGATGGAAAACTGAGGCTTCGAGAGGTGAACCCAGTGGCTAGATAGGAAGGCAGACTTGGGTTTTGAATGAAGATACTTCTGACTCCACCCACCACTTTACCTTCAGAAACGGCACCCCCCAACCCCCTCCGGGAATTTGAAGCATTTGGCTCAAGTGCCGTTTTTGCTGAGCACCCTGAGAACCTGTGTGTCTCAATGAATTTGTCAGGCCTTCAATAACGAAGAAATCAGGACGCACCAGCGTCGCCCCCAAGTTGTTTCTCTGCGGGCCTGTGTGGCACCTTCAGACACCTCTGGACTCACAGAACCATGGAGGAGTTGTCTGGGCTCGAGAAAACATTAAAAGCAGCACTAATTGCAGAAGTAAAACCTTTGCTATTATCTTAGTTTTGGACTGTGACTTCCACACCACACACCCTTACAGGGGTCCTCTGGAAGCAGACAGCCAGCCCTGAGAGCTAAGAACAGGGCAGTTTGTCCTCTGGTTACCCCCAATCTCTGGGAACCCTTCTAGCACACTGGCACAGGATGTGGAGCTGCTGGTCACTGCCAAGTCCACACGGCCCTTCTAGGGTCCACCTGGGTAGAGGCCTAGGGAGTGCAAGTGCTGTGTCTCCCAGACCTCCCGATGGGATGAGCCTCCTGGGTGGTATTTCGGAATGTCCATGTGCCATCCACAACTTGGATTCCCCCCTTTCAGTGGACCCCTCACCCCTTAGGCTAGAATGCCTGGCAGCCTTGTGAGTGAGGCCCAAGCCAGGCCCAACTCCCATTTCTAATGCTGCAGTCTGGCACAGGCCCCTCTGACCTAGCCTCCCTGCTCCTCTCATAGCATAAGTAAGCACCGTCTACTCTGGGGCCCGGCCTCATCCTTCTCAGAGCTAAGGGTGAGTGTCAGCTGTCAGTAGGGGGGCTGCTGTCTTCGCTCAGGGGGGCTGCTGTGTGGAGCCACACTTCAGGCAAGGAGGGAGTGTGGTTCGGGGTTTAATAGCGGGTACAGGAGAGCTGCTAGAGATTCCAGTCCAATCTGCATTTAGGTCTATTCATAGCTTGGGCAGTTTTCTATTGTAAATCATTCTCATGATTTACAATAGATCCTGGGTAAATCATGCAAATCTGCTGCAAAATGGAGTATTTGCCACAAATAGGCTCTGAAGGGGTGTTGGTGATGAGTGAAGTGCTGTTTGTTCAGTGTGAGATCCAGGAGTCCTTGAAAGCATTGTATTTATGTATGATACATTTTCATGGAAGCCTTTACACCCACGAGTCTCAGTGGCCTCTCTGAAAATCCTGATCTTGCAAATACTCATAGGAATCACCCATGGCTCACACGGGGGATGAAGAGGCCCCAGATTCCTTTTTCCACCCTCAACTCACTCAGGCTGCTCAGCCAACCAGGGCAGCAGCCATCAATAGCTTGGAGCGTGCTCCATCCTTGCCTCAGGACCTACTACCCACCTCACAGAGGGAACTGAGAAGGCCAATTTACTTTAATTGATTACCACTTACAAAGCTGTGGTTACTCCTCTAAGAGGCCTATTTAAAGTTTCTGAGCTATATAGAGATAACAAAATAAAAAGCAACAGTGTAAAGGCAAAGGATGATTATCAAATTGCTCTGGGAACCTTCAATGTGAAAACAGATATAAAAGAAATATTGAAGGGTATTAATCTGTAAGTCTCACTGAGGTCAGAAGACTGGAGCAAACCCTCTTTTTAAAAAGACCTCAGAAACCAAACTTTAGAAAAGTCTTGACACACACACACACACACACACACACACACACACACACACACTGCAGTCTTTTCTCAAATAAATGTGAGTTCTTGTGTTGGACTGCACTAACATTGTTAACCTATTTTAAATTTGATGGTACAGTGAGAGCCTTACATACTTATAAGATTTTTTTTTAAATGCATGAGCTTTAAACTTGTTTTCTTACTTTAAATAGACGTATATTAACTCTCTGTTTAGGCTGCAAGACCTCCTAGCTTAGTATAACAGCCCAACAAAATAAGAGTGGATACAAACTGTAATTTACTCTCAGGCATAAATGGATATATAAATGTAAAAATGTGCACAATTTTTATGCCATGCTTGGCTTCATTGTGACCTAATGTTTATAATATGTAAATAATGGCTTCCTTTTAAAGCAAAGAACTTTTAATATACAGATTCATCTGAAGTCCTTTTTCTTTAATATAAACAGAAATAGAAAGAAAAAAAATATTTTGCAATAAATAAATACCCAATGACACAGGTTACCATTGAAGGGATTTAAAATGACAGAAGTCAACAGAAACTTTCAATATCATACTTCTACTTTAATATGAAGATATTGTTATCAAAGGAAAAGACTCAAGAAATTCTTTGATAAAAATAATCTCACGCTATCTTTGAAGCGGTTTCATTTATTTTACTACCCACTGTGTTCCTTATCAGAAGGCCAAGGGTAAGAAGTTTCCTAGTTATGATTAGGAAAGAATCTGATAGATCAGAAGACCCAATTGAAGTTGGACATAATAAGTATTAAAGTATTACATGACATTAATCCTGCCATTCCATTACTCTCTCCATCTTTGTGCACAGACTAATTATTCTGAAGCCAGTGTTCAGGAGAAAATAGAAACATACTTACCCTGGGCTGGAGTAATCTCTTTATTGCATCAACAAGGCTGGCTCTGTACTGGTCCAGAAACAGGCTGACATTGAGAAGAGAGCAGCATCCAGATTAAACTCGGTTTTCAAGTCTAATGATACTAACGGAGATAAGTACAGGGCTAATGACACATGTTTACTCAACACTAGAAGAAGAGAAATTGTTTCTTTCTATTCAAATGTCTTACTGGACCAAAAAAAAAAAAAAAAAAATAGAAAAAGATTTTGTGGTCAGTGGTATGGCAACTGAAGCCAAGTCGTCAACATGCAATGGGCCAGGATTCACACACAGCTGGGCCAGATGTTATTGTTAAAGGGACGGCTTCTAAGCTGCCATTTGGGTGTATTATTTGGCTGAGATGAAGCTCTCCCAGCAATCCCGTCACTGGAGCTTGGTCTCTGTAGACCTGGGCGCTCTGCACACTGCTGTGAGACCACCCTCCAAAAACAAACCACCAGCCCTGTTACACCCAGACCACAGAGCGATCTCAGCTGGTGATGGTTTTTAGTGACTAGGAATAGCACTGAGGTTAGATTCAACCAGTGACCTAGGCCTAAATGGTTCCAAAAACAAAAATAAGGTTTAGGCAATGTGTCAGAGAGACCATGGCAGCGCTAGGTTCCCGCCCCCCCCCCCCATCCCCATGTTGATTTTTTATCCTTTGGTTTTTTGAGAGTTTCTGTTGCTGCTCTGTCATCCCTTTGGCTGGGTCAGTCTGACCCTGTCTTCACCAGGCCTTATCTTGGAAGCTTGGGACAGAGTTTGCTCATCTGGGACTCACAGGCTAGAACACTGGACAGCCTTGAGCATCAGCTATCCCATGAGGAGCCTCAGTGGGGGCCCTGCACCCCTTTCCAGTGCTGCAGTTTGGGGTAGGCCCCTCTGATTGGCCTCCCTGCTCCTCACATAGTGTGGGTAAGTACCGCCTATTCTGGTGCCCTGCCTCACCTTCTTGGAGCTAAGGGTGAGTGACAGCTATCAGTAGGAGGCTGCTGTGTGGAGCCACACTTCAGGCAAGGGCAGAGAGTTCACAGTTTAATAGAGCTCTGGCTCTGACCTGTCTGCTATGTCACCTTGGACAAGTCACTTCACGTGAGGCCTCTGTGCCTTTATCAATAAAGGCCCACCTGTGTGACTGTGCTGGAATCAAATAAATAATATGTTAGTTGACAAATGTTTGCTACCATCTACTACACACTAGGGGCTGTTTTAGGCATTAGAAATAAGCTATGAATAAGATCAGGTTCCCATCCGCAAGGAGCCCGCAGTCTTCATTAATGCGTCACTAGTTCCAGCACGGCAGGTACACACAGAGGGGACGCACTAAGCAGCTGTTTACTGCCTGGCTGGCAGGTCAACAGAGTTCTGGAAATTGAGGAGCTTAGCTTATGTAGGGTGTTAGTTTCAATGACCCTAAAACAGGTTGTACCAGTATTGGTAAGGAAGAATCAACATTTAGGTAGCAGGTTTCACCAGACTAGGTTCTCTTCCAATTCTCTCATTCGAGAGCAAGTGGGGAGAGCAGTTTATGAGAAGTTGCCAAGAAGTCAGTGCTTGGGTTTCCCCAGGACATGATCAGCATGTCCTATAAGGCTCTATAAAAGGATGCTTTAAGTGCTGGAAAAAGAATACTCTTAAGATGAGCTAGAGTCCTGCCCAGTTTGGCTCAGTGGTTAGAGTGTTGGCCCACAGACTGAAGGGTCTTGGGTTTGATTCCCGGTCAAGGACATGTACCTGGGTTGCAGGTTCATCCCCAACCCCAATCTGGATTGTGTAGGAGGCAACCAATCAATGTGTCTCTCTCACATAGATGTTTCTCTCTCTCTCTCTCTCTCCCTCCCTCCCTTTCACTCTATCTAAAAAGTCAATGGAAAAAATATCCTTAGGTGAGGATTAATAACAATAACAAAAAAAGATGAGGTTGACATCATGTCTGGAATGGGAACCTTATCCCATATTCCTTCCATCAATCAGGATAACCTGATTACCACCCACGGGAACATTTTCTTATAGTTCCATAAAAAATATGCTTAAATCTTAGAGCACAGAATGCTAATTCAAATGTTATAAAAATGTGCCTTTAAGTCATATTAATCAATCATTGATAACCATTAAGGATTGATAAGAAAGAAATGAAATTGTATCTATATGTCTTAAAATTTTTTCTCTTCAGGACCATATACCTTATTCTTTAGTGAGGTAATATTTTAAGTTGTAAGAATTAAGCATTCTGGTTTTGTTTTTTAAGAAGACTATCATTATGGGAAAACATGTCAGGTTCCCAGGCCTATAGAAAGCCTGGTTGGTTGGGACACATAGCGTTAAGCAAAAGCCACGCTCAGTTTATACCTACGCATCCTAAGAGCTGGTAAGATCGTTAGAATAAATAAACAGCATCTTAAAAGCTGAGTTTAAAATAACCTTATAAAGTACTATTTCTACTTAATGTTGGTAATGGTGACAAAGATATTAATTAACAACATAGCTTATTGGAAAATGCAGCTTAAAACAAAGTACACATTCCAAACATGGTTATCTGAAAGGTAGTGTTGTCTATGCCATCATTCCAAATCAAATTTCCCAAAAGTGATTCTTGCGGTTCTCTAAGTGGTCTTTATTCCAAGCAAGCTCACCTTTCTCCTTAGCTCTGATGCAGAATTTATAACGCTTTGTAGGATACATCCTATGAGCAATTTCAATGTGCTTTAGTATGAGTGATATATAATCTCCTGAAAATTCACCCCTTAAATAGTCCTAATGGGCTCAGAGAACAGCAGTAGCTTAAGTGGATCTATTTAAAAAGGCTGAGTGGGTCAGTGATTGGGATGGAGATACCATTTCAACTCTCCCTTCAGCTACTGATCAAAATGCATCGACAGTCAGTCTAGTTTGGCCATTATAACACACACACACACACACACACACACACACCCCTCTACATAATTCACTCGTGGAATCAACACCTGCTTTGTTCCATGGATCTGAATCACAGGTTTTATGACAAAGGAAAGGTGCCAGGCCATTTTCATCCCCTCCCTTAGGCTCAGTCGGGTTTGTGCAGAGCATAGGCCATTTACAGCTCCTCTCATAGGGAAATTAATTAGTGTGGAGAACAGGAGGCATTTTTCTGCCACAGAAAGGAAGACCTCTATGTAATTTTCAAGGTGAACTGTGCTAAGTTAAATTCACTGTTTTGGATTAACTTTCAGTGGAAGAATGGTCTCTATCAATAGTTATCAGCTGATAGTTGTGGAAGCTGGCATGATGCCCTATTCTGATCTCACTTGGCTCTGTCCCTTAGGTGGCAAGACTTTGGCAATTTGTCTATCTTCTCTAGAACAGAGTTTCCTTAGGAGTGAGGGGAAAGGGCTGACTACATTTGGATTAAAGATCTTTTCAGTGTAAAGTTATTTGAGTTGTGATTTAGAAATATCCATGATTACAGGATCTGAAAGAAAACAAAGAAATTCTAGAGCCTATTTTGAGAAAAAAAAAATTCATAAAAACCAAACTTTAAAAAAAATCAAGAGCAAAGTAAAAATAACAGAAAATAGAAACAATTCACTGTACATAGTGAAAACGCCGAGAGCGTTGCTTTCACAGTCTCAGGCTGCAGGTGTGCACAGGGGCTGCTGACTGTCCTACAGGCTGAGCTCCTTGCGTCAGACTATGAGTGGCATTTCAGACTCACCTAAAGCCTTTAGAGAGTCCAAATGCACAGAATCATTTTTATTTTTGCAGAACTACAATAAACTGGAAAGCCATCAAACACTAAATGAAAGTGTTCATTGGATAAAAAAAAAAAAATCAAAACAAAAAACTTACTTCCAGACTCTTAAATTATTGTGATTGAACAGGAGCCTGGAAAGGCAGACTTGAAATTAACAATCACTCACTATTCTAAACTCAACAAGGACTGGGCTGGACTGCATTCCAGCCCCAAGGAACTCATTAAATTCAACGTTTAACCAGTCAACGAAGGAACTTAATAGGTGGCTTTTTCTACACCTGTGGTTAAATATTCTAATATTTTGATGTTCGTCCACAGCATCCTTTTGCAGGTGTGGCTATAGCCCCTTCTGTTTATTTCAAAGTTGACATTTTACAAGTTGTTTAGGAACTGTTGAACCATGAAACTATATTTCATTGTCAAAAATGCTGAATGCTGAAATAATGACTAGCTTTCACAGTTTGCCTTTTATTTTATAATCTAGTTGAGCTAATAATTCAGATGTGAACCAAGAGACTGTCTCTTCTGGGAAATACGTTATTTCCCCCAGTGCCCACAGGTTTAGGACTGTTTGAATGTAAATATATGAATATATGAATGATTTAAGAACATAAACATATCACCACTTGTTGTAATCATGTGCATTTTACTTGAACCACAATGTGGGTTTGGAATAGGTTTGTGAATAGAGCTTGTTTTCATGTAAATGGGATCAAGCAGTACTACTGGTTAGCTATTCAGGGAATCAGACAATGCCACCCTTGCTGGAAAGGCTTCAATAAGAATTTAATCCATGTACCTAATATTTGAACTCTGACTCCTGTTTCATATTCCTGTGGCCTAATCCAGATCTCATTGACTGACAATGACTCAAGGATGGGGTGAGACTTAAGTGATCTATTTATGTGTGGCACCTATTTTTGGCACTGAGTATTTCAGGTTTCATCTTGGAGGTAGTGTTTAAAGGGAGCTTTCTTTTCCTCCTCTGTGACATTCTAAAGGAAAAAAAGAGTGTGTGTGTGTGTGGGGGGGGGGGCTGCATGGTCTGCCTGCTGCCCCTAGAAGCAGCATCCAAGCAGTCACTCTGAGAGAGAAACGCCAAACCCACCGACATAAAGAACTCCCGGAACCCTGTGCTTCGCTGCTGTATGCACAACACGCATATTATAAACATCACTGCACTTTCTAAGTTTCTAAGCAGCTTACCCATCCCTGTGAATATGAAGGGAGACCATTTCCAACGCATTTCTTTTGGAAATAATATCAGCATCGCAGTGAGAGTAGCTTAATGTTTCACATTTCCTAATGGGAAATTATAAACAGGCTGACATTCTGGTACTTAGAACACAAGGGGGACAAAAACTTAATTCATGCATAGGAAAGCCATTTATAAAATGAAACTTGGTATATTTAGTTCATTTGGATTCATAAATTCTCACAGAGCCACTAGGTGTGTGTGTGTGTGTGTGTGTGTGTGTGTGTGCGCGCGCACTGCATTGTGTTCTATATTCGTAACGAAACGCTCAGCGAATGTGCATCACGTATACCAGTTATACGTGATCCTGTTGTTGGCTAGGCAAAAAAAGAGACTATTTTCCAA
Organism: Tadarida brasiliensis; assembly: GCA_030848825.1. Taxonomy (NCBI): domain Eukaryota; kingdom Metazoa; phylum Chordata; class Mammalia; order Chiroptera; family Molossidae; genus Tadarida; species Tadarida brasiliensis. The sequence continues at coordinate 49,561,848 of CM061270.1, forward strand.
ACATGTTGTGTGGCTATTTTTAACCTTACTGAGAACATTAATCAGAAAAGAGCTTAAGTCTTACTCCCTCTGCTTGTCTCTCTGGTACAAATAGGATGACATGGTATGAGTGTCCATAACACAAGGATGACAAAGACAGGCTGTTTTGATATTTGTGCAAAGGACAAATTTAACCTAAATCTCTTGGCCAGACCTGACTTTCCCCACCTAATCAGAGCCCATCCATGTGCCACCCTCGTCTAAACCCTCAGGAAGGTGCTGCCCTCCTTCCCTCTCTGCTGCTCTCTGATCTGACTTTCATGCTTAATCTGATCTAATCCTGCCAGCATTATCTTCATCTGTGCAATGAAACCTGGAGGATCTTTTCTCATATTTGGTGAGGAAAGGCATTTACAAATTACTTGCTCAAATTGTATGGTGAGATTGTATTTCCTTATTTTTGATTAGATGATGGATGTAATATTGAGACACAATATCAATGATTAATCAGAAATCTCTCCCTTCTTTGGAACAGGTTTTCTGAAACTGGGTTCAAAGAGACTAAAAGGGCTATGGAAAACTAGAAACTCTCTAGCTAAAACTAAAACAAAATATTTATTTTTTATTAAAGTATTTATCAGAAGGAAAAAAAAGCAAATCTAATTTCATTGGCCTAGGTAGAAAAGTTACCCACTAAAAAGTCTATTAAATAATAATAATAATAACAAAGACTTCCTGAAAATTTCATCCCATCCATTCAGCTCTCTGATAGGGAGTCTTCCCTGGGTTCCAGTTCCTATGATTGAGTTTATCAATATAATAGATCTTCTTTAGAATCTGAACTTGTGTTTTCAAATATAAAATGTCATAAAAAAATCATGATAAAAATACAAATAAGATCTTACTTTTAACAGGGAAAATACTTGTGAATTGTCAACATTTCCCATATGCTGAGACAATTATTATTCAACACGCATGAAGAAAATACATAAGATTAGTCGAAATCATTAAGGTTTGATACATATTTATCCTATAACTTAGGGTCAGACTGTCATTAACAATAAGTAGATTGAGCTAAAAGAGAAGACAAAATATGTAAATTATTTTTAAAAAGCAGGCATCTGACAAATTTTAATATTATTTGCATAACAATAAAATGTAATTTTATAATTCTTGTTTTATGTATAATTAAATATCATAATTGAATACATTGAAAATATTAGATAGCAAACATACATTTTAAGAAAAGCTATTTCCCTGAAGATATTCCATAGATATGTTTATTTGCTGGAGCGTGTATATGTGTGCACACATACATATATTCCCTTATATCAATAGTCAGATCTCTCCTAAGAAGTAAGCTAATTGAGCTGTTTGTGTTGATAAACTCCTTTTTCTCCAGACTATTCCTCTCCGAGCCATAATTATTTGCAATTTGCCTAAGTCGTCCATTTACTGATACGTCAAGCATGAAACAGAGGCAATTCCAGAAAATGGAAATGCTTCTCAAAATCAATCTTTGGGAAATAATGTGGTAGAAGTTACTGTGTGATAGAAGACTACCTTATAACTGTCACATGGAGATGAATATTAATTTGTTGAGGTTAAGGTGGCTTTGTGCTTCATTTGTTGACTTTGCTTAGCCGTCAGCAAAGCAGCACAGCCCAATTACTCCAGCAAAGCTATTTTTTCTAACAGGAGTTTTATGATTTTTATGTACTTACCAGTCAGCACACATAACCATGTCAAAATGTCCTTCCAGTTGAGAGACATCTGTCTCATTATCCCATCGTAAAACGCTTGAGGAGAAAAAGATTTTTTAAAATTATACTTAGGGTGTTTTATTTTTTTTTTTACTTTTGATTTTGAGCTATTAACATTATTTTTGTGGCACTTGAAATTATTTAAAAGGCATATACAAATTATTTCAAAAGGTATAATAAAAAAGTAGAATGTAACTGTCTGTTCTACATTTTATTTAGTCTTCAAATCTAGAAGAGGAAGAATTCTCTATTTGAATACAATAGTTAAGCTTTTGCTAGTTTTTATATATTTTTGGAGACAAAATAGGGAAAAATGTTTTATCTTTACCATAGTCATTAGAACAAGTCTAGACTCTTAACATCAATAAGGTATGTATTAAAATCAAAGTATTCCCCATCTGACTGAAATATGAATTTATAAAAATAAATGATGTGAAACTCGGTGTATATCTATTTTGCCTGGTATGTCAGTTGCATTTCTTATTAATGAAATGAACATTCTGGCAGGATGGAAGAAAAGACTTTCACTCAGTAGTTCTCAGTTTTCAGGCACATTTAAAGTCACCATTCCTGACACTTAGTCTCCAAAAGAGGGTCAGGTTTTAAACTCACCAACGATCTCAACTTTGCTCAATTCGGGTCAGTTCTTAGTCTTCATCTTATTTGACCTATCAACCCGGAACTCTCCCATGAACTCCAGATTCATATGTCCAACTTCCTACTTTAATACTTGTATTTGGATATCTAACAGACATCTATCTCAAGCTTAATATGTTCAATATTAAACTCCTCATCATCTTCCCCCAATTCATTTCTTTCACAGTCTTTCTCATCTGCTAATTCCATCTTTCCAGTTGCTCTGGCCAAAAACCTTGACTATATCCTTGACTCTTCTTTCTCTATTACACCCACATTGTATATGCCAGGAAATGTAGTTAGTTCTACCTTTGAAATATGTCGAAATCCACCTTCTCTCTATCTCTACTGCTCCACCCTGGAAAAAACTATTATCAACTCTCATCTGATTTAATTCAGTCTGCTAATTGGTCTCCCTGCTTCCACCCATCACCCTACAATCTCTGCTCAAGAGAGCAGCCAGAATTATCCTTTCAAAACATATTTCAAATCACAGACCTTCTCTTCTTACTATCTTGTAATGGCTCCTCTCTTCACTCATAGTAAAAGCCAAAGTCTTTACAATGACCTATAAGACCCTATTCAATCCAGTTATCAAGTTGACCTCATTTCCTATTACTCTCCCCTTGGTCTTTGCTCTAGCAGCACAGGTCTCTTTATGATTTCTTGAATACACCAGGCATGCTTCTGCCTTAGGGTCTTTAGATTGGCTGCTTCCTCTGTGTGAATGCTCTTCTTCCGTACAACCCCATGGCTCGATCCCTCACCTCCTTCAAGTCTTTGCTCAAAAGCGTTACCTTCTCAAGTAAGGCTACCCATTCTGCTTAAAACTGCAATCATTAATTTCCACTCCAGTACTCCAGGGAACCTTAACCTGCTCTTTATTTTTCTATAGCAGTTATTACCCTTTAATGTGTTATATAACTAAATTATTAATTTTGGTTATTCTCTCTTTCTTAGGTAGAAGATAAGCACCATAGGAACAAAGATTTTTTAAAAAAAATTGTTTTGTACCATGATGTATTTTCATTGCCTAGAACAGTCCCTGACACATAGTAGCTGTTCAATAAATATGTTGTATAAATGAATTCTGTATGAATGTGCCTGGCACAGTGCCTGGCACACAGAAGGCACTCAAGAAATAGAGGTTCCTATATTAAGTTGTTCTCTGAATGGAATGTGTAGTTTAGCCAGATATTCAGGCCACTTAAAGTACTTTCTAAGGATTTCTGCTTTTGGCAAAAATGGAGTAACAAGGATCTCATTTACCCTACTGCCTGAAACAACTCCCTCCACCCAAAAAACTACACAAAATATATAAAACAATCATTTTCAAAACACTGAAAATTGACAACAAAGAACAACGATCTTTGGGGAGGGGATGAAGTGAGCCCTACCATTGCCTCATGTTACTGCCTTGAGAGAGTTTCTAGGCCATAGCACAGGGAGGGAGAACTAAGGTGGGAGCAGGTGGACTCCCTGAGCTAAAGAGATGTTGCTGAGAGTCTAAGGAAACTAAGGCAATTATAGTTTCCAGTAGAGTGTATGAGAAAGGAGATCACTACAGAGAGAGAGAATTTCAGAACACTGTGGATTCTGGAGTAGTCTACTGAGTACTGATTGGTGCATGTTTATGAGGAAACTACTTGAGGTTAGGAAAAGAACCATCTGAGAGAATTGGAGGGGACTAGACCAGTGTTCCCTCAGGGCTAGGAACAGCACCTGTTCCTACTAGTCAAACCAGAAAACCCCATAATTTACAGGGTACTGGGTAGAGTCCTCAGATAGATCTTGTCTCAGTAGTGGAGAATAATTAGCCCTAGACTAAATGCTGCTCTGGTTCTGCCTAACAAATCTTAAAAGCAAGACCCCAAAATATCAAATTATTTCAAAATCTTAACTGGCTAGGTAGCTCAGTTGGTTGGAGCATCACCTCCTGTACACCAAAAGGTTGTGGATTCGATTCCCAGTCAGGGCACAGACCTAGGTTGCAGGTTTGATCCCCAGTCTGGTCGCATACAGGAGGCAACCAATCTCTCTCTCTCTCTCTCTCTCTCTCTCTCTCTCTCTCTCTCTCTCTCTCTCTCTCTCTCCCCCCCCCTTACTCTCTTCCTAAAAAGCAATAAAAACACATCCTCAGGTGAGGATTTGAAAAAAAAGCAACTGTGTCCCAGAACACAACTCAAAAATATTTACAGGAAAGAAATACAAAAACAGTCAGATCCTGAAAAGGTAAAATTCAAAATACCTGGTATACAATCAAAGATTACCAGACATGCAAAGAATTGAAATAATACAACCCATGAGGAGAAAAATCAATTGAACTCAATCTAAACCTGACTCAGATGTTAGAATTAGCAAACAAAGGAATAAATATAGTTTTCATAATGGTATTTACTATATTTTATTTTATTTTTTAAATTTTTTAATTTTTTTATTAATTTGTTTTTGTTACAGATGTTTCTCCTTTTCCCCCCATTGACACCCTCCTCCTCATCTCTTCCCGCCCCATCCCCGTATTTACTGTATTTTAAAAGTTGAATAGAGAAACAAAAGATATTTTTAAAGTCCCAAACCAAACTTCTAAAGATGAATACTATAGTGTCTGAGAGAAAAATACATTGGATAGGACTGACTGCAGAGTAGACACTGCAGGAAAGAAAACGATTAGTGAACTTGAAGACAAAGCAATAGAAACTATCCAAAATGAAACACAGAGAGAAAAAAGAATAGAAATAAATAAAAGAACACTACCGAGTGAGCTGTGGGGCAAATTTAAGTGGTTTAATATATGCAATTGGAGCTCCAAAGGACAGAAGAGAGGGGGAAGCAGAAAAAATATTTGAAGAAATAATAGTTGAAATGTTTTCAAATTTAATGAAAACTATTAAGCCACAGATCACAAAATTTCAACAAATTCCAAGCACAAGAAACATGAAGAAAGCTACAAGGCACATAATAATCTAATCAAATTGCCCAAAAGCAATGATAAACAAAAAGTATGAAAAGAACCCAGAGGAAAAAAAATGACACATTATATACAAATAAAGATAAAGATGATAGCATATTTCTTGTGAGGAATATGCAAATCAGAAAATAGTGGAGTGACAACTTTAAAGTACTAAAATGAAAAAATACTGTCAACCTAGAATTGTATAACCAGTTAAAACATATTTTGGGGGGAAATGGTGAAATAGAAGTTTTCAAGAATTCAAAAGCTGAAAGAATTAATCGCCAGCACATCTTCACTATAAGAAGTGGAAAGGAAGTCCTTCAGGCAGAAGAAAAATCATACTAGATGGAAATATGGATCTACAGAAAGGAATAATGAAAACCAGAAATTGTAACTATATGGGCAAATGCATAAGATTTTAAAAATTATTTAACTTAAAATATAATTGACTGGTTAAACAAATTACAAATTTGGTGGGGTTTGTAACATATGTATAAGTAAAATATAGGACAACTATATCATAAAGACAGGGAGGGGAGTAATAGAAGTATACTACTGTAAGGTTTTTATAGTACAGATAACGTGGTACATAATTTGAGAATAGACTATGATAAGTTAAAGACGTACACTATAAAACATAAAGCAACCCCTAAAACAACTAAACAAAGAGTTACAGCTAATAATTCAATAAAGGAGATAAAATAGAATAATAAAATGTAATCATTTAATCCAAAGGGAGACAGAAAAAGATGAAAAGAGGACCAAAGAATAGATGGAAAAAACATAAAACAAAAATCAAAATAACATTTAAATCTAACTATATTAGTACTTGTACTAAGTGAAAAGGGTCTAAACAGCCCCAATTAAAAGGCAGAGAGTGTCAGATTGGATAAAAATGCTACACCCAAGTATATGTGGCTTATCATAAATGTATTTAAAAATAAAGCCACAAATGGGTTAAAAGTAAAAAGATGGAAACAGATATACCAAGTAATACTAGTCAAAAGTCAAAAGAAAGCCAGAGTGGCTACATTAATAACAGGCAGTATATTTCAGAGCAAAGAATATCACTGGACATAAAGAGGATCACTTCATAATGTTAAAGGGTCAATTCAAGAAGCAGACATAATACTTCTAAATATTTATGCACCAAATAACAGAGCTTCTAATACATGAGGCTAAATGGATAGAACTGTAAGAAAACAGAGACAAAACCACAATTATAATCAGAAATTTCAATACTCCTCTCTCAATAATTAACTGAACAAGTAGACAAAAATAAGCAAGGGTACAGATTACTTTAACAGTGCTATTAATTAACTTGACTTAATTAATGTTTATAGAACACTCCACCCAACAACAGCAGAATATACATTTTTTCCAAATAGATGTGGAGCCTTTGCCAAAATATACCTATTGTGGGTTATGTTTTAAGTTTCAACAGATTTAAAAGCATTCCAGTCATATAAAAATGTTTCCTGGCCACAATGGAATTACATTAGAAATCAGTAATAAATTAGAAATCTATATTCTCTATAAAATCTCCAAATACTTGGAAAATAAGTAACATACCTAAGATCCAAAGAAGAAAACAAAACAGAAATTTAAAAGTATTCTGAATTGAATGAAAATGATAACACAACGTATCACACTTTGTGCAATGCCACTAAAGCAGTACTTAGAGGGAAATTAATAGCACTAAATGCCTACATGAGAAAAGAAAGATCTCAAACCAATGGATTTGGCTTCGAGCTAAATAAACAAGAAAAAGAAGAGTAAATTAAACTCAACATAACTAGAAGAAAAAAGTAAAGATTAGAACAGAAGTGAATGAAACAAGAAACAGAAAAATAATAGAGAAAAATCAATGAAACCAAACACTAGTTCTTTGAGATCAATGAAATTGATAAACCTCTAGCCAGACTGATAAGGAAATAAGGGAGAAGACATAACTCACCAATATCAAAATCAAGTGAGGTTTATCTTATAAATGCAAGAAGGTTGGTTTAATATTTAAAAATCAGTCAATATAATTTACCACATTAATGAACTAGAAAAGGAAAACCATATGATCATCTCAATATGTACAGATAATGCATTGACGAAGTCTAACATCTATTTCTGATAAAAACTTTCAGCAACCTAAGATTAGAAGGGAAATTCCTCAACCTGAAAAAGGTCATCTATGAAAAACCTACAGCTAACATCATACTTAATGGTGAAATACTAGATGCTTTCTCCCTAACATCAGGAACAAGAAAAGGATGTTTCCTGTAACTACTCAGCTTTGTACTGGAGATCCTAGCTAGTGCAATAAGGCTAGGGGAAAAAAGCATCAAGATTGGAAAGGAAAAAGTAAAACTGTTTTTATTAGTAAGCAACATGATCATTTGTGTAGCCCAGGGTTATCTGATATTATCTTTTCACTCTTCATCACTTCTCTTTTCCTCTTGTCTAAAAGGAAGTAAGGTCACTCGTCCTTTCAAGGAGAACCCTCCAAACTTTGTGCAGAATAAAACCACTTCTTCCACTTTCCTCTAGGTCAGTGGTTTTCAAACTTGAGCATGCATCAGAATCCTCAGAAATTCCTTTAAAACACAGATTGCAGGACTTCAATCCCAGAGTTTCTGATTCAGTTATCTGAGTTGGGGCCTGAGAATCTGCATTTCTAACAAACTATTTTTTTTAATTTTTTTTCTTTATTGATTTTAGAGACAGGGGAAGGGAGAGGGAGAGAGAGATAGAAACATAGATGAGAGAGAACATTGATTGGTTGCCTCCTGCATGACCCCCACTGGGGATTGGGCCCACAACCTGGGCATGTGCTCTGACCGGGAATTGAACCAGTGACCTCTTGGTGCATGGGTCGACGCTCACCACTGAGCCACACCGGTCAGGCATTTCTAACAAACTTAAACATGTGCTGATGTTCCTGGTGTGGGGACCATACTTTGAGAAGCACTCTTCTAGGTTCTCGCTCCATCAAATACCAAACCCCTCTTCATATCTTCTTTCTTCTTCCTTAGCTGTATTGGCACGCCTGCCACCATGCCCAGCTCTACTAGCGATTCTGCTTCCCCTCAGTACACATGCTATTTCTCTCTTTTCCGTTGCCATCAACAATTTTGCAAGAGTAGTCTACCCTCATTGTTTCACCTGTCATGCAATACGACCTGTCTCACAACAGTCAGTAACACTGCTCCACAATTTGCTTGACCTTCAGCAACCTGCAGCAGCTGACAATGCTGATCACCCTTTCCTTGAAATTATCTCCTGGACTGATATTATCCCACATCACCCTGAATTAGCCTCCCCGTCTCCAGCTCCGTCTCAGTATCCCTTACTGGCCCCTATTACTCCAACAGATATTTTCGAAGATTCTGTCCTTAGTCATCTTCTCTTATGACTTTCCAGTTTCCAATTCCCTTTGTCTCTTGATTTTTATCTCCAAACCTTCTAGCACAACATTGTTGTGAGATTTGAACTTTTGGTTTTAACTGCTTGCTAGTTGTGCACAACACATATTCATGTTCCTCAACCATCTGAAATGTAGCATGTCCCCAACTTCCTTTTACTTCTCCTTTATTTTCTTTACTTCCCACATACAGTCATTTCTCCAGAATGGCCCCCATATTTGCTCACCACTTTCCACTCTTCATTCAAGCCTGGACTACCTCTTTTCCTTTCTCTAGACCACTGAGATGACTTTCAAAACAAACAAACAAAAAACCACTCCTTTTTCTTGTAAAATAAAACACTGAAACAGAAAATCACATGAAACAAATATATGCCTTACATAAATAATTACTATGAGGCAAATGCCCTTGTAACCACCATTCAGATGAAGCACGAGAACTTGGCCTGACACCAGAAGTCCCAGTACATGCTCCGTTCCATTCACCTCCCCTTCCACTGCAATGCAATGACTTCCCAACTAGTTGTCTGCCTCTAGCCTCTCCCCATTCATCATATCAGATAACTAGATTTTCCTGGACACGTCTTTATTACTTTTATGCCTTTGATTATTTCCTCCCTGTTTTTCATTCCTACAATGTCCTCTTCAACTGTATTTCTTCCCTTGCCTTTCATTTGCTAAATTACAGATTAAGGGACACGTCCTTCATAAAGTTTTCTCAGTTTCCTCTACCTTGAATTGGTTGATAGTTTATACTTACATAGCATGGTTAACCCAATTAAAGCAGACTCTTATAACCTGGTAGCTGGGTAAGTGTCCATCTCTCATCTGCATAGCTTGAGCTTCCTAAGGCAAAAGCCTCACCTTACTCATCTGTGCAACCCCAAAAGAGCCCATCGCAGTGTCTTATACATAGCAGACTCTAAATTGCAGTTTAATATATTGAACTAAATAACACAAGCTGGGCTAGAATAGTGGCTAACTTAGTGAAATGTTTTAGGCAAAAAATGTTACTTCTCAGGTTCGATTCCAGTCAAGGGCACGTTGGAAGAAAAGATCTCATTTATAAGAGAAACAAAAACAATAGTTTCCAAAAATAAGCTTAACATGAGAAATAAAGATTTTATTTATTTATTATTTTTTAAATCCTCACTTGAGGATGTTTATTGATATTAGGGAGAGGAAGAGAGAGCGAGAGAGAGAGAGACAGAAATTTTGATGTGACAGAGAAACATCGATTGGTTACCTCTTGTATGTGCCTCAACGGGGGGCCGAACCCACAACCTAACTATGTGCCCTGACCGGGAATCAACCTGCAACCTTTTGGTGTACAGGACGATACTCCAACCAACTGAGCCACACTGGCCAGGAGGAAAGATTTTAAATGCTAGTGAAACACCTAAAAAAACTTAAATAGAAAGAAAACACCCTGTTCTTGAATAGAAAGACTCAAAGTCGTAAAGATGTCGTCTTAGCAAATCATATATCTCAATGAAAATGCCAATATAATAAAAATACTAACATAATTTTATAATAGTCTAGGAAGAAAAAATAAGGGCAAGGAACTAGTCTTTAACATATACAAAAATATGAGACAAAGTTCAGTATCTGTAATTTGGCACGGGTGGACAAAGTCCAGTTCTACGACTCTGCTCTGCGGATATGTTGTAACCGTACAGTTCAGGTACGGATGTGTTTCACTGCAGTGTTAGTTGTAATAGCAAAATCATGGAAACAAAGCATGTCTATTGCTAACATGTAATTTTTAACAATAGATTATGATGTGGTCATACGCTAAAAAAATTTTTTTAAGATTGCTCCTTGTCCATTTAAAAGTAGCAAAATCCTTTGAAAATGAAACTATTTTTATTTGATATGTAACTTCTATGATATAAATATCTATCTATGAAGGAGGGATTTATTTTCTTAAAACTGAAAGTCATTTTCACAGAGGATGCAGCAGTCTGACCTGCACACCTCCCTATCAAATAGAACTTGGCTGATTTTTGATAGTGAGATTTTGACCTTGGTAAACAGTAGGAATCAGCGTGTCCAAAGAGTCAATACAAAGTTATTCTGGAAGAAAAGGCCTTAATTTTACATTTGCTGCAGTTTAGAGGCCCCTAATAATACAGTATCCCATATTTTAAAATCTGGCTCATTTTAATAGGGAAAAAAGAAGTCTATCAAAATATCTGAAACTGGATAACATTCTTGTGGTAGTTGGTTCCTGTGGTGCAAAAAAGCTGGGGCATGAGTCTTTCTATAAACTTGTCAAGCAAATAAAAAAACATTATGTTAGTAATAGAGAGTACACACAGTAATTTCATTTTTCCATATCTAAGATAGCAACAGAAGGAAAACAGGACTCTGGCATCTCTAGAATTCTCAGCAGTTCTCAAGATTATGTTACCATAATTCTAGCAAACTCACTAATACGTATATTTTATCAGAACATTTCTTAAAGAGAGCCCTCAGCTTCCTTATCTCAGTTACCTTCTACTAACCTTCCTCTTCAACCTGACAAAGGACAGATAAATGCCTAAGCACAGTGTCAGTGTGTCTACAGACCCTGCGTGTGCCTGCCTGAGAAGCACCCTATCCTGACAGGAAAGTCAGCTATCTGATACGTAAACTGGCGTCTGAATCTCTAGCACTTGACTTTCCTCTACTAAAAATTGTTTGGTTCTATAGGTCTTATGGATTCCTATCTTTCAAAATGTGCTTCAAATACAAATCCTCAAACCTTTCATATAACAGGGATAAAGTATACTAATTGCTTCAGGTAATACCAAAACATATTAAGCAGAAGGCTTGCCTTCAAAAAACTATCTGCTTCCCTTGCTAGAATGTGAACTCTAAGAAGACATGGACTTTCTCAGTCTTTTCATCCCTCTGTCTCCAGCACTTAGAACAGTACTTGGCAGACAGAAGTGGATCAAACTATTTGTCAAGAAATGAATGCACCAGTAAACATGAAAACACAAACAACATGCTTTGAACAGTAAGAGAATATGCCATGTTTTTCTGTGGGACTATTCTAAGGCCAATAGAAGTTAAAACAAGGAAAAGACGAGGACAGGCTAAAATAGTCTGAGAAGCCAGGAGGAAATGGTAGTGAAGTCATCCTAGAGGGAAGGACTTAGAAGATGAGGAGGAAGGGAATAAGATTGGCAAAGACCAGCAATAGGAAGGACCAAATGTGTTAGGAGGAGAATGAGAGGCTTGGGTGACAAAGGAGGTGTATGTTGGGAGCAGCAGAAGCCAGACTGAATGAAGAGGGTGAGGAAAGTAAGAAGACTGCAGAGGCCTGTAAAAACCACCAACTGAATACCACTGGGTTGGGGTTTACATTTAAAAATCATTTTTCACACCCCCAATTTAACCTCTAAAGGAAAATGAGCCTCAGAAAATGTATAAATCTTAAAAAAGAAGTAGAGCAATGGGACCAATAGTCAATCCTGGGGGCCCACATAAAAGTACAATTTGAGTTATAAAAAAAGTCTTAAAAGTTATAATAAGTTCCATAGTTTACTAAGATTAATGGTTTATCAAAGAACAATAAAAGTCACAGGCCTAAATTCACTAGCAATTTTCACACAAAGATAACATTTTTTCTTAAGTAGAAATTCACTTTTAATATCACAGCAGGGTATATTTAATAGATTTTAAAAAAATTTTGTAACTGTTAATATTAACCATAGAATGACGCCATTCAACAATTCTGGAACACCTAGAAATATGTAGACGTCAAAAGCTCTGAATGGTTCTTTATTAGACAGTCACAGTTTTGAAGACAGCTTCAGATAAACCTAACAACTGAGATGCTGTAAATATATTTGCTCTTTCACCAATCTCCAGCTATTTTCAGCAGCACAATTTCCTTTGTTCAAGAATTATTATTGATTACGCCACATTTGTGTTCTCAAAAGCAGAATACCTTGGACATATTAGTTAAATGAATGGATGGCTGCAAGGATGAACAGATGAAACATCAAATGATTGTATTAAGGTCTTTGAGATATAGTTGCTATATGCTTCATACACGGACATCCCAGAACTTTCTTGGCCAGGGCTAAAGCTTTGGGGCTTTCGCAAACATCTTTCATATTTAGCAACAGTCAGACTGGGATTAAAATGGAACAGAGGAGGGAAGAAAGCTTATAAGGGAAGAGCATTATTCCAGGCAAGGTTGGTGGTGTTTATGAGAGCAGGGGTGGATTTACTGTGAAGCTAATGAAGCTTAAGTGCTGGGACCCCTCACTTGCACAGGCCCCTTCCAAGGCCTGCGAGGAGCCCTCGTAACGAGTTCACATGGTAGTATGCTTCTGTAAAATTTGCCAAAGTAAGGTATAATCAAGTTCATCACCCTAAAGAGGGCCCTCAAAATAAGTTCCAGGCCCCACACAACCTGGGTCTGCCCAGTCTGAGAGGTAGGCAAAGGCTTGATCCCAGGAGGAATGCTGGTTGTTACTGAGAACATTGTCAGAGCAGTGAGAAGGGGAGCTTGGGGTGCCAGTCAAATCTCTGGGTGGTTTCTCATTCCTTCTTAAAATCACAATTTCCTAGGCTCACAGTTCTCATATCATGATTTTCCTTTCTGCTTTTCTATCTTCTTTGCAAATGAAGTCACAGGAGACATTTAGCTGTTACAAACTTCATGTCAAGCTTTGAAGTGCTTTTTAATAGCAGAAATATTTGGCTCACGTGTGGGCTTTGTAGCTATGGTAAATATCTCTTAGTTATATCTGTCGCTGCTGTTCTTCCACACCTCCAATTTGGAGAACAAATTCTGCATATGCATTGAGGCACTAAAAAAGAATATTGAGCCATATCTTAGCTCTTTTGTGAGAGATTTCCTTTTATTTCTTCTCACATGGAGCTAATGCTTTTATCATAATGTACTGGTCATGGGTGGGAAAGCAGTGGATAGAAGGGGAATACTGATTATTACATCATTGGTTGGTAGTTTCCTCTTAGCTTCTTGAAGGTTAAGTGGTCAAGTAGCTTCTGAATACAAGATCAAGGTATTTCAAGGACTGACTCATTCACATGTTTTCTGACAAAGTGCTTTAGTAGACTTTGGACAAAATACTTGCGGTGGTTAAAGGAGAAGAAACTGACCAGAGTTCATATGAAATAAAGACCAAAAGACCATCTTGGAGGTTCTTGTATGACTATTTACATATAGACTATATGCCTAGGTACATATAAGAACAATATATTTAGAAATAGCATTCTTGAGAACAGATTATAGAAACAAAGGCCATGTATTAAGCATTTTGGATATGTCCTATGTTGAACAATGACATTTTGCTTCTTTATGTAACTTAATTATTTTATGAAGAGATGATAGAAAATACTATGACATTCCATAAGTTAAACACTTAACATTTTGATTCCTCAAAATGCAACATTTTAGAAGTCTAGATATGTTTATTAATTAGTGATTATTAACACCCAGTAAACAACATTATGTCTTGTAAAAACACAATCTCTCTTCACAGCATGATGCTGAAATCTATTATTCCCTGATTCCATATGCTAAAATACACTCAAATGGTCACCAATGACCTTAAGCATTAAATAAATGTAAATGAGGACAACATGGCAAATGTGCTTTTGATTGATAACTAAAAGACCAGGTTGAAAATCACATCCAAAGCGAAGTCCTCCCCAGAAGGGCAGGGCAGTCTGCACTGTGGAGCAAAAGCTGTCCTCAGAGTGAAGGGAGGTAACACAGTGCTCTTTCTCGGACCTGCCGGAGGTTTTCTGGGAAACAGAACTGGTTTGTTCATTTATATGAGAAACACAGAGCACACTGCCCCCTGTGCCATCAGCCAACATTCGAATGCAGGATTTAAAAATACATATCTGGACACTTCATATTTACCAGAAAAGCAATTATTGCTATTCCATAGCTTCGTCCCAATATGTTGACCACTTTAGTTTTTAAGTATTATTGCTCTTCATCCACCCTCTCCCCAAACTGAGCAGTTGAGGTGGGAAAACACCCTCAACTTAGAGAGAACTCAAAATCTCAAAGGATGACAGCTTAACCATAATAAATTAAATAATTAAAAATTAGATTGTTCTAATAATATTTGGGGATAACCATATGAAGGAAAAAATGCACAAATACAGATATTTTATGTGAAGACTACTAAATGTGTTTACTCATTCCTCTAGGCCCATAGCAGCAACAGGGCAAAAAGAAAACATACCACCACATTGGTTGAGGGTAACCATTTCTCCTAGTTTGAATAAAAATTAACAAAATCTAAAAGGGAATGGATACCTAGACTATTTTAAAATCATGGAATCAAGCAGGATTTCTCAATTTTGGCACTACTGACATTTTGGCCCAGACACATATTTGTTTTGGGGGTCGTCTGGTACACTGTAGGATGTTTAACAGTATCCCTGGCCTCTACCCACTGGACGCCAGTAACAATCCATCCCCTAGTCATGCCAATAAAAAATGCCCCCATGTTGAGAATCAGTGGAATACAGCCATTCATAAGAAGGTCCCAGGCCCTGGCTAGGTAGCTCAGTTGGTTAGGGCATTGTCCCGATACACAAAGGTTGCGGGGTCAGTCCCCAGTCAGGGCACATATAAGAATCAACCAATGAATGCATAAATAAGTGGAACAATAAACCTTTCTCTCTCTCTCTCTCTCTTCCTTTCCTCTCTAAAAAAAAAAAAAAAATTTTTTTTTAATCAATAAAAAATTTAAAAAAGAAGGTCATAGGCTGGGCTTCTCCCAAGCACATCCTCTACACTCTCAACCCTAAATAATTCCCACCCAGTGTATTGTATAATATATTTATCTTCAGTTTTTCTCATCTGTCAATGAAGGTAATGCGAATGCCTGTCTGCCTCATTACAGATAATTGTGAGCATCAAATAAGATGCTTTTAAAATGCTTAGAACAGTGCCTGATACACAGTAAATGCTTACTAAATGTTAGCTGCTATTATTATTATTATTTTTATGTTTTAATCCTAACCCAAGGATTCCCCCCGCCCTCCATTTATCTTCAGATAGAGTGGAAGGGTGCGAGGAGAGAGAAAAACATCAATGTGAGAGAGACACATCGACTGTTTGCCTCCCAGACAACCCTAACCAGGGTCAGGGATGCACCGCAACCGAGGTACGCGCCCTTGGGTGGAATCGAATCCGCGACTCTCTGGTCCACGGGCCGACGCTCTAACCTCTGAGCCAAACCAGCCAGGGCGCTATTATTATTTTTAATAATCACTCACAATATGGAGAAAAGCAGTTTCAACCAGAGTGTTTTGATGCAGAAAGGTATCTTACCAGCTTGATATTTTTCGAGTCTTAAACACACCAGCCTTCTGATTCCTTTTGATGATGTCTCTCACATCTGTTGGACAGTTAAGAAAGCTTCCACACCGACTGTCAATTGACTAAACAAATAAATAAAAGCCCACAAACACAGTCATCTTATCGGACATAGGCTCAGTACAGTGAAAAGAAAAAAGCTATAGGGTATAAGGCAGGCGGAACAGGTTCCAGCCCTGCCTCTACCACATGTTGAATTACTTGTCACAAGCAGGCTCTTTTCATTCCCTGGGCTGCAGTTTCGTTACCTGGAAAATGTACATTCAGGGAGCATCTGGGCAAGGCCCAGGGCTATGGGTACTGGTGGGGGGAGGTCACTATTCCATAGGTGCCAGGCCCCACTTGCTTAAAAGGCAAAGGTCTTTGAGTCAGTGGGGAGGGCAATGGCAGTCTTCTGAGACTTTCCATGTTGAAGTACCTCCAGTCCCCTAAATGCTAGAGGGAGGGTGAGGATGAGCAGCAGGGAAAAACATGGGCAAAAGTGAGACGAGAAAGATGGAGAAAAGCTTGGAGAATCTTTGAGGGAAAATGCATTACTGAAGAAGAAAGTCAATCCAGTGAAAGGCCCCCTGAAGAACTGTCCCTACAGACAGTTACATTTGATGGCCTTTGGCCATCTGCTGGTGTGTAAGGACCTGTACAGAAAGAGCCATGTCTATTGAAAAGATGTTTTGAGGATCTGGTCCTTTACATCATGTAACACCATCTTTATGAGGGCCCGTTGGGTGTCAACATGGGAAAAGCTAGACTTCAGATTGACTAGTTTTGCTTCAACTTCTGGGCAATTATAAGTCTTAGAACTGTTCCTCTTTCTCTTTTTGCTCTAGTCCCTGTGCAGCTCAGAGCCAAACGCATGACTGACGTCTGACAACCACAGGAGCTCCTACTGCATATGTTTTCTATACTGACCTGGCTTCAACACATTTCCTTGGCTTTCTAATTTCCAATTGCTCTCACTTTCTCAGTTATTTTACATGGTATGTTCTATGTGTCACTGTAAGAAACCTCAAAATCCCTCTTTTGGAATAAGGCAGGTTTAAATAAACAAGAAATAAAATAATTCCAGCAAAGGCCGCAAGCTGGACTAAATTGGGCCCATGGGGAGGACACCAAGCAGACAAGCGATGTTCCCCTATTGCTCAGAAAAACAGATTTCCTGAATGCTTGAAACAAGCATTGGCCAAGGTCTCCCTGCAAGAACAGAGCCACAGGACTTTTTAACCCAAATCTCTGCTTGAAACACCAGGCACACCCATTTCTTCTCTGAGTGAATAAGCAGGTACTGTGATAGCTTTCTTCCCCCAGGAGTGGGTAGGAAAAATCAATTAGGGCTCCTAATGAAGGGCTTTGTTGAGGTTTACAAAAGTGCTATAATGCAGACTTTTTTTTTTTTTTCCTGGATGAACTTTCCTGTATGCAAATTAAATACTGTTAAATTACATTCATTAAAAAAATAAAAGAGACTAATTTGCCTACTTGTTTTGATTAACTAAAATGACACATCGGCCTACAGTTCTATTTCGGGAGGAAAGTATTTCAGGAAAGTCTTCTACATGAAATGTCTTGTAGGGAAGGACAGCTGACATCTTTATTCTGAGAACAAAATTAGTAGTCAATTGACAACTGTTTTTGATTAAGCTCCCCCACACTCTGGCCACACCCTGCTCAGTGTTTCCATGACATCCAACTGCAAGCCATAACGTGACAGGTACACCTGTCGTGTCCTGTGAGTACATGACTAATCTATCAAGCAAAACATATTATTTTGTTAGAGGAGGTAATACTTTTTATAAAATAGTCACAGGGAAGTTAAATTATATAACTCAGAAAACCTATTAATAATTTTTAGTAAACATCTTAACACTATATACTTTTATACAATTTATAAACCTGTGACTTCAGGTGGTCAGGCTGAAGCAAACATATGCATTTATATTCTAGAAGCAATTTTTTAAATGAAAAAATTCACAGCAGTATTTAGGCTGCTTTATTTTTGGAATTAGAAAGAAAATATATTCTGTGGTTTAGGAGGTGTTTTTTATATTAAAACAAATACAAAGAGGAAAAATGTCAATAGTGTGTTAAAGCATTACTTGAAGAGACATTCTGACATTCTCCTCCCCACCCTTTACTTTAGGTCAGATTTTGAGGTGGTTCCTCTAGTTGGCACTGTGTCCAATAATCAATTTTATCTTTCTGCTGTGTCACCTCAGGGTAATAAAGGAAATTCAATCAAACTGAGTCAATACGTCCAAGATAGTTTTGAACAGGATGGACCAAATCGCTTTCTCTGAACTGCACCCACCTTCTGGAAGACTTCAGTGGGAGGTGCTGGGTGAAAAGAAAGCCTTAGTGATTTCTGATTAAATGGATACAGAGTAATCACCTCCTATCTCCTTGTCTGGGCAACTGGACTTCCAGAGCTATAAGACATATGCTTGTGGCTAAAAGGAGACCAGGATTCTACCTCTCGATTTTCTTCTCAAACAAAGCATAGTTCAGGAGTGGGGCTCCATTTTAATTTTGTTTCAGTTGATATTTATTCTTTAAAAAAAATATATATATATATATATAGTTGCATACTAACAATAACAGTTACTTAAACAAATTATGTTATATACGCTACATATATAACATTGGTTAAAATATTAACCTCCTTTTGCAATGAGTAATTGTTATATTTATTGGTAGTCACATATACATTTTGAGAATTGGCATTGTTTTTTAAGCAATAAAATATTTTAAAAATAATAACATTGTGATTTGCAAGACATTCCTTTCTCGGTTCGTTTCCTTTCTTTTCAATGGAATATCAAAGGTGGGGGTAGGAAAATATGAAGTTATAATATAAATCCTGTTAATTTTGATCTCTAAAATTTTTTAAATTACCTGATGTGACTATATTTGTTCATTTAAAAGTTGCAAAATATTCCTAAATGTGCTTATTACTCAAACGCATTAAGAAGATGACAGAGGTGATCTGGACTCTTTTAGCAATGTCAACTGTGGTTATGGATAAGAGAACTTTTCTTCTGGAGGGTGCTGAGGAAGTGCAGGACGACACTCATCCAATCATCCTAGTTTTTGGTAAAACAGAATTATTTAACGGGAAAAAAATACACCTTGAAGTCAAATGAACCTGGCGTCTAGTGCTGGTCCTGATTCTTAGTGGCTGAGTGAACTCGGGCAAATTAACCTTTCTGAGCTCCACCTCAAAAATAACAATAACGGCCCTGGCCAGTTTGGCTTAGCGGTTAGAGCGTCGGCCTGCGGTCCAGAGAGACCCGGGTTCGGTTCCCGCTAAGGGCATGTACCTCGGTTGCAGTTTGTCCCCAGCCCTGGTTGGGTCGTGCGGGAGGCAGCCACTCAATGTGTCCCTTTCACATCGATGCTTCTCTCTCTCTCTCTCTCTCTCTCTCTCTCTCTCTCTCTCTTCCTCTCTCTCCCTCCCACTCTATCTGAACAAAAAATGGAAAAATGTCCTTGAGTGAGGATAAAAAAAATAATAATAACAATAACGATACCTACTTTATAGGCTTAATGAAGTATCATAAATGAGGAGCCTGACACATAGTAGGTAACTAATTCATGTCAATTCATTATCTTTTTCAATAATTCAAGTAAAAGCTTTGGAGGGATGAAGATGCTGGTGATTATAACTCAAGTGAGGTTTGGCAATTTAGCTTTATCTTCTTTCCCTGCTACTCAGAACTAATTAAGTGAACATTTATATTGTAGAATTTAAATCACTGGAGGGAATCAAAGAACTTCTGCCCTGTAGATTTCTAGTGTCTTTCACATGTACAAATGTGCTCTAGTCAAGGCACAATCTGTGCCCACAAAGGCAGGGACTTGGTCTATATTGTCCTCTACTGTATCTTTGGTGCTTGAAATGCATGCAATTCATACCTGTTGAATTAATTAATTAAAAATTAATTTTCAAAGCTACTTGTTGAGTTCTTGCCCAGTGTGAGGCACAGAGTCCATTTATGACTCATCTAGCAAACAGAGTACTGGCATCAACATTTCAGCCAGCATGATATTGCGGGACGGGGCCTGAATGCAGGATGCTGGCCTGGCACGCCCAAGGTCTCAACCCTCCACAACACAGGCTGCACAGTCCACATGAAGCCTAACTTATTAATGCCTTACATCAGGGATTCTGTTAAATAATGTTCAGCCAGGGGTATCTCCTTTAAAATGTATCCAGACTGTGCATACCGTGGGGATAAGATGCTTGGGTCAGGAGCACAAGAAATGGGTCACCAAGCATTGTCATAGGCTGCAGATGACAACTTGATGTTTTCTAAGGAGGGGCCGTGGCAAGGTGCTTGTGTTGGGTGAATTAGTGAGTATAGCGGAGAGGGCTGCTCACTTTTAGGTGCTGTATTTTTATTCATTATGATTTGGAAGAAGCTTAGCATCAATAATAACTCGGTGTACCCTTTCTCTCTCCTCTTCTCTCTGGTCCGTGGGCTGACGCTCTAACCGCTGAGCCAAACCGGCCAGGGCTCTCCCCTCTTCTTACGTCATTGTCATCGCCAGCTACAAACTTTATGGAGTAATTATTATCTGTGGGCACTTGGAGAATTCTTTCTTTATTATACTAAAAGGGCAGTGCCAAAGAAAAGGGAACACATTCCACACTATTTTAGGATGAATTTGAGAAATGGATGAACCAGATGATGTTATTTTCTAACTTATCCTTTGTTCTCTTCTGGTATGGCTAAATTATGGCATCTGTAAGGAGAGGCAGCTCGGAGGTAGGGGGCTCAATGTAGTTTAAGGACCAAGGAGAACCTCAGGGATGTCTACCCATGAATCTGAGAAAATATTCAGGACTTACAACATTCACTTATACCTCAAGTCTTAATCTCTTTTCAGATATCTCTGTTTAATAAATCTCAAATCAACATCTAGCTTTCCAGGTCAAGATAGAGAGCTCTAGAAGATATAGCCAATCCACTAGATACATTTTAGGAAGATATTACATAAAATAACCTCAAAACTGGTTGATGTGTTTCTATGATATAAAGACTCAGGACACATCCTTTCATTGCCTCTCATATTTAAAAACCAGAAATAACAGAAGATAAAAGAAAATATCAGGAAATGCCAAATATATATATATATTTTTAAGTAAGAATCAGAATGTTAGAAGATTAAGAGACTAGGAAGTAAGACTCAGTTAGAGTCATTAAATTCAGATGCCAAGAAAAACATAAATAATTTTTTAAATGATGAGAATAATATACAGGCCAATACTCAGATGCAATGTGGGATTGCCAGGTCGATTTTCAATTACATTTCACTGATGTATTCATTTGTTTCTTAATGTGCTCATCTTGCCCATTAAGAATAATTAGCAGCTTTGCTTAGAGATTTTCTGGCTTCTGGCAATGTTTCTCCCCCTTTTTTTGTTGACATCCACTTTTACTTTTTAGAAAGTAATTTTTGAATAATATCCTGTAACTGCTATATAATTTAGGCTTTCTAAAATTTTAAAGGAAAGATGTAAACAGTAATTTTTAAATGAGTCTGTTTCGACCTATATGTATCAACAGTATGTGATTCAGTGAATTAGTTATTCTAACAGAAAATGGGCACACAAATAGAAAAAATTTTTCATTCATATTAACCTCACTCAGTAAAACTGCTTACGATGAATGCCAGTTGCAAGCTCTGTTAGCAAATCAAGAATATAATTAGTATTAAGAGCAGGAAAAACACTGCCAATTTTTAAGGCTTGATGCATGCTTTTTTTTCTCTTAATTTTAAAAAAATCAGATCTAGTTACAACAGAAAA
This sequence comes from Tadarida brasiliensis, assembly GCA_030848825.1. Lineage (NCBI taxonomy): Eukaryota > Metazoa > Chordata > Mammalia > Chiroptera > Molossidae > Tadarida > Tadarida brasiliensis. Next base: position 49,583,766 of record CM061270.1, read on the forward strand.
ATGCACACAAACATAGAACAACTGCATGACAAAAACTGCACTGCACTAGGAAAGTCCTAAGGGATGAAATAAAACACTACCAGTTTTGGTCTGCATCCTGAAAGGACCTACTTTATCTACATTGTAAAGTTCTTCCCCTCCCGCCCTTTGGCACCCTGCTATATTAAACCCATTGTAAAACCCAGCACAATAAAGCACTCTCAGGGCTGAGCTTCTGAGGACCAAATGTTAAAAATCCATTTTCTTGGGAGGGGGCTGTACCAATCATTTCTTTGAAAGGCCCGCAGAGTGAATACAGAATCTGAGATTTCCTCTCTGATTTCAAGAGCTAGCATGGCATCTTTGCTGTTTAAAGCAAAGGTGCATTAATTAATGACATTAGCGTTGCTTCCCTTCTTTGGAAGCTCTGTAGTTTAGCTCAATAATAATTTTAGTATAATTAAATTTACATACGGACTACAGATGTTTCCCATAGTTTGTTAAAAGTTCTAATTGGCTTCTGAGGCTATTAAATAAGACACCTGCTGACTTAAGAAGAACCTCAGGTTGCTGGGCCTAATCTGAAAGTTTCTGTGGCTAAAATGACCTTTTCTTGTCCAATAATCCTGCCTCCCCCCGCCCAAAGAACATATCCGCTGGGGCTGAGCCAGCATACCTGACTTCCTCTTGCTCTCTGTTCTGTGTTCCCTGACATGTGGAGGAGGAGCACAGTAAAATGATACAGTGCATGAAATAACCCAGAATAAAAGCAGAGTGAATGAACAACATCAGCTCATCTTCAGGAATATTTTGAGAAACTTGCGACAGTCTGAAGATCATGATTAAAATCCTGCATTTTAAAAAAGGAAGCACCTTTTGTGATCTCTTTCCCTTGTGTGAAAGGCCAAGACTGTGATTGGCTGTTTTTCCTTCCTGAATTTTTTAAGTCTATCAGGCAATTAGCTGGGTGGGGCTCTGTAGAGCACACAAGTGCCGCTGAACAATATTAGCTACTGTGCTTCTTGTACCTCCTTTCTCCTGTTTGAGCAGCCTGATGGAGCTGCTGCAAATTTTATTTTCAAAAAATTGCTTAGCAGAGATAGAAAAAGAAAATTGAAAAAGGGCTTTATATAAGATACTACAAAAAATCAGACCTGCTTTGACATTTTAGGAGTCTCAAATTCAAATAAGGAGATGACCTCCTTCATAATGTAAATGTAAGGCACACCGAAAAATCCAGAGCAAATATATCTTCCACTTTTCCTCTCAATTTCTAACGGCGGATAACTGCCCCTGAACAAATCAGCTCGATTGCTAAAGTAGCCACAAATTATGCTTGCTTTCTTAGTTAAAGTACAGTTCCATTTTCATGAACTCTGTGTACATATTAGTAAAGCATAATCTAATATAATGGGGTTTGAACTGTAATAGCATGACAGAAAAAAAAAAGAGATAGCTTTTATAATCCTAAATAAAAAGAAATAATGAAAACCTGATAGCTGTTTCCAGCGGGGAGATATAAGTAACTCCTCAGCAATTAGAGTAGGCATAATATTATGTGGTATGCAGGTACAATATCAAACACAAGAAAGGTAATAATGAACATGAAATTGGAAGTTAATTTTGTAAGCAATATCCAATATAATAAATATTAAATAATTTATTTTATACTGGCAATTTCAATGGAAATAAGAGAACAAGAATGCCTGAAAATTATGATAAAATAAATGTTCTTATTGCGTTGAGTGGTCCACAGATCATAGGCTCCTTTAATGAGAAGTGACTATAAAAATTTATCAGAATAATAAAAAACACTTAATCTTACCCAGTGAACTCCATATATTTCTACTTTTTCTTAATTACTTATCATGTGTATAGGGGGACTCTTTTTTAATACCCCATGCTGTCTTTCTTTATATCAATTGTTACTCAGACAGGGAAAAAGGAATGAGCACAACAAACCCGTTTTCTATCTGAATAAGGATACTTCTGATGGCCTTTTCATTCCCATCAGTTAACAGAACTTCTTTGACATCTGCAGAAATAGCAACCTGGAAAAAAAAAAAGGGAGCACAGCAAACAATGAGCAAATATGCTTGTCTGTGTGGAAGTGAAGACAGGAGTGACAAGCCTTCAGTATCATGCTTCCTCACCTATTTCTCTGTAACAATCTTCAATCTTTTTTCATTTTATGTCTGCATTATTTTAATCATTCAATCAAATCAGTCAATACTTTTATCATTCCATTTGCGGGAGCCTCTATCTTGCTATCATTCTGTTCGGTAATTGCATTGTGACAGCGGATGATGGTATTCTGAGAGGCTTTCATTTGTGGGCTTCTGTTTATCTAGTAGAGCCATCATACAAGGCTGTCACTCTGCCTTTCAGCTTGCTTCTGTCTGACTGCCTGATGCCCTTCATATAACTTTGCATTGCAGGCAGATGGCTTTGTGAGGGTAATTTTTTTGTGAGCTTTGACATGCTCGCACATTGGGCTGTAACCTCGACACATTGTGTAAGAGCGACAGGTTTGTCAAATGCCAATCAGTGTAACAATATGCTTTTATTTGTAGAGACATAAAAACTTGTCTAATGCACTGTGCTGCTACATAGTATCTCCTGAATACATGACTCAGAACCCAGAGAATGGGGAACAACGTTCCTGAATGGCCAATCTAATTCAAAAGAATCTAATTACTGAGCGCTCTGGATCATGTTTGTTGGTGTAATAATGCAGGCAAAACATTAGCAGCTATATCATGGTGCTCCAACTGTGATTCGCCGGGCTATTCCTGTATCTTAGCAAATGGGACTATAATCTGAAAAAAAAAAAAAAAACATGCTTTCGCTATGGCAAAGAAAGACTGCGAGGCCTGGAATGTCACGACAAGCGATATTGACTCACTAAGGTAAAATGTTTCTGCTCATCGAAGCAACCATAAAATCAATATGATCCGAAAGTAAGTCAGTCTAGAAGGTCTCTCAAGACCCGGCAGCTTGACCGCAGCTGATGCTGTTGACGGTTCTCTGACCCAGCAGTTGGAGGCCCTGGAACATTTTTCCTTTTGTTCCTCCCTCTGAATGGGATTGGAATTGAGAAAAGACCTACCATGAGCCCAGCCAAGCATGTCATGCCACCCCCTAGCTCACACACAGCAAGGTCCCTGAAAGAGAGAAAAGAAATGGTAGAACCCATACAAATTAGATGAAAATGGTCAGAGAGATATATATGTTACAAGAACAAATTGCCATCTGCAGTAAGAACGGCGCTACCGGGAAGTTGTGGAGACATGACTAGGCTACCTCATGTCGTTTTGCGTTTTAAAAATAATTATGAAATAGAAAAGTCACAAAGCAGGCAAATCAGTGGGGGTTCCCTCATTAGTGTTCACTGCAACATTACCACCGCTGAGCTGAAAAATCTGAGAAGGTTCCCTTTTTTCCCTTGTCAATGGCGCTGTCTTTTAGAACTAAACTAGCTAGAGTAGCGAAAGATAATTGTTAGGAAAGGATAACACTGTTAATCCACATTCATTCCTTCAAAAACAGTTAGACAAGTAAATGAAGAATATATATGAGTGTGTATATACCTATATTATAGTCACATACACACAACACACACAAATAAATGCAATCTTGAATTAAAAAAAAAAAATCTAAAACCGAAACATTTGGGAAAGCTGAACCGCCCCCATAAAGAACAATTACACAAAGAGCATTTAGCAATTAACACTTAAATCACAATTGACCCCAACACAACACAGTGAATAAACAATGCAGGGACATAATATGGTTAAGCCAGCAAACCCAGGCTAAAGTAATAATGACTGGGCTCTGACTTCACCGCTCAAAAGTAAAGCGGCTCAGAGTTAAAGCTGACAGTCTAATGTGGCACTCTGCACTTACCTTCCTCTTTGTGCCTAAATATCAGTCCTCAACGTGTGACATCCTCGCCCTGGCCCACTGCCCGCTGATTGGAGCTCCAGTCAAGCTTAAGCACAGCAAGATGAGCAAATGCCAGACTTCCAGGGCAGCTCCGCCGCCCCAATTCAACACGGCCCTGTTCTTATTTTATATGTTTAGACTCTTAAGATTGTTTCTTCTTCCCAGTTTGGGAAGCTTATTACCTCACCAGAAGAAAAAAAGCAGCACTAAAAGGGAGGGAGAGGAGGAAAGAGAGGGAAGGGGAGGAGAAGGAGCCAAACAAGAACATTCATAGTCCAAAATACACTTAATGAGTATTTAGTTGTTCAAAGCAATTATAGACTGGTTGGTAAATATGGACCCATAGAGCTTCAAAAAATATATATTATTGACCCAGTCTTGTAAGTACATATTGTTAAAACACACACACCATGATCACTAATGGCTTGTCTGGAATCATAATAGACTATTCAGGAAGTATATATTGGATGACTTTTATAAAATGAAATTTAAAATGAAAAACCTATATTTTCTGGGTCTACGAATCATCTTTAGAATTTTCAAATAAAAGGAGTTTTTTTTCCTTTTCCTAAATCTCATCCATGGGTTTGATCTATAGTGCACACTAACAGTTGAAACATTTATTTCTGTAACATGAATCTATAATTACTATTTATTACTATATTTTATAAATACATGTTGTTAAGTATACAAAACACCTTTACAAACCAGGGGTGGGATGGCACCTTTAAATAATAGCTGTGGGGTATTTATCAAAAATTCTGTAGTGATTTCCCTAGCAGAAGTTTAAAGAATGTCTTTATTGTTTTGGGTGGTTGTTTTTTTTTTTTTTTTTTTTTTGACCTTTACAATCAGTAAGGATTGATTGGAGCTTCACTTTTGTTTCCCCCAAATCAAAGTGAAATATAAAGCCTTGAGTGAAAATCAAAAGCCTTTGACATATAGCAAAACGCTTGCTGTGCAATATTAGTACCCAAAGGCAATTCAGGTTTTTTCAGAAGCAACATGTTTTCACCATCAACTTTCCCCCTTTCTTTCTGTTTTCTTTTATTCCCTTCCTTCTTTCCTCCCTCCGTCCTGCTCTCTCTTTCTTTTTCTTTTTTCCTTTCTTCCTTTCTTAAACAATTTAACAATTAAACAATTTAATTTGAAGAATGTAATCATAACCATCTTTAATATGCAGATACCAGAACAGGCGAAAAAGAAAATGTATTTTTAAGTGCAGCTTTGTACCTGAATATATCACTGTGCTTGAGGCAGTAGTAAGCCAAAACCTCTTCAGCTGGCCAGATGCCTGGAAAACACAAGGGGATAGACTTTTTTATTATAGAAGTCTCTTCTATAATCCTTCTCTGTAGTCACTCTCTTAAGAAATGGCTTTTGGAAATAATGTTCTGTATAAGCCATTTCAACTTGAATAAAACTTAACATAATTATTACTAGTAATATATCACATGAGTTTCTTTGGTTGTTGATTTTATAATGGTGAGATTTATAACTCAGGGAAATAGTACAATATTCCAAATAAACTTTACTAAATTTCAATCACAACAAAACAGCAAAAACAATAATAACCAAATTATAAATATCAAAAGTTAAATGTTAATGCTATTTCAGGTAGATCTTAGTGTTGCGGTACACAGGAACCTTCTTTTCAGCCAATTTATAAGCACCAATTGAATCTGCTGTATATGCAACTTATGTTAGGCAAAAATAAATGGAAAAATCACAAGAGCAAATAAAACCACTGAGGTCATTATACCTTTTTGTTTGATTCCATACTAATTTTTAAAATATGAGCAGTTTTCACTTTCTCCAACTATTAAAAATCAAATTGGAGTACAAAATTAAGAATTTCAAATTTCACCAACTTTGGCACATTTTTAAATTTAACAATAACCCTACCCACTAAATTTCATGGGTGGACACTTTCTTAAATCATCATCTGTGAATGATTTATTTAGAAGGCTTAAATAGTCTTCATGAATGAATGTGAATTGCTTAAAGAGGAGACGAACGAGTTAGGAAATTATAGTTCCTAGTGGTTATCACAGGATGGTATGGTTATAAGTGTTTTTAAGTTTTAAGTTTTTTTCGTTATACTTTTTTATTTCCCAAAATTTTTACAATAAATATGTGTCACTCTTATAATCAGACAATAAAAGGCTATTGCCTTATAAAAATTGTTTTCTCCAAATGGTCAGACTCAAAGATCAGGCAGGGCACCAGGCATCCTGCATGGCTGTGCAGTCCTGGGAAAGGGCAGTGAATGTTTGCTGTCTTAGTTCTAAGCACTCTTCTAACAGGTCTTGATGCAAAACTGAAACGCCTAACAACACAATTTTTTTCTCCCAGATGCATCTCTAGCTTCGAGGAGTTAAGAAATCCAAACATTTCAGACAAAAGGATGTAAAAAAAAAAAAAGGTAAGTAAAATCTTAAAAGAATCAGTGGGTAAATATATGAATAGCAAAGAGATGACTCCAAAGAGCATTTGCTGCAGGAAAGTCCAAACCCTGGTCGGGTAGTTTAGCTGGTTAGAGCATCATCCTAATATACAAGGTTGCAGGTTTGATCCCCAGTCAAGGCACATACAAGAATCCACCAATGAATGCATAAATAAGTGGAAGAGCAAATTGATGTTTCTCTCTCTCTCTCTCTCTAAAATCAATAAAAACATTTTTTTTTAATGAAGCTGAGAATCAAATCAGCAATTTGGAATATAAGGAAGCAAAAAAACAATCAGAACAGCAAAAAGAAAAAAAGAATTAAAAAAAATGAAAATAATGTAAGGAGCCTCCAGGACAACTTCAAGTGTACCAACATTCACATCATGAGATGCTAGAAGGAGAAGAGAGAGAGCAAAACATTGAAAACCTATTTGAAAAGTTAATAACAGAAAACTTCCCTAACCTTGTGAAGGAAATATACAAGTTCAGGAAGCACAGAGTCCCAAACAAGATGAACCCAAAGAGGCTTACACCAAGACACATCATAATTAAAATGCGAAAGGTTAAAGACAAAGAAAGAATCTTAAAAACAGCAAGAGAAAAGCAGTTAGCTACCTACAAGGGAGCTCCCATAAGACTGTCAGTTGATTTCTCAACAGAAATTTTGCAGGCCAGAAGGGAATCACAAGAAATATTCAAAGTGATGAAAAACAAGGACCTACAACCAAGATTACTCTACCCAGCAAAGCTATCATTTAGAATAGAAGGATATATAAAGAGCTTCCCAGACAAGAAAAAGCTAAATGAGTTCATCACCACCAAACCAGTATTACATGAAATGTTAAAGGGTCAAGAAGAAAAAGAAGAAGAGGGAGACGGGAGGAGGAGGAGGAGGAGGAGGAGGACGAGGAGGAGGAGGAGGAAAGAAGAAATATGAACAATAAAATAGCAATAAATGCATATCCATCAACAATTGAATCTAAAAAACAAAATAAATGAACAAGCAGAAAAGAAACAGATCATAGATACAGAGACCCTTTCTATGGTTGCCAGATGGGAAGCGGGTAGAGGGATGGGTGGAAAAAGTGAAGGGATTAAGAAGTACAAATTGGTAAATTATATAATCTCTAATCACTGGGTTATACACCTGAAACTAATATAATATTTTATGTCAACTGTAATTGAAAAATAAAAAATGATTTAAAAACAAATTTTTTAAAGGAAAGTCCAGTCAGGCATACTTACTAGCTCAACAATCATGGCATTTCTGGTAGAAATGACAGTTTGGTGGAGAAACAAAGTAAACAAGCAAGAAGTGGTCAGAGTCATATTTAGGAAGAAAGTCAGAGAGGCAGTGGAGTGTAGCAATTAAGGTTACAGGTACTTTGGAACCAGATTCACTGGACTCAGCCCCAGCTCTGCATTCCCTAGCTGAGTGACTATGGATAGGTTACTTAACCTCTCTGTGCCTCAGGGTCCTCATCCATAAAATAACATAATTGTAGTATCAACCTCACAGGATTTGTGTGAGGATTAAATGAGTAAAATACATGAAATGTAACAGTTCCTAACTCATAATAAACTCGAAGAAAAAGGAAGTTCATTGTTGTTGTTAATATTATTCTCCTACAAAGAGAAAAGTGGAAGAGAGAATATGTGAACCCAAAACAATTATCCCAGTAACCAGAACAGATGGAAAACCTTGAGCTTTGGCATGTCCCCAGAGTCCTAATACCTGGCATACCTCCACATAAAAATAACTCTATAAAGACAAAAGTACGTAAAATTCTCTGAAGGGAGAGCCCAAGACACTGCTCCACACCAAGTGGATATAATCATCACAACAATTAATTTCTTCATACTTTTAGCAGATGGTTTTGAGGTTTAAAAAATTAATGATAGGGGAAGGGTATTAAACTAAAATTCAAGCCTCGATTAAGTATGAAATATAACTTCTCAAATGTGGTCTTTTAAAATAGTTTTATAATTTTCTCAAAAAATTATAGCAGTTGATTTTTAACTAAGTTAAATACAAAAGAAACAAAGCACAAAGATTTAAAAATCACCTAAAATTCCACCACTAGTACATAATCACTGTTAATATTTTGGACATCATTTCAAAAAATCTCTCTAGACATAAAAATATTATACGCAAATGGGATTTTCTCAGGCACGTATTCAATAATCTGTTTTTGCCCCAATCAATATATGATGGATAACATCCCATGGCAATAAAACTATGATATACCTGCATCACTACTTTTAATGACTGCCTAGGTATTTTATGTCTGTATCATTTATTTAACTAGTTTCCTCTTGGTAGACTTTTAAGTTCATTTCTAAGTTTTTGATATTATGAGATTATGAACAGTCGTACAATGAAGACACTTTTTTCCCCAACATGTGATTTTTCTTCTTAGGTTAAATACCCAGAAATGGGAAATCTGGCCAAAGGTTAAGTACACTTCACATTCTGATAGGCTGTCAAACTGTTCTCCAAATTTTTATCAAACTACAATTCCCAATAAGAGTGTTTATTTCCTCAAAATCTTACCAAGATAGGATTTTGACAACTTATTTTATTTTTCGTAATCCTTTGGATTTTAAAAGTTACCTCAGTGCAAATCAAAACTACAGTGAGATACCACTTCACACCCTCTAGGACGGTTATGATAAAAAAAAAAGTCAGGAAATAAATGGTGAGGATGTTGAGAGATTATGTAAAATGGTGCAGTCACTTTGGAAAACAGTCCAGCAGTTCATCAAAAAGTTAAATGTAGAATCACCATACAATTTCACTCCTTGGATATATCCAAGAGAAAAGAAAACATGTCCATACAAAAACGTGTACACAAATATTCATAGCAGCATTATTCATAATAGTCAAAAAGTAGAAACAACCCAAATATCCATCAACTAATAAATGGATAAACAAAATGTTATATATCCATGAAATGGAATATTATTTGGCAATAAAAAGAAATAAAGTACTCATTCATGCTACAACATCAATGGAACCTGAAAACATTATGCTAAGTAAAAGAAGCCAGACACAAAGGGCCACATGTTGTATGTTTCCATTCATATGAAATGTCCAGAGTAGGCAAATCCATAGAGACAGAGTATAGAGTGGTGCTTGTCTAGGGCTTGGGATGGTTGAGAGTAAATAAGGACTGACTGCTAATGGAATGAGGTTTCTTTTGGAGGTGATGACATTCTAAAACTGATCATGGTGATGCTTGCGCAACTCTGTGAATATGCTAAAAACCACTGAATGAGCCTGGCTGGTGTGGCTCAGTGCATTGAGTGCTGTTCCAGGACTGAGAGGTCCAAGTTTGATTCCTAGTTAGGACATATGCCCCTTGATACATCCCCAGTAAGGGGCATGCAGGAGGCTGCCGATCAATGTTTCTCTCTCATATCAATGTTTCTATTGCTTTCCCCCTTCTTCTCGCTCTCTAAAAAAAACAAAACAAAACAAAAAAACCCACTGAATGAATCGTATGGTATGTGAATTATATTTCAATAAAGCTGTTTATTTCTAAGAGTTTTCTTACTCCTATTTGTGGAAATATAATGGTCTCTTGAAAAAGAATTTATTTTTAAAGTTATACATACACATAGTTGAAAGAGCCATTGAGTTCTATGAGAATGTTTCAGAGAACCAGTATCCAGCCTCTCTCCCCAATATTTCTCCTTTCTCAGAAACTACTACTCTCAGTTCTTTTAGCTGATTCTTCTGGTAATTACTTCTATATTTCTACATAAAATATTTGTATTTTTACTTTTTGATTTTTCAGTTTTAGGCAAAAATCTATGGAAGATAAGCATTTTTTGTTTTTGTTTTTGTTTTTATCTCTATTCCTCTCCCCACACCATGTATACCATGCTCCTTATCCACTCACCTACCACCATCTTCCTAGTATAGATGTATTATAATGTTGGTAAAATCTCTACTCATTGTCAATTTTATTAAGATCATGAAATAAAACTGAGCCATTTAGTAAACTATGATTGCTTTTACTCTCATCTATAATATCGTTTCCACTGGAGTTTATAACTGTCTCCCCCCCCCCCTCATTTGCTAAGATTTTTATTCAGAAATGCTATTGTCAATTACTCCCCTTGAAACATTCATTCACATCAGGTATTCCAGGAACCTCATGAGGAAATCCCTCCCGGTGCCACTGACCTGCCTTAGTCTGAACTGAATACCCTGTATGCCTGGTGCACAGCTGTGATGCATCTCTTGCTTCCTCTAGCCTTTGTCGTCCTTTCTTGGTTTACTTCCTCATTTAGTATAACACACCCTCCAGTAACTTCTTGAGAAAAAGTGAGTGGAAGCTACATGTTTGAGAACTTGTATGATTTCATGGGCAATTTCAATCAGTTTTTTAAAAGTTTTCAAGGAAGTCCCATTGATTATTTCCTTACCTCCATGTTTATCTGTCTGCTTTCTTTGGAACTCTTATTATTTGGATGTTGGATCTCCTGAACTCATCCTCTAATTTTCTAAACTTTTCTTTCCTGCTTTTCTATCTCGTTTTTTACTTTCTTGGAAATGTCTCAACTTTACCTTCCAACCCTTTTATTGTTATAATGGTTTAGTGAGGATTCTGGAAGGAATTAATTTTAATGCATTGTTCAATCTCCAAGTTTGAAATCTGGAAATGTATGTTTTTTATTTGCATTTATTTTTTTATTAATTTATTTTTGTTACAGATGTTTCTCCTTTTTCCCCCATTGACACTCTCCTCCCAATCCCGCCCCTCCCCACCCCCCAGCATTGTTGTCTATGTCCACTGGTTACACATAGATGCATATAAGTTCTGTGGTTTATCTCTTCCCTCCTCCCTCCCCCCCTCTTCTGAGGTTTGTCATTCTGCACCCTACTTCTATGTCTCTTGGTCTATTTTGTTCATCAGCTTATTTTGTTCATTATATTCCACAAATAAGTGAGATCATGTGGTATTTGTCTTTCTCTGATTGGCTTATTTCACTTAGCATAATGCTCTCCAGGTCCCTCCATGTCATCTCAAAGGATAAGAGATCTTTCTTACAGCTGCATAGTATTTCATTGTGTATATGTACCACAGCTTTATTGTCCACTCATCTACTGATGGACACTTGGGCTGTTTCCAGATCTTAGCGATTGTAAATAATGCTGCTATGAACATAGGGGTACATATATTCTTTCTGATTGGTGTTTCAGGCTTCTTAGGATATATTCCTAGAAGTGGAATCACTGGGTCAAATAGCAGTTCAATTTTTAATTTTTTGAGGAAATACCATATTGTTTTCCATAGTGGCTACACTAGTCTGCATTCCCACCAGCAGTGTACTAGAGTCCCCTTTTCTCCACATTCTCGCCAGCACTTGTTGTTTGATGATTTGTTGATGGCTGCCATTTTGATAGGTGTGAGGTGACACCTCACAGTTGTTTTAATTTGCATCTCTCTGATGGTTAGTGACATTGAGCATTTTTTCATATGTCTCTTGGCCATTTGTATGTCCTGTTTAGAGAGGTATCTATTTAGGTCCTCTGCCCATTTTTTAATTGGATTCTTTGTCTTCCTTTTGCTGAGTTGTATGAGTACTCTATATATTTTGGAGATTAACCCCTTATCTGATGTATCGTTGGCAATAATGGTCTCCCATATAGTGGGTTCCCTTTCCATTTTGATGCTTGTTTCTTTTGCTGTGCAGAAGCTTTTTAGTTTGATGTAGTCCCATGTATTAATTTTTTCCTTTGTTTCTCTTGCCTTAGGCATTGCATCAGTGAAAATTCTGCTGCATGTGATGTCTCAAATGTATGTTTTTTCTAATGTAATTGTTTGTGGGATAGTTCTGGAATCTAAGACACACAGTAACTATTCTTATCTCCCACAGGGTACATCTTAGCATAAATACTTTAAGGTCTGAGTGATGGGATTTCCATACACATTCCAAAGAACAGTGACTAGCAAGGCTCATGGAACAGAGAGAAACTCATAGAAAAAGTGATGAAAATAATTTCTAGGAGGACATACAAGCCAAGGACACTAATAGTGAGGTTTTTTTCATGCTCAAGACTTTTATACTCCATTAATAATATTGTAGGGCTCTACCAATCAATTACTGGCACTTCCACTACATTCTTGACGTCACCCAAAGAAGCAAAGCAGAATGCCCAAAGTGGCATTTAGAGTAGCTAAGTATTGATCCCCTCCAAAAGCATCACAAAACATTTTAATTAATGGTTTATTCTAGACAACATTTTCTTTTTTGTTTTGTTTTGTTTTATTAATTAGATAACATTTTCTAAAACATGTCATGAATGGGACACTTCTGCAAAAGTTATTCAGAGGCGTAGTTTCCTATTTCATAATGCTTTCTGTATAAACTGAATTAGTTTAACTCATAGGAGAAAAGGCTTCCTTCATCCATTGGGCCTCCATAAAAGCATTAGCTAAAGAACTCTATTTGGAAGAAAAAGAATACTATATTATACTTGGGTTTCCATGGTCATTTGGTTTCACTCATTTTCTTTCCAACAAAGGGCTGGATCCCTGCAGATGCTCCTGTCAGAACTGGGCCTGTCAAATCTGTAGACTTCAGAAAGCCCATAGCCAGCCAACACGGTAATACGAAAAACTAGCCATCTGTGTAGCAATAATATGAGGGGAAGTTAGTGATATGATCTGTTCAATGTATGTAACCACTTTTTGTTGTTTGTGAAGTAGTTTAGAATTATTTTAAATGCCAAGTTCTATGTTTAATCTGGAAACAAACAACATATTCATTATGAACCTGAAGTCTGAATAAATCCTAAAATTAATATTAGACAACTTAACATCTATTAAACCTCCTCTTCTATTGGGAATACAGAGGGGGACTTTACATATATAATTAGATAACTTAATATCTAATTAAGTTAGATATTAAGGGACACAAGTCTCTAGCTAAGCATGGGTCCTTCTAGATCACTTTCATTTGAGAGCCTGTTGCTCTCCCATAGTTCACTTCAGAGGCAGTCCTGAGACACTGACAGACAGCATCCAGCAAGTAGCACTGCGGACTCCCTCTTCTCCCTCTGACACTTGTACTTGCCCCATGATGACAGCACAGCCTCCCTCTCACACCAGAGAGATTTTTTTTCTGTGATCAGCTGATGTCCACCCAAACAGCAGCTTTCTTTACCCTCCTCAAACTAAATGATCATGTCCATCATGCAGGTATCAGAAGGAAAGCCTCTCTCAAATCTCAGACTCAACTCGCGAGGCCAACACACCCTTAGCTAAGCTGCTGATTCTTCTGGGAGAAGAAATGCACTGGTGGATGTTACTAAAATGAAAAGCTGCTTGTGCTGGAAAGGGTAAGTAAGCCTTCTGGACTGTTTTTAGTGTTTACACTCTGTCTGCTTTCCCTTAAACATTTCTGCTTTGTCATTAATATTTCAACTCAGAATGGAAGTCCATAAGGGGACTACTGAATGCTCCATAAATCTTTATTGAGCCTCTACAATGTCTCAGGTCCTGTGGATCACTAGCATGGCCACTAGAGCTTCAGTCTAGTAGGGAAGGAGGCATTACATAAATCATTACACAAATGACATGCCTAATTATAATTGTAATAAATGCCACGTAGGAAAATTGATGGTACCTCTGAGAACATATCACAGGGGACCTGATCTGGTCAGAATGAAGGTTGGGAGGAGTCCATCAGGGAATACTTACCTGTAGAAATGGAATGTAAGCTGAGACTCAGAAGAAGAAGAGATAAGTAGAAGAGAAGAAGGGGGACAGGGGCAGAGGGAATGGCCCATAGAAGTGGAGCCTCATGAATTAAAACTTTGAAGAGAAGAGCTTGATTTCTAGGAATGATATAGAGTCAGTGGAGCTGTACAGTAAATGAGAAAGGGAGAGAGTAGAACAAAATGAGACTGGAGAGGTGGTTAGGGGCCAGATCCCATAAGCTCATAAATGTTGATGGAATATATAAAATAAAATAAAGGGGAAAAAAAGGAATTTTAATTACACCTTAAAATAAATGATACATTTTAAGAAGCAGAGCAGTATGATCAGGTTTATATTTTAGAAGATAAGTCTGGCTACTCTAAAGAAAATAGATTGAAAAGGGGCAAGAGAAGACAGGGAGGAATTAGGTAGGCGGCTACTACAATTACATAGGTGAGTGTTGATGATGGCTTGGGTGATGATTAGAGGACATGAAGAAAAGTGGAAAGATCTGAGCTATCTTTAGAAGGTACACTGACAAGACTTTATAGTTAGTTAGATGAAGGGGGTGGTAAGAGAGAGGGAAGTGTCAGGTATGACTTAAGTTTATGAATAAGTGGGTGGATGATGTACAGCAGAAGTATATAGGATCTTCCTTTAATTTTATATGCACTGGGGAGGCTGGATTCGTGGTGCAAAAACACTAACTAGGGCTCTAGGCTCTGATTCTGGCTCTGCCACTAACAATCTGTGTGATATTGGCAAGTAATTTAGCCTTCCTGAGCTTCTGTACCCCCATCTGCAAAGTACTAGGCTTGCATTAGACTATATCAAGAAAGCCTTCAGGCTATAAAAAGCAATAATAGAGAAGCAGATCTCATGCCCTGAAGTTAGACAGAGTTCAGCTTGAATACTGGCTCTTATTGTTGTATGACCTTGGACAAACTACTAAAACTTTTTAAGCCTCATTCATTCATTAATTTATTCATTCATTCATTGACCATACAATTATTAGCAGCCAGGCCTGTTTTGGAAGCTGGGGATACAGCAGTGAATAAAACAAAGCCCTTGCCCAAATAACTTTAATAGCGGCAACAGGCAGTAAAGTGGGTAATTTTAGATAGTGAAGAAAATAGAACATTGATGAAACAGGTAACTATGGGGGGAGGGTGCTACTTCAGCCAGCATTGTTGGGCAATGCCACAGTTCTCACATTTGTTAAGTACAAGCAATAAAAGTACCTAATCATGGTATTGTTGGGAGGGTCAAATGAGCAAATGCACGTAAGGCACTTGGAACAATGCCTGGTACATAATAAAGTTTTTTAAAATGTTAGCTATTGATGCTGCTGCTAACTGCCAGTGTTACTATTTTGACATGTTTCAGTCCAGGGAATTTTATTAACCATGATTATATGTTTTATGATATTTTCTTGACCTCTAGATTGCAAAACACACTAGATTGCAAAAACAAGGGTCCAAATAAATTGTTTTGTAATTTTATTTCTTCTCCTGTTCCTGGAGAAGCCAACCAAACTTATAGGACAATGAGCATGGGGAAGGAGGAGAAATACAGGGGAACAAAAAAAAAAAATTAACCAGTTATTTCAATAATAAATTCTTCTATGACTGTAAGAGGAGTTAGTTTATGGGCATGCTTTGATTAAACTCTTCAGTAAATGGTGTTGGGAAAATTGGACAGGTACATGCAAAAAAATGAAACTAGACCACCAACTTATACCATACACAAGAATAAACTCAAAATGGATAAAAGACTTAAATGTAGGTCACGAAACCATAAAAATCCTAGAAGAAAACATAGGCAGTAAAATCTCAGACATCTCACGTAGCAGTATTTTCACCAATACATCTCCTGGGGCAAGAGAAACAAAGGAAAAAATAAACAAATGGGACTGCATCAAACTAAAAAGCTTCTGCACAGCAAAAGAAACCACCAACAAAATGAAAAGGGAACCCACTGTATAGGAGAACACATTCGCCAATGATACATCTGATCAGGGGTTAATTTCCAAAATATACAAGGAACTCATACAACTTAACACCAGGAAGACAAACAATCCAATTTAAAAATTGGCAAAGGACATGAAAAGACAAAGGACTCCAAAAAGGACACACAGATGGCCAATAGACATGAAAAAGCGCTCAACGTCACTAATCATCAGAGAGATGCTAATTAAAACGACTATGAGGTATCACCTCACACCTGCCAGAATAGCTACCCTAATAAATCAACAAACAAGTGCTGAGGAGGATGTGGAGATAAGGGAACCCTGGTACACTGCTGGTGAGTATGAAGACTAGTGAAGCCACTGTGGAAAACAATATGAAATTTCCTCAAAAAATTAAAAATGGACCCACCGTTTGACCTAGCAATCCCACTTCTGGAAATATATCCTAAGAAGCCTGAAACACCAATCAGAAAGAATATATGTACCCCTATGTTCATAGCAGTGCTATTTACAATAGCTAAGATCTGGAAACAATCCAGGTGCCCATCAGTAGATGAGTGGAATACTATGTGGCTGTAAGAAAGAAGGAGCTCTTACCCTTTGCCACAGCATAGATGGACCTGGAGATTATTATGCTAAGTGGAATAAGCCAGTTAGAGAAATACAAATATTACATGATCTCACTTATATGTGGAATCTAATAAAGAAAATAAACTGAGAACAAAATAGGTCCACAGGCATGGATGCATGGAACAGAGTGACAGATCTCAGAGAGGAAGATGGCGGGGGGGGGGGGGGGGAGCAGGAAGAGATTAATCAAAGGATATATATGCATAGCCCATGGACACAGATAATAGTGTGGGCAAGGCCTGGGGTGGGGCAGGGATGATGGAAGGGGGTAAAGGGGGGGGAATAGGGACCATCTGTAATACTGTCAACAATAAATAAATAAATAAATAAAATAAATGGAGTTTGGGTATTAAAAAATACATTAAAATTTCAAAGTTAATTTTTATTTCAGATACCTATAAATGTGATGATTATGAGGGCAGGGAAAGATGAAAGGAGTCTCGGCTCCATCCTGCCGCTGAGGCAGGGAGAGGAAGAGTTTTCAGAGTGTTCCCCAGAGGCTCAGCTCGGCCTGAGGGTCAGTTTTAGAGCAGAGGCTGGGAAAGCAATTAAATGACAGGTGAGAAATGGAGACAGAACAAGGAAGATGCTGAAGCACCATGGAGAAAAAGGAATACGTTTCAGCACAGCCATAGCTTCATCGGCTCACACAGCGAAGACATGAGCTTGAGAGACAGCTCTGAGGCCTATTAGATTTATGACCTTAGCACGTCTCTTAAACTCTCCTTACATCGACTCCTTATCTGGAAGTAATAATACTCTCTACTCCATAAGTATAGATGTGAGGATTAAGTGAATTAGAAGCGTACCAAGTAAGTAGTTAAGGTTTATTGTTAATATCATTATTACTATTATTATTAGCATTACTTATTGAACACTTACTACTTGGCAAACACTGGCTGTGTACTTTACGTGGAATATTTCACTTAATCCTTAAAACAACCCAGAGTGTTCAGTGGTTAGAGCCTCGGTCCACACACCAAAGAGTCTTGGGTTTGATTCCAGTCAAGGGCATGAACCTAGGTTGGAGGTTCAATCCCCAGCCCTGGTAGGGGTGCATGTGTGAGGCAACCAATTGATGTGTCTTTCTCATATTACTGTCAATCTCTCTCTCTCCCCACCCCCATCCACTCTCTCTAAAAATCAATGGAAAAAAATATCCTCAGGTGAGGATCAACAACGACGAAAAACACAACAACAACCCTACAGGGTATGTATTGTGTTCATGGCAAGCCAAGGGGCACAGCAAGGTACAGGAAAGCACAGAGAGTTTAAATGGCACAGCCAGGATTTGAGCCCACACACTTGATCTCTAGAGCCCAGTTTCTTTTTCTTTCTTTTTTTATCCTCACCCGAGGACACTTTTTTTTTTTTTTTTGCATTTATTTTCAGATAGAGCAGGAGGGAGAGAGGGAGGAAGAGACAGAGAGAGAAACATCGACATGAGAGAGACACATCGAGTGGCTGCCACCCACATGACCCCAACCAGGGCCGGGACGAACTGCAACCAAGGTACGTGCCCTTAGTGGGAACCGAACCCGGGACTCTCTGATCCGCAGGCTGACGCTCTAATCGCTGAGCCCAACCAGCCAGGGCTAGAGCCCAGTTTCTTAATTACTACACTATGTTGTTTCAACCCTGGTGGCTGGTCCTGGAATCAAGAGAACTAGTTTCTAGTTCTCATGACTATGTCAATAACTAATTTTGGGATTTTGGACAAGTCTTATTTGCGCTCTAGTTTCAAGAATAAAATGGAAGGGTAGAATTGATTTCTGAGGCCTCTTTCAATTCTAAATCCAATGGCTATTGGTTATTATATTTGTGCATTTCTGAACAAAAGCTATATACCTATCAGTGAGCTGTAGCCTGTGACATTTTAAAGAAATCAGATTGGTTAAAATATTTTATTTGTACTATAATCTCAAATTTAAACCCCTACCAGGAAATATTTTAAATAGGATTCAAAACAATCTTAAAGTCAAGTCTTCATGTCTATTGCAATTGAATTAGAACTGCCTTTGTTAATTAAATCTCACAGCTTCAGAAAAGAACTATTCTACATCCATATATTATAGTTGTTTATAGCTTTTTATCTAGTTAATCTAGCATATTAATAACAGACAACTTCCTCAAGTACAATTTTCCCTCTCTGACACTGAGCACAATTCTCAGCTATATGCTGTACTTTTTCCTCAAACATATTTTCTCTTCCTCAGGGTGACAAACTACCTTTGGGCAGAAGTAATTTCCCCCAAGGTCTCCAAGCACAGGCAGAAGAACACTTCCCAAAGTGAGCTCTCTGGGCCTAGGTGAGAAAATGCTCCGACCACATTGGTTAGTGAGGATGTCCAAAAGTAAGAAGGTGGACCCAGAAAATCAGACCAGAGAGCTCCTAGCAGAAAGAGAAATATGGCCTGAGTTTCCCCAGAAACAGCACAGCCTTCTACAATTAAAAAAAAAAAAAAAAAAATGAAGGAGGAAGAGGAGGAAGAGAAAGGAAGACTTTCATTGCCACTTTTACTCCAAGTAACACCCTCCCCCCAAACCTGGCTGTGCTCAGTGTCCTCAGAGTGGGGCCATCAGCCATCATTTTGATGAGATCACCCTTTTTCCTTTTAAAATAGGACTGTGTTGTGTCTTGAAAGGTCATGTAAGAGCAGCGATGTGTCACATGGAGTGGAACAAAGCAGAAAGTATTCGAAATAATTGTAATTGTTCCTTATCTCAGGAGTGAGCCACTTGGCCAACACAACACACACTTGCTACATGGCACACCACAGAAGCGTAAGGAGAGTGGGGCTCCCCCCTCCCGAGTTACCTATGATTCATGAATTTCGTTTCCAAAGCAGCTTCCTGCCTTGGAGTCCATCTTTGTCTCACTTCTAGGTGAACACTGGGACTGAATTTCAAACAAATCGAAAGCCTTGTGTTCCACGTGCAGTGTACACGCTCTGCACATTTATGAAAGCCTCCCTGGAGAGAACGTGGTATTCAGGAGGCACACGTTACATGTGCCAAAGTGATGCCAAACATTTATTTCGCAGTCCTGGTAACAGGTTTCTCACAAAACAGAACTTATTTATCAGTGTTGTTTGGGAGATGCACGTCCCGACATTTCAAAATTGCCTTTATTCCAAGAGGTGCTGACACCTGGAGGGGAGGAGAGGACAGGATTATCATTCCACTGTTACCTAATGCTGCTGTGTCTCTCGGTTGAAAAGAAGAGGGAGAGACACCAGGGATACACGCGCACAAGGAAAGGCCACGTGAGGACACAGAGAGAAGAGGCCTTCTGCACACCAAGGAGAGCGGCCTTGGGAGGAACCAAACCTGCCAGCACCTTGATCCTGGACTTTCAGTCTCCAGAACTGTAAATCTCAGCACTCCATGTCTTGGGGGTTGGTTATTAGAAAACTGCCTTTATTCCAAGTTCCTCCTCCTAGGCCCATGTAGGGAAGGGGAAAGGAGGAGGGCTGCCTTCTTACAACAGGAATTGCCATGAGCAAGTCCCAAAGGGTAAAATACTATTCAGCAAATTGACTTGGTAAATAAGGCAACATGTCGTTGAGGCTCAGTCTCAACTTATTTGAAACAAACCCCTCTCTGCCATTCTGTCTGAAAGGAAATGGATGATATTCAGATTGCTTAAAAAAAAAAAAAAAGTGTAAGAATGCACTGAGAATCGTAGCTGTGCAAAATGACAGGGCCTTGTCCTCCTGTCTCCCTGCTCACCGTTATTCACTGCGATGAAGGGAACATGACAGTCTGCTCTCCAGAAGCCTCTGCCGTGCAGACTTGGGCTGGCTGCCGCTAACGGGGAAACAGTGCGGGGCACGTCCGCGCTGCAGACATGGTCTTGCTCTGCAGGGCCGTCTACAGACGGCTCCAACCAACTTGTATGATTGTCTTTAGCACCTTTTTGTATTTTTTAAAGAAATTAATTTGATTTCATTTTCCTTCCCTGGTTTTTCAAATAGTCATTAAAAATTAAACAACACTGGGAAAAGCCTTTTGTGATTATAGCCTTCATTCTCCTGCAACAAACTGGATCTATAAATTTACGTACCATTGTAGATGTAAATTACAAAATTTATATTCAACTATATTAAAACATCTATTCCAAAAATGATTACCAGTTGTGAAAAGCAGACAGGCTTATCACTTGCTGTCAGTTGTTCATGTCTAGTTAAGCAATAATGTGCTAAAACTGCTCTTTTGTTTTGTGTAAGAATTTTGGCAATAGAAGAAATGAACACTCAGTTAATAAAAACTCAGGCTGTTCTTTGCTTTGATGGAGGAAGCAGCTGCCTGTTTTCATTTGCTGCAGAGCAGCAAAACCCATCAATATAATAAGCAGCTTAGATGCATCCATCCACAGCATCTGTAAGGATATAGGGCTATTCGCTCAAAACCAATCCCTGGTTTAATTTTAACAAAGATGTGTCTGACATATTTGAAAATGCATTATAATAGGTTTTGAAACAGGAACAATTTCTTTCTTTTAAATACTTTTTTACAGATTTGAAAGGTTAGCATACGTAGCTGAATGATAGCAATGATAAAAACCAGTGCAAACTACAAGGCCATCCTAAAACAAGGGCAGTGAAGAGAGCAAATCAAGAGGCAGTTATTTGGTTCCCTTCAAAATGGAAGTAATTCATTTGAATGTGATTTCATTCATTTGTTCACTCAAACAAATATTTATTGAATCATTACTACATACTGCCTTGGGCTGGATACTGAGGCCACACTTCCGACTCTCAATGAGCTCACTCTTCGGGGGGAAAAGATGGACACAACACCGTAAGGAAAACAATGCACTAAGCACAGTGACACAGATACGCATTTCCCTATTACCTGTTTATTTTTTAAACAATTCAAATAGCCACAGAACACAGTGGAAACTAACATAAAAATTAAAAATCAAATACTGTCTCCTCTATTACACAGTCACACACTTCATTAGACATACTTTAAGAAAAGACAATCTGATTTTAAAAATTGAATTGTATTTAAACACATGTCAAACTGTTTACTAGTGTAGCCAAGAATTGTCACACTTTGGAGAGAAAGTTTTAGGATTTTAAGTTTTGTTTGGACAGCCTCTAATTTTAAAGTAACCATTAGATACTTTTACATTATCACAACTGCACCACATGGCAAGCCTATTAGGAAACACAAACTTTAAAGCAACTTACAGTGTGATACAGTATGCTTTGTCTAGTAAACATGCTGAGAGGTTATTTTACTTTATTTTAGTACCAACTGACATTCCAAAAAGTCAGATAATTCTAAATCCTCCTTTTTCTGATTTAATATCAAATAAGTGAGCATCTCAGTATGATCTTCCAGGGACCTGTCTGATAGTATTCATGACTGTGGGCTTAGACATTAACTTCTTAGGATATCAATTTAAGTAAGCATTGATTTGCAGAAACATTGAGAAAATGCTCCCTAAAAAATGTAGAGCTAAGGGCTTTCTTATTCAAACATGTTTACTGTAAAACACACATACCTGGGTTTTAAAAATCAGTTTTTTATTTTGGAATGATTTTAGATTTACAGAAAGGTAAAATGTTGCAGAGATAGCACAGAGAGTCTCTGGACAGCCTTCACCCAGCTTCTCTCACTGTCAACATCTTACATTTGTCAAAACTAAGAGAGTGACGTTGGTACATTAATAGTAACTAAATTCATGGGCTTGTTTTTAACAGAAGGGTTACTATTCCAGATGAGGGCTAATGAAGGTGTCTGTCAGAAAGTCACAAATTAAACCTAAAGGACAGTACTAGCATCTATCATATCTCTCCTCCCCCAATTCTCTTCCTTCTTCTTAAGTTACTCTAAGGAAATTCCTAACAGATTTAAAAGTTAAAACAGCACATAAAATGCATATACCTTAGTGTTTAAAAGAAAATCTGACCCTCAAGAGTACTGTGTAGCCAAGTGAAACCTTGGTTCCCATTCCATTGTTGAACAGGAAGATTATTTCTAGTCATTATTCACATAGACATTCTGATTGTCCCTATTCAATTAATACTTTCATATCACAGTGTGATATGGACCTTATAACCAATCTGTGGCAGCATGAGTTAAGAACCACAAAGAAGGCAGAGGTCATTATTTCTCACCCATTCAGAGTATTTATAAAGCATTCACTATGCTTTCTGTGCACGCTTTCTTCCCTCCTCTGCTCCACTGCTTAATGGCTGGGCATAATGCTTCCAGAATCCTGCAAAGATTCATGGGCTATGTACTGGTTAATGGTGATCTCTCCAATGGCAGGTTGGAAAAGATGCCTTTGGGGAGTTTCTTGCTACAACTAGTAGTTTCTATGGACTGAATTGTGCCCCTACCTCAATACATATGTTGAAGCCCTAAACCCCAATGTGGCTGTATTTAGAGATAGGGCCTATAAGGAGGTAATTATGGTTATATGAGGTCATAAGGGTGGGGCCCTGATATTAGTGTCCTTATAAGAGACTCCAGAAAGTAACCCCCACCCCTCATCCAACCTGCGCATCACAAAGAATAGGTCATGTGAGCACACAGTGAAATGGTGGCTACCTACAAGCCAGTAAGGGAAACCTCAACAGAAACTGATCATGCTGGTAACCTAACCTTGGACTTAACAACCTCCAGAATGGTGAGGAAATAAATGTCTGTTGTTAAAGCCACCCAGGCTATGGCATTTTGTTATGGCAGCCTGAGCTGACTAAGACAGTGGTCAACCCTTGGTGCCTGATGTTTGGGTGAAGACTCCCTCTCCAGCCCCAATACAGTCTAAGAACTCCCTCCCTAAAATGCAGACAGTACTCAGGGAACAGACAGAGCACAGTCATGGCCCCAGTGCAGCCTTCACTTTGTCCATTACGTTCTTCCCTCCGTTCCCTTCAGTTTCTCCTCTGTTCATCTCATCTCGTCTCCTACTTTTCATTTTAATCTTCACTGCAGTATTAGCCCCTTTTTCCATTTAAAAGAATTCATAATAGAAGAATAAACATTAATCATACTTTGATAAAGCAATTTCACTGATACCACCTGCAAGATTTCATAAAAATACTTTGATCTGTTTCTTTATATTGTCTTTGAACATAAGCTCCTTTAGGGCAGGGAGCTAGCTCATTGCTTCTCTTGCTTCGCTGTGGCATATTTACATGGTGCATGTGAAAGTATGTTGAATTCATGTAGAATGGTGGCAAAATGTTCTAAACCCAGAACTTGCAACAAAAAAAAAATATGAATTCTCTTCTTTTGCAAGAGCTATTTGCTGAGCTTTATATGATGTATCTACTCAGGACCTGATTCTACTGTAAATGCAATCACAGGTCAATTCTTGTGTGGATAAGTTTCTAATTGCACTCAGTCCACTTTCACTGGCTTTCTTATCTATATCCACAATCTGCAGAACTGGCAGGACAATTATCACCAGAAGACAGGAGAGATGCTCTGGGGAGTAAGCCTGTCCTGGGCCTGAAAGGTGCATGCTTACAACTTTCCAGGCCAACAACAAAGAATCCATTCAATAGGCCATCTTTCTCTAAATCAATCCTTTTGCCTCCTTGCACAGAGCACATGTGTCATGGGTGTTCATATCTGGGGCTTATCTGTGGATATCAACAAACATGCAGGTCTCTAATCACAGTAGCCTGGAATGAGTCCCAGAATGGGCCCTGTAAGTAACTTGAGATAGAGAAAATGATTTTCTGTGTTGCTTTCTTCTTCTTCTTCTTCTTCTTCTTCTTCTTCTTCTTCTTCTTCTTCTTATTATTATTATTATTATTATTATTGGTGGGTAGGGGGTGCGGAGGGGGAGGCCATTCTCTTTGCTGTAATAAAATTTGTAACCTTAACCCGTATAGTAAAGTGTTTTCTCTGAGAATCACACTACTTGAGAAGGTCCTTCAAAATACACTATTTAAACCAAACTATTGCTCTGAACTTGACACCACAATTATCTTTCTGTTGAGAAAAATTCTAGAGCTGTTATATTGTTACCAGCCCTTTCACACCAGGACACGTGAGTGTTCTTAAGCTGAGATCAAAGTGCACGGGCTGAGTTGTTGAGAGTGGAGAAATCATCATGGTCTCTATGGATTCATGCTGGACTTCTCAGGACAGAAAACAGATTTCCTTCTCTCTTCAGCACCAAAGAGTTCATATTATTGTGAACTCCATACTTCCTCCTCCTTGGCCTCACCCTCAACAAATGATTTTTAAAAATGGCTTCAAACGTAGAGCGTTGTATTTAGTCTGGAATACAGCTTTCATCTGTTTATGTTGACCAATCACACTGAAGGGATTTTGGCAAGGCAAGTACTACAGTAGAAGTCTAAATTCTCACTATAATTGACATGAAAAACAATAACCCTTTGGAAGAATATGAAATAGTGTTTACATATCACGAGACTAATCAGTTACCACTTTTCATGGGTGCTTCAGAGAAATCTCGATTTATGAAGTAAGGTCTAACGAACTGAGAGGCTTGCTTAGCACTTAGCTAATTAGTGGCTGAGCTTGGATTGAATCTCAGTTCACTAATACTTCACCTTGGTTCTCTTTTAAGAATAAGAGACTTAAACAATAGTATAGGGAAGATATCATGATTTGAGTTTGCATATTGTAGACTTCACTTTCCAAGTGGAAATCAATGTTTGAAGACATTATTCATACTCATTCCAATTTTAACATATTCAGACTCTCTTAGCAATTATATTTAAGTCCTTTTGGTTTTAGGTCCTTTTGGTTTCTATTTCTCAATAAAGAGTTTTACAGAAGCACTCACTACCTCCAAATCATGCCCCAACATACTGCCTTATGGAAGAGACTATAGATATATTCAGCTGCAGCTAAGCTAATATCAGAACCTCTGAATTGAGGCCAGGAAGCAAGGTACAATCTTTGGAAATAGTGACCCCTTTCTCCAGAATTACAATGATTATGTGCCTTGCTTTATAAAATTGGGCTTCTGTTTGTTTTCAGGGAATTTATCATCTAAATGGGCATTATTCTTACTTACTCAAATGTCTACATGTAATTTGTCTTGCAATTAAGAATTTGTAGCAGATTCCAGCAGTTATTTTGATTACCAGCATTCTAATCACAATAAAAGAGTAATTTTATTTTATTTTGTTGTGTCTAGGAAGGGGAAATCATGTAATATATACAATTTCCACACATTCCATGGTGTTGAGAAATGTAATTTTCTGTGTATTCTCTTCTAAGAATATTTTCAACATTTCTGGATTGTCTCCGCACTCAGGAACAGGATTGAAATCTCCACTTGGGTATTTATCTGAGGCTGTGATAGCTTAGTCGTCTGCCGCCAAATGCCAAGATAGGGGGAATCTCATCATCCAGCGACCAGCTGCATGATGGGCAGTTAATAGATATATCAAACCTTAGGGTATATGCTAAGCTGAAGAGATGATTGGTTGGTTGATACACTGATTGATTAGCATAGGGAGAATGGGTTTCTTCTTGACAACCTAAGATTATGCTTCAGCTAAGCTCAAATTGCTTACACCTCTTCTATTGGGTTTAAAATTACAGTCCTGTCATCTAAAATCTCTCCTCAATGAAAATTTTACCATATATAAAAATTAAAGGGAAAAAGAAAGTAGGAGCACTGGATAAGAGTAAATGGAGTAGATACATTTCATGCTGCTGTTGTTGATTCCACTAGGAAAAGTTGATATGGAAATCCCCTTGAAAAATGTTACACATTTCATAAATGATTACTGAATATTATACAATTACTCAGGGCAAACAGTTCAGTATGTTAAAGTCAGTGAATGCTACATTTTCCAATACATTAAAGTCAGATCCCTTCTATATACATGAGAATTAAAGTAAACCCCTCTATTAATCAGGTTTACTTTCTAGGGCACATAGACTCCATCCCTGGACTTTTAATAACTGCTGGCATGCCTTTCAGGAGGCAGGGGAAGAAAGGGCAGATTTATGGAGACTGCGGATTAGCTTTGTTTTTATTAAAGCAGCTTAACACAAATAGTAACTTCATTAATTAGCACTAATGATCCTAGAGATGGTCACATGTACATCTTGAAATATTTGAATATTGTGCCTATTTTCCACACATGAAGAATCAGGTATGCTTTAAAATGAAACAAAATTAGATGAATGAAGGAAACAACCCAGTTCTATCAAACTCGAAACTGATATTTAAGTGGTATTGAATAAAAAGCATCAAGACTGCACAAAAGGCCTACATTTAGAGAGCTCTACAAATGTATGGTATTCCTGGTTAACAATAAATTCATTAAACATAAGCTTGGTTTATGATGTCCTGTTTAACGATTCAATCTCATTGTACTCTGAATGATCAGAGACGGGCTAAAGAAAGGGCCTTGCTCTCTCCTTCCTCCCCACCCCCTCCCCCTAAAAAAAAAGCTGGTAAGCTTTAATTCAGCACTTTGAAGAACACCCCCTCCTCTGCCTGAGCAAATAAGGATTTGGTTGCCGAATCACACTGGATAAGTGGTTCATTGAGAATGTTAAAATCTGCATTAATAAATGGGACTGGGCTTCTCGGATTTTCCCCCTTCCTATCAGCTATGAGCGGTAGGGGATCAGCTGCAACTAAAATCCCCAGCTGAACAACCCACATACAACTCAGTGAGCAGACTTAAAACAAGGCCATTTATTGGTGACTGTTATGCAAACAAAGCGTCCAAGTCTTAGAAACAGATGTCAACTGAAGCATATGCTTACTGTAAACTGGAATTTGATTCTCTTTATAAAAATAGACATAAATGGGCCTTCAGAAAGTAGACTGCCTCTTGTTGTCTACCATTGCCTAACTTGATTCAGCCTAAAGCTTTTAAAGAGATGAATAGACTGATATGCAAGGGCAAAAGAATAAAACTTTAAAAAAAAATTAAATTGGAAATAAATGATAACATGTTGGAGCAGTTCCCAGAAGCAATTTTACGGATTTTTCTCTAAAAACACAAGACAGGAAGTTAAAAGCTTAGTGCAGGTCACCCATGGCATGTCGAGTTATCATTTCCTACCACTTAGGGTGGAAAAGAAACTACACATTCAGGTGGCAAGTTTAGTAGCATGTACTTTTTACCCTCCTCTCTCTTTCTTTTTCTCTCCCTTACCTCTTCTCACATCTTGATGTCTTTTAAATGTCACTTATTTTACATGAGGCAGTTGGTGGAGACATGAGTCAACAGCAATCAGAACCATTATCCCCTGCAGCGAGTCCTGGTCTTAATGCATTGTGACACCTTTGCTGGCCAGCCACCGATTTACCTTTCTGCTTCTTAGGGAATTAAGTGGCATCATGTGAAAATGGTTGTGATATAAACAGCATGGGCATAACTGGTATTAAATTTACCTCTCAGCCTAAGTGAATTTTCCTCACATGTGACTAATCAAAATGAAAGCTTGTGGACCCAGGCTGAGCTGGCCAGCACTTCCCCACCCCTGGGACCAGGGCTATTTTGTTTTATCTCTTTGTACAAGCTGGCAGAAGTTTAAAGTGAAGGGGATAATCCAGTGCTGGTGTCTTTATGAAATAACATCCTTACATGAAGAGGCTTTTAACTGTCTGTCGCTGTCCTCTCAAAAAAAGAGTGTGACAATCTCATTTTGCTGAGCACCCTCCCATGAAAAGGGAAAATAATAGCCGTGGCCGCCATGGCTAGTACTGACCTTACATGATCCATTATCCGCTAAACACTTTAAAAGTCAGTTTTACATACACTGCAGGGGGAAATGAGGGAACTTCCTCGATCATTTTCACTTTAGTGAATTTGCCATCCATTTGAAGTCAGTTACTTGATATCCCAACATACCCAGCCAGTCGCATAGTATAACACAGAAGAAAACACAATTGATTAAAAGATGCCAAGCACAGACACGCTGGAACCGTACTATTTAAGACGTGCTAGCAGTAATAGCAGCAGTGAAATGGCTTTGCATGAACTTTCCTCAAACTTAAACATAAGAAAAAGAAGAGTAAAAAACTAAGTCCTTCAAATTTTCAGAAGTGCTTGACATTCCTACAAAAATGTTTTACTAACCACTTAGCAGACATCAGTAGGTGCTAAAGGAAGTGCAGGCAGAGCAATTATCATCCTGCACAGTCAGCCTGATGCTTATTCACCGACAAGAGTAGCGTGCATTCCGCCATGAACCGACTGTGCATGTTGCTGATAATAGAGCAGAGGCATTGCTAAATCAGTACTGAAATAGCACACCTCGTTTACTTCCAGCAACTTATTTGTGGAATGCAATAAAGGCTGGATATTTTCTCATCACTACAAGAATACTCAACCATTGTTAACATTAAAATTAGTTTTCTGACATGGCGTATGCTATGCATTTGCTTTTCCTTCAATAGGAATTTCCATGCCTAGAGTAAAACACTAATGGCATTTCTTCCCCCTTGTGGATAATGCATTGCTTCATTAATAAACCATCTAGAAGCCTGACTGGTAATCAGACTCTTGGCCACTTTGCAATTCTTCACTCTGAAGTTCAAAGACTGTTTCCCTTCATTTTGGCAGCACATTTACTCTTGAACCCTCTGCTCTGAGACAAGTACATAGAGTGAGAAAAATGAGGGGTAGAGATGGCTGAGGGTATGGCAGCAGTCCAGTATTAAATACAGTAATTGTCAAATCTTGAGCCACATTTATAAAATTTAATTTTATAATGTTAGAGTGCTAGGGCAGAGGCAAACAGAATTGCCAAATTAATAGTTACAATATTCTTAGTTTATTCACCCACTCATCCCCCAAAAAACTGGAGTGGGAATTTTTGAGTTTATGCTTTCATTCTGAACTCCATGACCTAATTCTAATAGCTAGTTTAGAGAAAATCATAATCGTTTATTCAAAAGAGTTTGAGGAATCCAATTTGTAAAGGAATGGAAGAAGGATTCTGTTAAGGTTCTATTTGGACCAAACCTACATAAAAGCCAGTGTGCTATTGGATCCCTGGAGATTTTCAACTCAGTGTGGAGACCAGAAGACCAAAATTCTCAAGAATGAGAGAAAAACAGAATTTGGAGCAAGACAGTTAGCTATGGTAAAAAAAAAAAAAAAAAGTGAGTAGCAGAGTCTTCCATTTTCAAAAAACATGAATACAGAATACCAGAGAATGATATTTTTGAGGCTCATAAGAGAAAGGCTGAGAAGAGATGGGAAGGAAAGCTATCGGAAGAAAAACTTAGAAGACAACAAACAAATGTTCATACTTACAGCCTTGCTCATGAGAGGAAAAATAAAACACAAAACATCAGAAAGTAGCTTGTGAACTGCTAAGTTACCAGTTGAGTAGTGTTGTCTATTTTTGCTGAGTAAAGCCTGCTGTGCAAAAGAAAAATAACAACCAAGCAATCGGTCTTTAGAATTTGATTATATACTTCAGAAATGAGACTGGAGTAATGACTCCAACCCCAGTGTTTGGAGAGATTGGCCATCTTAGACATGCCTGCAGCATTAGCTTGAAGCTGGAGTGTGGTACCAAGGGTGGTCATGCTGTTCACTGATGAGCGAGAGGCCTTGTGATTGCAAATAGGCTCTGCAACAATTTCCAGGAATGCTCAGTTAGGTTCAGAGAATTACATACATGCCTATACTGGGATGTCTAACACAAGATGGGAACTAGCACCATCTTCACTTTCACTACCTACTTGCTTGCAGTTCCAAAATATTAAAGGATCAATCTGAAGTGCTGCATCACGGGTCTAATATTTCTGTGCCTAGTTATTACTAATATCTTTCTCCAAACTGCTCATAAAGATTGCTTGGAGGTTTTGTTGTTGTTGTTAACGGGCTTTCCAAGACCCAGCAACCCTTCTAGGTAAAGAACACAGTTCAAGATCCATACACGGAATTTCTATCTTGAATGCAGCTGGACTCCACCTGGCTACTCTGGACAGCTCCCCGGAGTGCAGATTGCTGAATACGAAGTTGGGATTTAACTTGCGAACGTGCCTTACTCCAAGAACTGAGGACAGTCTTCTACCCAAGTGTCCCTTCTGCTGAAAATGCACAAGTTGGTCTGTTTTCTTGCCAAATTGTACTTTGGTGTGTGGGCAAGGTGAAGAGGGAAGTGGGGATATTTGCTGACTCCACTTATCCCAGTTAAAACTCTTGGCACACTCAAAATGAAGTTATGAATAAGCTCATGCTGCCTCTCCATTAATCCGGCCAACTGATCTTAATCATGGAAATGTCACTTCACTGACTTCAGAGCAGTCCTTTCAAAAATGAGACTGGGCTCAATAAACCTTGCAGGTTTCAATTATTTCGTACAAGACAACTTTGATGAGGCAGTCTAAGAGATAGAAATCCCCTCCAAGATTGTTTTATGAATTCTAAATGTCAAATCAAATCCCAAGCACAAATATGAAGGGTCAACCTGAACACAATCACTGACCTCTGATTGGTATGTAGAATTGAGAACACTGTAAACTAAAACATAATGCTAAAATTTAGTGGTTTGTTTCCTGCAAGTGACTAAAATATTAAGAGAAAAACCCTATGAGGGAAGAAGGCTAGTGAACTAGAAGTAGACAGATAGAATTATAAATGAAAAGAAAGAATTGCCACTTATTTAGTATCTACTAAACACTAGGCACTGTGCTGGGCTATTTATAAATATTATTGCATTTAATGATCACAATACCTCACACGTTGGGCTTTCTTGCACAGATGAAGAAGCTGAGGCTCATTGAGGTTAGGTGACTAGCCTGACATACTCTCTCCTCTCCAAGCCAGGGAGTGGCCAAGCTGGGGTTTGAACCCAACTCAAGCTCTTAGATCTATCTGACTGCAGGACTTCTTCTACAGGGACAGCAAGGCTGGAATAGGTGTGAAAAGGATTAGGGAAGCACATTTGGCAGAATTTTATGACATTAAATTTGAGGAATGTAGGAAAAGTTGCTCAAGGTTGACTCAGAGGTTTAGGGTCCAGGTGACTGGGGAAGTTGTGGTATCATTAACAGCAATAAGGGTGTCAGAATGACACACCTGTTTTGAGTATAAAGTGATGATGCGCTTGCTTTTGTGCATAGCGAGCCAAAGGCATCAGAGGGATATTCTGGAGGACCTACTGGAAATATGGAACTAGATTCAGTACCAAAATTACTGTTAGGATATACATTTGAGAACCATATGGGAATTACAATTTAAAATGTGGGATAAGAGCAGCAAAGAGAAGAGAGTGAGAGAAGGAGGAGGGAGGGAGGGATGGAAGACGAGAGAGAGAGAGAGAGAGAGAGAGAGAGAGAGAGAGAGAGAGAGAGAACTAAGACTAGAATTTAGAAGAAAAACAGTGTGACCTCACCGAGTTATTTCACTTGTCTGAGCCACAGTTTCACCATTTATAAAATGATGATAGTAAACAGATGAATGAATAAACAAAATATGATGTATACATACAATGGAATATTATTCCATCTTTAAAAAGAAGGAGCTCTGGCCAGTGTGGCTCAGTGGTTGAAGTGTCATACTGTGCACCCAAGGGTCATGGGTTCAATTCCCAGTCGGGGCACATACTCAGGTTGTGGGTTCAATCCCCGGTTGGGGTGTGTACAGGGGGCAGCCTATCAATGTTTCTCACATCAATGTTTCTCTTCCTCTCCCCTCCCCTCTCTCTAGAATCAATTTAAAACAAAAACAAAAACATATCCTTGGTGAGGATTTTAAAAAAGGAAGGAAATTCTGATACATGCTACAATATGGATAAACCTTGAAGATATTATGCTAAGTGAAGTAAGCCAGTTGCAAAAAGACAAATTCTATATGGTTCCACTTACGTAAGGTACTTGGAGTAGTGAAATTCAGAGACAGAAAGTAGAGGGCTGGTTGCCAGGGGCAGGAGAAGGGAGGTAATGGGGAGTCACTGTTGAATGGACACAGAGTTTCAGTTCTGCAAGATGAAGAGTTCTAGAGCTGGATGGTGGTGCTGGCTGCTCAACAGTGTGAATGTGCTAACGCCACCGAACTGTGCACTTAAATATGATTACGATGGTAAACTGTATATTATGTGTATTTTACTACAGTTATAAAGAAATAAGTAATAAAACATTTTAGATGAGGAAAATAATATTCCTATCCTAGGATTAATGGGAGGATAAAGGAGATAATGTTTGAAAATTTGGCATAATACTGGCATATGATTTATTTTAAACATCAATAAATATTAGTTTCTTTCTTCTCCTCTCTTACCAGAAAGGTAAAAAGAAACAAAGTAAGAGAAGGAGAGAGAGAAAAAGTAATAAGAGAGGCAAGAAGAAAATCAGAAAAGTAAAATGTCATGGAGGTCACAAAGGGGCACTTCAGAAAAGGGGCAGGTCAACAATGTAAAATGATACAGAGATGACGAAAAATGAAGATTTGGGAATCTGACAATTAAGAATATATCTATACGCAATGGAATATAGCTGTAAGAAAGAAAGATATCTTACCCTTTGAGATGACATGGAGGGACCTGGAGAATATTATGCTAAGCGAAATAAGCCAATCAGAGAAAGACAAATACCACATATTTGTGGAATATAATGCACAAAATAAGCTGGTGAACAAAATAGACCCAGAGACATAGAAAGGAGTAGGGTTCAGACGGACAAACCTCAGAGGAGGGGGTTGGGGGGGAGGGAAGAGATAAACCAAAGAACGTACATGCATGTATGTGT
Organism: Tadarida brasiliensis; assembly: GCA_030848825.1. NCBI lineage: Eukaryota > Metazoa > Chordata > Mammalia > Chiroptera > Molossidae > Tadarida > Tadarida brasiliensis. The sequence continues at coordinate 49,617,134 of CM061270.1, forward strand.
AACCAATGGACATAGACAACAATGCTGGGGGGGGGGGGATTGGGAGGAGGGTGTCTATGGGGGAAAAAGGAGAAACATCTGTAACAAAAATAAATTAATTAATAAAAAAGAGAGACTACATCTATAACTTCTGAAGAAGTTCCATCAGAGTGCTGAAAGCAGGAGAAAGGTTTAAGGGAATAAGTCATCAGCAATCAAGCAGAGCACACAAGGAGCGCAGATTCCTTTTCCAAGAGTTTAGGGAACACAGTAGAGCAAGATGGAAGAGGTGTAAGGGAATGTAGGATAAGGGAAGATTCTCACACTCTCATTTGCTGGCTGGCTTTCTTTCTTTTTTTTTTTTTTTTAAGGATGGTCACCCTGGAGTATGTTTGTAAACAGAAGAGAAGAAATGACTGGAGAGGGAGAGATAAAAGATGCAAGAGATAGATAAGAAAAGAGAGAAGGATCAAGACCACAGGTGGAGGATTAGCTTAGGAGAGGAGGGAGTCACACCTTACTCAGGATAGAAGAGAAGTGAGGATTGATGGTTGAGTTCCCCCCCCCCCCCCCACCTTGTGGGGAAGAAATCATTACATGCCAAGAATGAGAGGCTATTAGCAGGGTAGAGAAACAACAAAGCTGTATAATCAACTCTTAATTATCAGCATTTTGGTTTATCAGCTTCAAATCTTGCTTTCAAGCAAGTTAGCACTTACTCAGCTTAATTACTTGCTTTGTTAGCATTTCAAACTCAATGTAATATAACTTTGTATGCAGCCTGCAGCCCAGCAGGGTAGCATTTTGACACCTGAACACTTAACCACTTCCGCTGTTCTGCGGAAAGATTTACAGTAGGCCACTTGGGTTGAGGTTGGGGGCTTCGCAGCAGTCTGAGAGACAAGCAGTTAAGCTTTCCAGGTGTTACTGTGTTTTGTGTAGGGGCATTACTTTGTTCACGGTGATGTGTCAGATCAGATATATCTATTCCTTCAATCATTTATTCAACTAACATGTATTAAACCCCAGCTATGTGCCAGAGACTGTGCTCTGGGTTTTGCATACTAAAATGGCCCCTGCATTCAAGGCACTGAGAGTCTAGTGGAGAAGACAGATATAAGCAGATCATTATACTACAAAGGGGTAAGGGTACAACACCAATGTAAATACCGATGCAAACAACCAAGTAAAAATCACACTGAGTTGCAGAACGATCTTGGATTACCCACCTTTTCCTCCCATTTTAAATAGTTCATATAATAATAACTTGACGATATTTTAGTCAACTCTTACATACAGCACAGTAGAGAAATGAGGTATAAATAAATGCAGTAGAAATGTCAAATGTAGTGAGCCCTATCAGATAATAAGTGATTACACATGGACTTTCTTTATGGGGAAAATTCAATTAGCCTTTTAAAAAGATAATGCTTAAGGTTTGGGTACATGAAAATTAGCAAACATGATTCAAACTTTTCTCCACTCACTATGGAGATTTGCTATAAAGATCAGTTACTGTGCTGAAATGGTATAAAGAGCTCTGAGGTGCCTGGAACCAACCATGCATTGGATGGTCTCACTCTGTGAGCCTGGTACCCTGAGGGCAGGGCATCCAAAGGGCCCCACCTTTCTCAATTTCTCACATCAGTGTTTAAATCTTTGCTTCTCTTTCCAGTAATCCCCATTGTTCTCCAGTCTCCCTTCATATTCTTCCTTCTTCCCTCTTTCCTTGGTTGTCATTTTGCCTGGCTCCTTTATCTGTCATTCTTGTTTCTAGGTTTTGCAGCAAGTGCCTTGGTTTGTATAGCGACCACAACCAAATCAGAACACTTCCTTTCCTTTTGCAGCAAACCTTTAGATCACGCTGGCCAGGTATAATCTTTAGGACTTCAGCTATTTTATTTTTGAACCATACACTGCACCAAGGGTTCTTTCTTTGTCCATAGTGTCAGTTTTTATAATCTAACAGGATCATATATATATATATATGGAGGTGCTCAGCCATCTCCCAAGAAACACACAATTAATTAAGATTATTATCCCTTATTTCAGCACTATTCCAGTGTCTGAGATTGCCTTAAGAGAAAATTACAGATAACTGAGGCATCGATTTATTTTAAGTGGTTATGAAATGTCTATTTATAACAACTGCTCTTTCCAAATAAATAGCTACAAATAGATAGAATTCACCTAAATCTCAAACTATACACAACACTGTTATTGTTTAGACTTTTTTTTATGACTCACAAGGTACTTGTGGATCTTATAAATGTTTCAGGGCTGTTATTATCTCGGTCAACATAAAACTATAAATGTACAAAAGTGTCCAGGAACCCAGAGCTTGGTTGGTAGTCTGGCAAATAAAGCAGCTCTGAGTTTCTGAAACGGGGAGACATAGACACAATGCCCTCTACATTCCTGAGGCATATTCTTCAGCTGTGTCACGGTGTTCTCTTTTAATGAATAGATGCTCTGCTCATGTCAAAAGAGACTAAATTGGAGAAGAAGGTCCCTAAACTCAACTAAAAAGGAGCAGTGCCCTAATGGTACAGATGGTTGTCGTGTTCTGCAAAAGTAAATTCAAGAGGGGCTCAGCAAACGTCAAACTAAGAGCAGCTGGAAAAAAAAAAAAAAACCCACAAAATTATTTACTGTTTTAGCTACAGAAACGAGAAAAGTGGCATTTCAAATCAAAATTGTAAAAAGCTCTCTCCACTCCACTTGCGAGCCGCATTCAGTTTGGGCAGGTTGTTCTGAGAGTGGCATGCACTCTTCCCAAGTATGTATTGCTGCCATTCACCAGACCTCCTTGCTCGCCTGCAAGCAGCTATCTCCCCATTATACATCCAAAGAGTAATCAGGGTGAAAAGGACAGTCAGTGTAAGAGGAAATAATTGCAGCTTAAACTACTCTTACTCATTAAGAAGCAAGACTATTCGGGGAGTGTGGGGGTGGGGAGGGTCAGGGGAAATGGTATTGAGTTTTCTTCATCCTGTCAGGGCAGGTCAAGTTTTAGCGCTAGCAATTTTGGCATGATTTTCTGTAATCGCATTACAGTTAAAAGTATATTAATCACAGTAACTATCACCATCCTATGGTGAGATTAATACTTGCAGGAAGGACAGGGAAAGAATCCGAAGTCTGTCCTGGGCTCTGCCTCTGCGTGTTTGGTGGGAGCTGCCTTTGTCTCAGAGAAACGTGGTTGAGGATCAGTAAAAAACAATTACGGAACTAGAATCCCCTCCTTTCACTGTACATGTGAGAGAAGTATATGATAGGGAAAAAAGGGAGAAGGTGTAACAAGTTTGGGTGTTGAAATGTAAAGGCCCAAACCAGCTGATAATATTTCACCCCCAAAAAATTCATGAAAAGTTAAGCATGAGATGTCTCTAAATCAGTGCTTCTCAGCTGGAGGACATTTGGCACCAAAGCCTGTAGACATTGTTGGTTGTCACACTGCATGGAGTGGGTGCTACTGGCATCGTGAGTCCAGTCCCCTGATGCTGCTGAACACCCTCAATGCACAGGGCAGCCCCACACAACAAAGAATTATCCTGCCCAAAAAGTCAATAGCGTCGTTGTTCAGAAATCTTGCTCTAAATAAACGGAGAGGGAAGACTTATTTGTATTTGATTTTTACTCTGTATACCTATTACCCATCTGAGGCTTTGTTATTAAGATGTTTGAGATTCATATGCATGTCCTAGAAAAATACATGGGTGTCACAAATAGGGCTGGAGATGTGGGGGACTCACTGATAACAGAAAAGGGTATAGATTTTAAGTGAAATTTAAGTGGGAAGGAGACTTGGTACTAGAGCATGACAAGACGACAGTGAGTTTGATTCATGATTTAATACTGTATCAAAATAACTTCATCACACAGTACACTCCTAAAGGAGACTAGAGGCAGCCAATCAATACTGCCGAGACTTTCAAGCTACATGTTAACTTTGAACAAAATAGCAGCATTTATTAACACTGCAAGCATTCCCTAGGCAGCTATCTGCACCCGGGATTGGGAGGACCGGGTCGAGTGTTCTCTTCCAAGAACACGAGCCGATGCAAAGGTCTCTGGGGTCTTGCTTCTCCCTGAGATGACCCAGGGCCTGGAAAAGATTGATAGCTTAAGAATTTCCTTGACAAAAAAAAAAAAAAGTGCTGTGTAGAGTCATGTCATCTCTAAGAAACCTTGGAGGAAGGACTGGCTAAAGGGAATGTGAAGAAGACAGACTGGACTGAGGCAGTGTGGCTCCTGCATCAGCAGCATAACCTGGGAACTCAGGAGAAATGCCACTCTCACCTCCCTCTCCAGACCTACTTCTGGGAGAAATTCTGGGAGTGGAGCAGAGCATTCTGTGCTTGTTTGTTGTGAAGGGGAGCAGAGAAACAAGACTGCTAGACGTACTCCAGAGTCAAGAATGGTCTTTTCTTTTCTTAAGATGAGTGATATTGCCAGGTGCTTGTATAGTGCTAGGAGAAGGAAGTGGGAAAAAGCAGTGTGGAGCAGTGGTGGATGGAGGAAAGAGAAATAACCTCCACCTCTGAGAGGGCTGCAAAGGGAGCAGGGTCCTGAGGAGACAGTTAATGGGCATATCCTCTGCCGGTGACAGAGGTAAGTAGGAGAGTGAGTCATGATGGAATTAGTCAACATAGTCCCTTAGAGAAAAATGAAGTGTCCATTCCAATTAAAGGTGCAAGACTTCACCTAGAAGGAAAGGGCCAGTAGGAAACTGTTGGATCCTGGAGCTCCCAGTGAGGGGTGGTCTGAAGGAGAGGTTCTCTTTGCAAGAACACAGAGGTCTCTGGGGTCTTGCTTCTCCACTTCAGAACATTTTATGAAATGCCTAGATGAGTGTGTTCATCTATACTTCAGACTCTGTATATGTCCTGTACAAAAATCTAAAGTTTATGAGTGCAAAAGGTGTGAGGGTAGGCAAATCAGTTATTTCTCCATGGATTCTTTTTTTTTTTTTTTTTTTTAATCCTCACCTGAGGACATTTTTGCGTTTATCTTCAGATAGAACAGGAGGGAGAGAGGGAGGAAGAGAGAGAGAGAAACATCAACGTGAGAGAGACACATTGAGTGGTTGCCACCTCAACCGGGGCCGGGGACAAACTGCAACCGATGTACGTGCCCTTAGCGGGAACCGAACCCGGGACCCTCTGGTCCACGGGCCGATGCTCTAACCGCTGAGCCAAACCGGCCAGGGCTTCTCCATGGATTCTTAACTAATGAGATTGGAAACCAGGAGCCAAAAGGAGATCAAAATACAAGGTCAGTTTTATTACTGGCAAAGTTGGACTGGAGAGTGTGGTGGGTCCACATCTGTCCTTCCTGAACTTGATCTTGGGCTCCAGCTATCTGCAGGATGGTGAGCCTCATGACATCAGGCTCTGCTTAGTATGTTTATCACATGCTGGGGGTCAGGGGCCCAGAAGGAGTCCTGGACCTTTTCATCAAGCTGAGAGTAGGTAGTATAGTGGGATAATGATAAAGAAAAAGTAGCAGAATTTAATCAAGTTTAGGATAAAGAATATTAGAAAGCCCCAAATTACTTCAGTGTTTATTTCTTAGACAATTAATGACTTAATGAAACTGAAATTTTGCTCAGAACCATTACCTCCCACCACCCTTATACTGTACAGGTTGGACACCTTTACTCATCACATTTATTTTTTTGCCCTTATGTATACTTACTTAAGTTATAAGATTAAATCTCTTAACCTCCTTCCGAAGACCCAGCCTACATTTCCAAATGCCTGAGAAACAGCTTAACCTGGATGTATCTCTGAAGTTTTAATGCAAGATATTTAAACTCAAACTCTTTTCCTCAATTCGCATGCCTCACCTAATTCTTCCTTGTCTCCACATTTCTCCTAGTCCTTTTTGAATTTGAGTTAGTTTGATGGGTGAGTGATTTGGCCCCCTTTAAAGTACGAAATATAGCCTGGCCAATGTGGCTCAGTGGATTGAGTGACGTCCCTTGGACTGAGAGGTCCCGGTTTGATTCCTGCCAGGGGCACATGCCAAGGTTGTGAGTTCAATCCCTAGTAGGGGGTGTGCGGGAGGCAGACAATCAATGTTTCTCTCTCACAATATATGAAATATAATAATTTCTTCTGTAGGAGCATTCATATGGAATTTAGCATCAGGAGTACTGAGTCTCATTCTGGGCATCCTACTTTTGAGATGGATGCTGCAAACTGGAGCAGGAGAGAACAAGGAGGGGAAAGAGGCTGACAACATTTTCAGATAAAGAATAGAGTTGATTGAGCCTGGAGAATAGAAGGCTCGCAAAGATATAAGACTGAAACCGGGGAGTTGCTAAAGTATGAAAAGGGTATCTGTTTGTCTCAGGCCAAATTGAGAAAAACCTTTCCTAATAATTGGAAATGTCTAAAATGTTTGCCTTAGAAATCATGAGTTTCTATCATTAGAAGTATTCAAGCAAAGTTGGAACAGCCACTCATCTAAGACACTGTGAATAGCTTAAACAAGGGTTGGGGGTTGGAATAGATCATCTGTAAAATTCCTTTCTAAACTTGAAAGCCTACACTACTTAATTGACAGCTCTGAAAATCCTTGGGAAAATAAAAAGTGAGATATATGTACTATATAGAGAGAGACATATATATAGATATATGTGTATGTGTATATGTAGATACATATGTATAAGTTATTTTTTTAGGTGAAGGCATAATTTGATCTTCTATGGAAAGTACAATGATGTGACATGAAAGTGACTCACTGGGCCCAGCAGGGAGTACTTACTGCTATCATTGGAGGTAGTGATTGACACTTCTTAACCATGTTTATCACCCATCTGAAAATTAAAGTGATTTGGGATAAGTCTCATAAGCAGAAAACTGCTTATCACCTCTGCCACCTCAAAGTATCTTAAACCAAATTCTCAGGCAAGTTAAACATTGGCAGCCCCCATACTCCCCTGTTGAAATATTTGAAAGTGTAAGATTGATCTTTCATGAAAAGAGAAACAGAAAACCCAAGTAAATACTGGAACTAGCACCACCATCACACTGCAATGGAGATTCCATCACACTTAAAGCAGAGCTAATATCCTGAGAGAATCCTCATAGAGCCATACAAAGGCTTGCAGGCTTGCTCACAACCATTATTGCTATTACCCAAATAAAGAAAAACAAATAAAATACGTAAAATAAAATGTGTGGTTCTTCTGTACTAACTCATTCTAAACCTAATGCCACTCTGTAAATTATGCAAGCTATCTATCTTTCATTATGAACCACCTCACGGCAGGAGTAAGATAAATCAATTAGCTCTATTCTAGTTATTGAATGGTATAACGATGATATAACAAGCAACACATACAAATAAAAATAATGGCTTAATAAAACTAGTCTTACTATTATAGATTGGAAGGGTAAAAAAGCGAAGTCTTCCTATATGGCACAACTAAAAAGATCATCTCCATTCAATATACGTATTTTTAAAAATCTATTGCCAAAAATATAAGAATGATTCCATATTTCGCTAGTAGCTTTCAAAACACATTGGCCAGATCTTGAAGGAAAAACCTAAACATTCCTGTCAACCATAGCTTGACCTTAATGTTTCTTTGGGAGAAGGGTAAGAAGCACATTTTTTAAAACTTAGTAGCTCACTGAAACCACTAAAAATTGAAATGTAGGCAAAACATTATTTCCATTTCTTATAGTATCACCATGTTAGCTGCCTATGTTCTAAAGCAGAAGTTCTCAAGTGCAATCTAGGGCCCTAAGCATTCCTGAGACCCTTTCGGGGGTCCATAAGATCCAAGCTATTTTAACAACAACAACAACAACAACAACAACAATACGTATTTGCCCTTTTCACTCTCATTCTCTCATGAGGCTATGTATGATGTATGATATTGCAATAGTATGAATGCAGAAGCAGATATGAAAATCTGGCTATCTTCCATCAAGACAAACATTAGAATCATTTCTCAATATACTATATACAAATATTGAATCATGTTGTACACTCAAAACTAATATAATGCTGTATGTCAATTATACCTCAATGAAAAAAATAATAGAAAATAAAAGACAAATATTAAATAGGTTTACAAAAGTGACACCACTCTTCTAAATGTTTTATTGTTTTTGTTTTGGAAAATATACTTATTCTTCATTAAAAATTATGTTATTTATGTTAATATATAACAAGTTTAATATATAATGAGTTAATATATAATTGGTTTATTTTTAAGTGATTTGTAAGTAAATATTTTAAAATTTCTGTCTTAATTTCAATAGATTTAATGTAAATATTGAGAGATATAACTCACATAAGCAAAAGCTCTTTGAGCCTCAATAATTTTTAAAAGGGCAAAAGGGTCCTGACCCCAAATTTTTAGAACCACTGTTCTATAGCAACATGGCGAGAGACAACAATGTGTATTATTCTTTTGATTTTTGCTAAGAAAATAAAATTAAATAATGTACATTGAACTAACTCCATAGTTAAGTATTTTGGGTAAAATATCATATTATTACCATATTTTCCCAAGTAAGTGATACAGTAAAGATCTGACTAATACTGTCATTAGTAAACACTATAAATTAAGGGGAAATAGGAAGTTTTCCACCTATGGAAATAAAAACTACAAAGTACCATGAAGAAAACAGAGACTTATTATTTTGTTCCTATTTTATTTATTTATTTTTCACCTACTTTCAAAAGGATTTGAAACAACTTAAAACAAAAGCACAGGAGCAATAAGACAAACAACCAACAACACAGAATGAAAGCCCAAAACTTAGTAGGAAGGTGCAAATGGAAGGGGGAATGGAGTGGGACACGCTGTATAAAGAAGCCCTGCTTGAGGAAAGTCACAGCAATTATGCATGAGTACTTAGCTCCATGCTCCCTAGCAGTCAAAGTAAAGAGTAAACAGGGCCCTGGCCGGTTTGGCTCAGCGGTTAGCGGTCAGCCTGCGGTCCAGGGAGACCGGGGTTTGGTTCCCGCTAGGGGCGTGTGCCTCGGTTGCAGTTTGTCCCCGGCCCCTGGTGGGTCGTGCGGGAGGCGGCCACTCGATGTGTCCCTCTCACGTCGATGTTTCTCTCTCTCTCTCTCTTCCTCTCTCCCTCCCACTCTATCTGAACAAAAAGTGGAAAGATGTCCTCGAGTGAGGATTAAAAAAAAAAAAAAAAAAAGAGTAAACAGGCATGAATGAAATGGCTCCCACTGTCTGGAAGGAGATACACTAGGCTCTTTAGAAGGCATAATCTTTCTTGGGGACCTGAACTCTTTAGACATTTAAAGTAATCTGGCATGAGACTCTTCACTCAGAGTGAAGAAGAGAATAAAAGCAATAGTAACTAACCTTGTTGGAGGAATTTCACAAGTTATCTTATTTTACAATTGAAGAAATGGAGTCTACCAGAGGGTAAATAGGTTGCCCAGGTCATACAGCTGTAAGTCTCAAAGCCAAAATATGAATTAAAGTCTAAGAAGTACAGTCTTAACACTTTGCTAATCTGTCAAGGTCTTCATGTTAAATCACATTTTTCTAAAGAAATGTTTCAGGTGTCAGCATGCAACTGTGCAAAGAGGGAACTCTAATACAGTCAACTAGACCACCACTTAGAGCAGTGGTTATCCACTCTACTATACCCAATGCCTCCCTTTTATAATGACTATCTTGTATTTAACTTTGCTCTCCTGAAATGAAACTCATAAGAATATCACCTACCTACAAAGATATTTTTAATGCCTAAACAGGACATTAGAACAAGAAAATAATTTACAATAAATAATGTGTATATTAATATGTCAATGCTCAGGAAGAACCGCACTAGAAGACATATGGAAGCAGCCATATGCTTGCTCCTAAACATAGAAGCGTCCTGAATATAGCAATGGCAATCACAGAAAGACATAGGTGTTCGATATTAGAGGCTCAATCACTACAAGTGGCTTTTGAGGTCAAATGAATGATTTTCTAAAATAGAAAAGTTCTGAACAAAATAAAATACAGTCTTCCTTTGATTTACAAGTAGCTGCATTTCTGGAAAATTTAGGGAAGTAAAACTGTACAAAAAATAACTTGTGCTTATATCTAAAATAAAATTTAGTTCTTGGCCGGTTTGGCTTAGCGGTTAGAGCGTCGGCCTGCGGACCAGAGTCCTGGGTTCAGTTCCCACTAAGGGCATGTACCTTGGTTGCAGTTTGTCCCTGGCCCTGGTTGGGGTCGTGGAGTGGCAACCACTCAATGTGTCTCTCTCATTTCGATGTTTCTCTCTCTCTCTTCCCACCTCTCTCCCTCCCGCTCTATCTGAAGATAAATGCAAAAAATAAAATAAAATAAAGTTTAGTTCTCAGCTCAGATTTTTTTATTACATGAATGTCGCATAAGCAGTTAATGGTAATAGGAGACAGGGGAATGGTATCCCTAGATTCCCATCCCTGGCCAGTAGCTTCTTCCAATGTTGCAAATATCAGTGATATTTGTGATAGTAAAAAAAAAAAAAGTCCTGCAAACTAAAAAAAAAAGTACTCTTTAAGAACTCTGACCTGAAACCTTATAGGAGGCCTTCTATGGTCATGAGTTACCATAAATACCCTCTCCAGGCCTAATATGATACAGGGAACATATAATCAATTTTAAAAAGCAAAAATGGCTTATACCTGGTGGCCCCGGGTAGAACACAGGCAGTGGCTGACCTTGTCCCAGAGCCAGCACACCCAGTGGACAGCTTCAGACCATATCAAAGCATCACCACCCAACCACCTCCACAAGCGACACACTCAAGGAGTGGACTCAGTGAGTACCAGAGCCCTGCTGAAGTAAGTCTTGCTCTGTGTGGTGGGTCCCTGCACAGCTGATCCTCAAAGGTAGACAGAGGTCAGTGGTCAGTGGGCACAGCCAGTCCTTGCAGCCTGAGGAAATCCCTCCCACTGACGTGCCAATAGCAACCAAGACTCAATTACAACAGAAGGATGTACAGTCCACATGAGGGGTACACCTTGAGGACCCAGCTGGGGTGATCAGGGAGGCTGTGCCACTGGACCCTATAGGACACCTACTATAATAGGCCACCCTACAAAGCCTAGGAGACATAGCAACTCTACCTATACATAGAAACAAATACAGGGAGGTGACCAAAATCAGGAGACAAAGAAACATGTCCCAAATGAAAGAACAGAACAAAACTCCGGGAAAAGAACTAAACAAAATGGAGATAAGCAATCTAACAGATGCAGAGTTGAAAACACTGGTTATAAGGATGCTCAAGGAACTTAGTGAGAATTTCAAGGAACTTCATGAGAACTTCAAGGAACTTTGTAAGGACCTCAAGAGCATAAAAAAGGACCAGTCAGAAATGAAGGAGGCACTAACTGAAATAAAGAATAATTTACAGTGAATCAATAGTAGAGTAGGTGAAGCCAAGAAGCAAACTATCGATTTGGAATATAAGAAAACAAAAACCACCCAATCAGAACAACAAAAAGAAAAAAGAACAAAAAAATGAGGATAGTGTAAGGAGCCTCTGGGACAACTTCAAGCATGCCAACATTTGCATCTTGGAGGTGCCTGAAGGAGAAGAGAGAGAGCAAGAAATTGAAAACCTATTAGAAAAAATAATGACAGAAAACTTCCCTAACTTGGTTAAGGAAACAGACATACAAGTCCAGGAAGTACAGAGAGTCCCAAACAAGATGAACTCAAAGAGATCCACAACAAGCCACATCATCATCAAAATGCAAAAGGTTCAAGACAAAGAGAGAATCTTAAAAGCAGCAAGAGAAAAGCAGTTAGTTACCTACAAGGGAGCTCCCATAAGACTGTCAGATGATTTCTCAACAGAAACTTTGCAGGCCAGAAAGGAGTGGCAAGAAATATTCAAAGTGATGAAAAGCAAGAACCTACAACCAATATTACTCTATCCTGCAAAGCTATCATTTAGAATCAATGAACATATAAAGTGTTTCCCAGACAAGAAAAAGCTAAAGGAGTTCATCACCACCAAACCAGCATTATATGAAATGTTGACGGGTTTTCTTGAAGAAGAAGAATAAAAATATGAACAATAAAATGGCAATAAATACATATCTATCAACAATTGAATCTACAAACAAAATGAACAAGCAGAACAGAAACAGACTCATAGATACAGAGAACTTTTTGTTGGTTGCCAGATGGGAGGGCGATTGGGGGTATGGGCAAAAAAGGTAAAGGGATTAAGAAGTACAAATTGGTTGTTAGACTGAAAAACCCCAAAGGGAAGGGGGGAAATAGGAAAAGATAAACCAAAGAACTTCTATGCATAGATGCATAACCAGTGGACACAGACAATAGTGTGGGGAAGGCAGGAGGGAGGTGGATGGGGAGGAGGGGTCAATGGGGGAAAAACAGGGGGACATCTGTAATACATTCAACAATAAAGATAAGTTTTAAAATAAATAAATAAATAAATATTGCATATCTAGAAAGAAAATGGGTTACTTTGGAAGAATGGAACTTACTTCACGAGTAACTTTCTTCTGGAAGCCTCACCAATTCTAGAGCCACCTCTGATTAGGTCTGAGTGTAATAATTCAACTTAATAGGGATACAGTTTAGATGATCATTGGGAATAAGGCAAACATATCCCTTGGGTTCATGAATTTCAGAATAGGGTACACACATTCCACCAGGGGTGCTCGGTGGTATGCCAGGGCTATGCAGCACCACAGAACCAAACAGGATACCTGTGACTCAAATTTAATCAAAGACTGGAGCAAAAGACCATTATTTTATGTAAAAACCGAGTCTAGAGAAGAATGTAACATTTATATTAATTTAAAAAGTAAAACATGCCCTGGCCAGTTTGGCTCAGTGGTTGGAGCATCGGCCTGTGGACCGAAGAGTCCCGGGTTTGGTTCCCACAGAGGGCATGTGCCTTGGTTGCAGTTTGTCCCTGGCCCCGGTTGGTCGTGTGGGTGGCAACCACTTGATGTGTCTCTCTCATGTCGATGTTTCTCTCTCTCTCTTCCTCCCTCTCTCCCTCCCGCTCTATCTGAAGATAAATGCAAAAATGTCCTCGGGTGAGGATAAAAAAATAAAAATAAATAAATAAAAATAAATAAATAAATAAATAAATAAATAAAAAGTAAAACATATGGTCTTAAAGAAATGTTGAGTTTGCTATGCTGTTTTGGACTCCAACTCTAAAGGGTACAGGTTCATTTTCTTTCTGTGGTTAGCAGCAATGCTTGGGAATCCCCTTTGCCAGTTATTCTATTTTACTGAAAGAAGATTTTTTTTTTGTCCTAAGAATCTACAAAGTAGTAAGCATGTAGTTGGCAAAGATATATCTTGAACAACAGAATTGCCTTGCTTTTCCATTTTAAGGAAGTGGTAACCTACCTTCAGAAGTGGCCTTGGGAAAACCTGAAGTCAGAGGCATGACTTGTTTAGAGAAAGTTGCACATTCACCTATTCATGTGCTTAAGGACTTAGTTTAATTTAAAAATTATGCAACATACATCATGGAAGGTGTGACCTTGGCCAAAAATCTCGATGGCACAAGTAACCATTTCTGACGTGCTAGATCCTTTCATGGGGAGGGTGGAGAAGTCCTTTTGGTCTGGATTTCAGATTCATGATACTGATGACGAGCCTCAATGTTAAGACTTAGAGCCCTCTCCAAATGAGTTAGGTGAGACATGCAGTCCTTGCATTTTGAATGTGCACGTTTAAATCGCTGATTTGTTATATGTAAATACACAAAATAAATCAAGACTTTTTATAACCCTGTTTGGGCATTGCAACAGTTCTTTAGTGTAGTAGGAAGCCTCAAAATGTAAAAGGGTTCTGACTCATCCTCTACAACTCCACTCTAAGAGACCCTGACCTCTGTGCAGGATGACCTTCACATGGCTCTCTCACAAACTGGATTTTGGATGGGACTGCACCTTCATCAGTACATTAGGACAAATTAGAAATTGCCTGTATCCTCAGATATCGGAAAGAGTTAACTTGTTAAACACATTAATGTTACCCATCTGGATGTCAAAATGTCTCTGTCAAAAATCAATCATTTTAGTTCTGTGGTACTTTCCGACAGCAACTAGCCAAAAGGTTTCAGTTGCTTCTTGAGAGCACTGTGCCATTCATATATAAGAGCATGCGTACCCTTCCGCTTGCTGTGACAGAGAAGTATTTATCCAGTGCCTGTGAATGCTATCCTATTGTTTGAATATAAGTTTAAGTGTGTTATGTCATTAAAAATAGAAAATTCTTCTGTCAGAAGGTTATTTCTGCCCACTCTGATTTTTGTCATAATTGTTTTTCTTATTTTGGGGGTAATGGTGAGAGGGTCGAGTATTAATGGCAAAAAAGAAAAAACACAAAGCACCTTTTTTGGAGGCCTTCTCTAGTGTTATAATTACAGGATATATGGGTGTCAGAGAGAGCTCAGTGGACCACAGAGTGGCTGTCAGAGTGGAATGGAGAAGAGAGAAATAGCTCACCTAGGTTTCAAGAGCTATTTGTGTTTCTGCAATTCACTTCACTGAAGCAATGCAGCCACGGGCAACATGTCCCAGACTTTACATTTATGATCTATTCTTACTGCTAAGCACAGGCCTTCTAGAGATACCTAAAGAGGAATTGTTGCTTTTGGTTAGTATTTTTTTCCAGAAAATTTTATTATTATTATTTTATTTATTTTAGGTTTTTAAAATAACATTTATTTTTTAAAAGTTAACATGTGCATATATTGCTTAGAAAAAAAATGGTAATATCTCAGAATCTACATTCATCATCCACTCTTACTGATAAACCAGGGCCTTCCAAACATACTTTGAGAAGTAACATTATTTTTGCTCAGCTTTTTTTTTTTTTTTTTAAAGAAAAAACTAATAATTCCTTCTGAGAAAAATTTCTCATAGGAGGTAAATTTGTCTTATGAATGAATGAATGAATGAATGAATGAATGAATGAATGAATGATTGATTTAGTAAAACACACTTTCACCTCTTCCATCACAGCCTCAAATAAAGATAAATGAAAATATTTCAAATAAATAACATTCCTTCACTTTCTTCAAGCAAAACCACTTGTAGGCAACTTGAAATAGTTTTTGTAATTATACTTCTCTAATGCTTTAGAAAGAACTCATTTCATAAAACATAATCTTCAGTGTTCTCATAATGCTCTAATCTCTTTTTGTTCATTATAGATTATTTTCTCCATAATATCACTTAAAAGAAACTAATGTTTTGCCGGCTCTCCTCCCCCCTCCACCCACTTAAATCAACAAAACTCAAATGGAAAGCCTTCTGACCTATTTTTAATTTCATGTCTCTTGTAGTTAGCACACAAAAAAATTGTACCAGAAGAGGCTGATATTTGCCACATGATAAATGAAGCCTGCTGGCTTCTCCAGATTCCAAGGCCATTAAATTAAATATAAAAAGATAAAGGTTATTGCAGACTTTATCATGAAAATCATAATGTCATCAAGTTGAACAAGCTCAGTAAGCACAGCCTCTCTCCTCTGCCTCCCCTGTGTCTCTGCTCACCCTAATTGGATAGTGCTGCTCTCACATCCCATCCATGCAAAACTGGAGAATATTCTTGTGCTCCTTCCTTTAAATACTGTTCTAGAGTGGCCTTGCCTGAACAATTATATTCTCATTTGGGTTTAGATAATGCAAGACCCATTTAGGAGATAAATTCAGATTACTGAAAAGCACCTATAATGTGTCTCTTTCATTTAATTAAAAAGACAACACCTTATTGTTTATATAATCAGCCTGAAAATGGGTAAAATCAGAGGGGAAAAAAGATTAGTGCATGGTCCAGTGACATTTTGCCTCCAGCAATAAACTGCCTCATGTCAACCAGCCAAAGATAGCATTCAGGCTTTGAAAATAATGAGGGGAAACTAATGAGCAAAATGTATTGTTATTATTATTACTAAAAGAACACCACCATTTAAAGCATTTAAACATTTGAAAACCATCTAAAACTATGTGTTTGGGAGATTATCATTTGTCAAATACAATTGTATCAATGCATAATAAAAAATGTGTTTATTATTGACATGAAGAACCAAAATTAAATACTACATCTCTAAAAATATTAGTCTCTGAATTTCAAAGTCCAGATGACGTTAATCTCTTTGACACCTAAAAACTCATTTTTCCACCTTTACAACTGAGTATATTTTAAATTCAGTAACTGTTCTCCTCAGAGTCCATTCTCAGAATATCATTAAACATGCGAGTCAGGATGTATAAATAAGTAAGGAAGTTCACCACAGCATGGTCCACAACACCAAACAATGGGTTTGGGGTGAATCTAATTTTAAAAAAACAGGCCACTAGTTAAATTATGGTACCCATACGTAAGGAAATACTGTGCAATTATTAAGAATGGTTTCTAGAACTATTTATTGACATTAAGAAATATTCATGAGATAAAAAAGTCAAGTTTAAAACAGTATGTAGTCTATGATGCTATAAATATGCATAGAAAAAAGGTCTAGAATGGTATACAACAGTTAATAGTTAATAGTTATCTTTGGCTCCTGGGGTTAATAACAGTTTTATTCTTCTTTATGATTACCTATATTTTCTAATTTTTCTACAACAAACATGTATTATATGGGTAATGTAAAAAACTTTTAAAGAATACAATATAAATCAATTTGGCCTTCACGTAAAGTTTCATGAATTATGGAATTCTAAACTTCAATGCTCTGTAAAATTACATCAGGTTTTCTTCCTCCTCACTGAAATTGGAAATGTGAACTGATGTTTGAGATCTACCTTGGAAATTTACATAACCACCTCTGAAATGTTCAGATTAAGATCATAAAATGCTCAATGGACATTTCGTTTAAGTGACAGAGCATTCATTTTCTCTGGTAATTTATGACATCCACAAATAGGGACTTAATAAATTCATTATAATTTGTAGCTGAACTGTCTGTCCAGAGTCAATTAAAATACATGGCAAAACCAAGAAACTTTTGATTTAAAGAAAGACTCTAATCTTTTTCATAAATAGGTTTGATAATAGTAGAACTAAGGAATATTCTGGAAGCCCTCAGAAGATAAGAAAGTTGTGGTCATTCTTCCCCTCAACTCATTTTGATTGAACCCTACTATGTTAACTTTGTTCTAAGCACTTGGATGGGATCTTTTCAAACCTTGTTTTGGATCAGTCTTTAAAAACAAATAAAGATAATGCCAAATAAATCGCTATTTTTCTATGATATTTATAACCCCAAAAGATTAATATATATAAAAGAGGGGTAAAATTTTTCTTTAACCTTGGTTACCTGTCACTAATAAATTTCTTCCTCCCAGCAATGTAATCTAAGCCACTCTTTTCTGCATACCTTCTGCATTACTTCACTTTTATGTAATCCTTGGAAATCTGGAATATAACAGAAATGTACTCTAAGGATCTGAATTCTAGTTCCGACTCTGCTACAAATGTTCTGGGTGATCAAAGACAAGTTACTTTACTCCTCTGGGCTCAAGTTTCCCTATAAAGAAGATAAAATTATCTCTAAAGCTCCTTTCAATTCTAGAAGTCTGGGATTTTCTTTTAGTTGATTTTTATAGCAAATGGCATTTCTACTTATTGCTCCTTACTGTTGTGACTTTCTCATGACTTATCTGCTTGAAATGATGATGAATAGTACTTAGCCGACAACACTCGTCCTACACCCACCTTGTGAAGAGGAGCTCTCTGGGCCAATTGAAGAGGACATGAAAGGCAGAGAAGATGCTCCTTACTTTAAAGGAGCTCCTTAGGTAGCTGAAGTGATAAATAATAAATCCAAGAGATGACTAAAGGCCTTTTATAAGGCAGGGATCAACAAGCATGAGATAGTACATTAGAAACTAACCAATGTGTCCTGTGAGGAAGCAGAATATGTCAAGTGACCAGATTTGACCAAAATGTGCACTGAATAAGCTTAAAGAGACGGTTCAATATAGGTAATAGAAATGGTTTGGCAGAAATGGACTGAGGTATCTTGAGTATTTTCCCTGTTAATAAGAAGGGAAGCAGGCAACCAGCCAGATGGCAAGGGAGGAGAAGCATATGGCCTGGATAATCCACACTTTGGATGATCAGCCCCTGAATAACCGAGGGCAGCCGCGTTTCACCAGGGAGCCAGTAGATGTCAATTGTCCCACACTGCTTTGCATGGATCCCCATTGTCTAGTCTTTACTTTGGAGATAAGGATTAACTCCTTTCCATCATCACCCTACCAGACTCTTTCTTTTCTCCTACAGGATATACGTTGTTTGTTTCTTATTAAGCCTGTGTACATGAACATGCGTATGTGTGTGTGCATACATGCGGGCATGCGGGTGTGTGTGTGTGGTATTTGGGGAGGCAGTGAGATGTACTACCACTAACTTTAATCTTCAGGTAGTGAATTAAAGCCTAGTCAACCATAGAGACATAATCTAATCAAGCCTGGGCAGCGGATGGCCCAAAGGGGTTGTCATCCCTGGTTATTTCTCACACCCCCGAAGAGAGTTGGCTGCCTGTGTTCCCTCAGGGACCGTGGGCAGTCCAGTAAACCTAGGGAATACACTAGGTACATCTCACCAGGAACAAGAAACAGGGCGAATGATCGTGTTTTTACAGTTCTTATAAACTCTGCCTCTGAGAAGCAAGGAGCAAATCCTCTTTACAAGAAGGCAAATAAAGAGATTGCTAAAATAGTGTCAACTGCATTGATCACCTGGCATTAAATCCACACTATGAAGTCATAACTACAAAGTCAGAAGAGATCATTTGTCACGGTGAAAGTAAAACTATTTTTCCTCCAGCCTATGGGTAAGTTGTTTTCTTTGAAAGCATGGCTTTTAAATCTCAGCCACAAAACCCAAACTAAAGTGAATGATGAGACAGGATTAAAATAATTACTTCACCATTCAAAAACATCACCATTAATCATACAATGCACATACACTACATTAAAAATCTTTCTTTAAATGTCACTTTTTCATATCAGGATAATCCTACCACTTAGTACAAGACTTATTTAATGAAAGAAAAACATCTGGTATAATTTACAATACTACTGTGAGCAAAAATTTTCCCCCAGAAAGCTCATTAAATTTTCCTTACCTCCTAAAGGTTCCATTAAGATGCAAGAAGAACAGGAGGGTTTTAAACCAAATAGTATAAGTTGAATATGCTAAATATTTTTAAAATTATAAGTTTGGAAAAATGAGTCATAATCATATCATCTTAAAACTACTCCGTGCTCCCTAACACCTTCTATACATTCTGCTATCTCATTGTTGCTGACTTTTTCCACATGCATGCTTTTCCATTTTCACTACTGCAATCATACATACCACTTTAAAAAACAAGTAAGTTTAAAACATAAGCATTTCTTCACGTTGCCACGTCTTCATTTTTATCCCTTTGATGCATATTCCAACAAAAGCATGCATCATAATTCTGTCACCTGTTCCCCTACTGTCAGACAATTTGACTGGTCCCAAGTTTTTACTATTATAAATAATTCTGCAATGAAGAACTTCATGAACATAGCTTTTTCTTCTTTAGGGCTATTTATTTAGGCTAAATTTCCAGAAATATTAATTGTGTGAACATATTTATAACTCTCAATGTATTTGCCAAATGCTTTTTCCAAGGGACTGTATCAATTTCTTTTACTATCAGCAATGTAATAATTTATCAATTACACTGCAGTTTAAATTGTACTTTTTAATGATTACTAAATATTTTTCCATATGTTTGCTTAACAATCAAATGTTTTAATATATTGTCTGGTCACATCCTTTGACCATCTATTTACTGTGGTCTTAATAGTCATATAAAGTGTTTATGTAACATACTGTTTATGTTTATTATCTGAATTATTTGTTGTCATGTTTCCCAATCTGTTATTTCCCCACTGAGTTTTATCCTGCACAAAATACTTTACATTTTTATATAGTTAGAATTTATGGATCTTTTCTTTTCTGATCTCTACTATTTCTTATTATCATACAAATATTCAAAACACCAGGTTTTTTTGTTTCTCTGCAGTTCTAGGAAATATTTAACTCTTCAACACATTTGTATGTTTTTTACAGTGTTAGGTATAGATTTAAAACATTTTTTCTAAATTTGTAGGCAGTCATTTGAATACTATTTATCAAATAATCTTTCACATTGTCACAGTTTTGTAGTTAAAATAATTTCGAATTATTTTATTTTATTTTATTATTATTTTTTATCCTCACCTGAGGACATTTTTTCATTTTTTGTTCAGACAGAGTGGGAGGGAGAGAGAGGAAGAGAGAGAGAGAGAGAGAGAGAGAGAGAGAGAGAGAGAGAAACATCGACGTGAAAGGGACACATCGAGTGGCTGCCACCCGCACGACCAACCAGGGCCGGGGACAAACTACAACAGAGGTACATGCCCTTAGCGGGAACCGAACCCGGGTCTCTCTGTACCGCAGGCCGACGCTCTAACCGCTGAGCCAAACTGGCCAGGGCTTGAATTATTTTATTAAGAATTATTTTAACTATCTTTAGTTATTTTAAATTTCTAAGTAAACTGTAAAACTGGAATACACTAGGAATAAAATAAATAAAATTGGAATTCAACTAGGAATAAAAATAAGGCTTTTAAAAGTTCATTACAAAACCTAGGTATAAAGAAACAATTTGGAACTAGAGCACTGTTTATTTATACACCAAGTGCAAAAATAATAGTGTTGTGAATTGAATTATCTATCCTCCTCCCTGCCAAAATATATGCTAATTTCCAATATTTCAGAATGTCACCTTATTTGGAAATAGGGCCATGGTAGATATAACTAATTAGGTTGAGATAAGGTCATAATAGAGCAGGGTGGGTTCTAATGCAATATAACTGGCCACCTGAAGACAGAGAGACACAGGAGAACATTATGTGAAGAAAAAGGCAGAGATTCCAGTTGTGCAGCTCATTAACCAAGGAACACCAAAGATGACTGACAAACCAGCAGAAACTAACAAGAGGCAAGGGTGAATTACCCAACAGGTTTCAGAAGAAGCGAGGCTCTGCTGACACCTTGATTTTGGACTTCTAGCCTCCAGTACTGTGAGGCTATACATTTCTGTTGTTTTAACCCAGTTTGTGGTACTTGGTTACAGCAGCGCTAGAAAACTAATACAAATGGCAACAACTATAAAAAATAAGATCAAACCACCTACTACTGATGAAAAAGTTGTATTTCTTGCTCTGGCAGACACTGTACATTGGCCAGTGCCATTCACAACCTCCTTTTCCTTACCTTCTTCTTCCAGAATACTTTTTCAGCCTCCTCCCAGTGTATGATGGCTGTATCACTCTGTGCTGTCTAATGAGATATAAATGGAAGACTTTCCTTCCTTATGGAACACAACGACTCATAAGGAGAAGGCCTTGGCTGAAGGTACAGTTGCCCTTTTGACCCTGAGAATTAAAGCCATGTGGTAAGGACAATGGAGCAGAGAGACATACTACATCTCTCCTTTTTAAATCTGAGGCAGTGGTGGCTCTAGACTTCTTATAAAGAAAGGGTTTATAGTAGCAATTTAGTTAGAAGTAGATGACTGAAGTACTTTACTGAAAGCTGTGTTCACCTAGCTGGCCCACATTTTTCCACTTAGATTGTATATTTCTTTGGGGTGGTCTAGGGGAGCAAGCTGAAGGACACAGTGAAGGAGGAAGTTATGAAGCAACCCTAACTCACTGCTTGCAAAAGCAGTATTAGTTTGATTACTGCATTCCACAGACATGAAAGCTGAGACCTGGAAAGGTTAAGGAACATGCCCAAGAGTAGTGAGTGACGGTGCAGGAGAAGACTCAGGCAGTCCGGCTTTGAACTCCCACACATACTGTCCGAAGTAGGTTGACTCCAAACTCTCACAAGTAAGGCTGAAAGATCCATTCCCAACAAAGGGGCCGAGCATTACCCAAACCGTGCCATACATAAATTAGTTCAGTTGTGAGCAGCCTTTTAAAACCTGGTGACATCTAAAATGATTCCAGGCCTGCTGCATCTGGTCCTTATAAATATTTTTCATCTTTTATAGTTTCAAAAATTTATCTCTTTATTGCATCCGTTGGCCCTACTTCTGCCATTCAGTATCTTTCAGAACAAATCTAACCTCTCTTCCAACGACTACCCATCAAATATCTGAAGGATGCCATTATATTCTCCTTGAGATAGGGTTGTATAAGCTAAACATCTTAAATTATTCCTTGTATGAATCTTCGTGAAAATTAACAAAAGAATCAGGCATTTGTTGACAAAAATTAAAATGATACAGAAGTGTGAAAGCACAATATGAAAGTTTCCCCATCACCAAACTGCAGTCTCCAATTCCTATTCTTCAAGAGCAATAGTTGCTGACAATTAGGTGGGCTTTCCAGAGCTTTTTCTATCAAATCTAACTAGAAATAGAAATATGTGTATTTTATATGTGTGTGGATATGTGTGTGTGTGTGTGTGTATAAACATTTCTTTTTCATATACTTGAGATTGTACTATACATAATGTTCTAAAACTAGGTGTGTGTGTTTTTTTTTTCATTCAATATATCATGGACATCGTTCCATGTCAATACAAACAATATTTACCTCATTCTTTTTCATAGTTGAGTAGTATGAATGTGCTAACTTTTATGGAACTATGTCTTCATTCAGGTCATCGGTCTCCATTTTTTCCTATTACAAACAATGATGGAGTGAACATTCTTGTGCAGGTGATCCTTGCTTTGCTCTCATAGAGGCAAACTCAGCAGGAAGATCATGACACTCAAGCGTCGTGGCCCTCCACATGTGTGGGCCTCTTCTAAGGCCCTGGGAGGGGCTTAGCTGTCAAAAACTGAGAAGGCATTTGTCCACTTTCGGTGTTGGGCCATCTCTTCTACACTGCGTGATTCCTTACAGATTTTTAAAAAGATGACTCATGTAGGTTCAGCTAACACATTGCTGTCTGCACTGCCTAATTCACTCAAAGAAATGCTTTCTACCTTCTCCACTGCATTAAACACCTCTTCTATAGACTACCAGTGACCTCCCAACTGCCAAATACAAAGACCACTTTTCAGTCTTCTTCCACATGAATTATTTGCAGCACCTGACATTGCTCTATACTCCTTCTAGCTTAAAATTATATCTCTCCTTTCCTTCTGAAATCATTGATTCTCCTCTTACCTTAGGTGTACCATGTCAGTCTCCTTCCTTTCTCTGCTGCCCCCCTAGGTGTGCTTCCCAGGACCTCATCTTCCTCACTCTATATCCTTTTCCTGAATAAGGACATCCTTTTCCAAAGACTTGACGATGATTTATTTATCAGTGAAGGCCAGAGCTCTATCTCTAGCTCTAGACCAAGAGCTTCTAAGACAAATCTACCAGTAGATCCTCAACTCCTCAAACTTTAGTCCAGAACTGAACTCATCTTCCCTTTTTAGCCTCCTACGTTCTCTTTATAAACAAATGGCATCAGTATCCACCAAGTTGCTGTCACCTGTGACTCCCATTTCCTTCTCATCCTGTCATACTTACCAGTCACCAAGTTCCATATTATCATAAATGTAAGGTTATTGAAATCCATGGTTTTAGAGAAAAGGCAGAGAGTTTCTCATGGGAAGGTGTTCTTAGCTAGCATAAAGAGCTGGGGGGCATATGTTCTTCTCAGTATAGCATGCACAGATTTGAGGCAGGGAGTCTGACAGGACTTCATACACCTCAGTAATGAAGATTTTAAGTTCTCTGTCGAGCTTGTTGCAGTCAGTACCAACTCAGCTTCCAAATCACTAGGTGGAATTGTAAGACATTTGGCAATATTTCTCTTCCCCTCAGCCCCCAGTTTTTCCATAAGGTTTCAAGACAGGTGATGTAGTCATTCTACAGAGGTGACCTTTGGAACCATCACAGAATTTAATGTTGTTTGAAAACAAAACCAAAAAACTTCTAGCAGTGCCTAACTTTGTAAAGTTCTAGACACACAGAAAACAAAGCTCAAAGCCATGATATTGCCAGTCACATCTAATCTGAGCCAAACTTTTCCCTTTTAGTAGATGGAATCTGTTTTCTCACACCAACTGGCAACGCTAAACTGTTAAGAGCTTCCCCACGATTTGCTTTTTGCTCTGACGCCTCCAATGATTTCATCATAATTTAGGCAGAGTATAATATCACAGTTGACGTTGACCAGCATGAAGCCCTCTAACTGTTCTACAATCAGCTTCCTTCTCAGTCTGGTTCTCAATCTTTTCTTAAAGTAGAAAAAGTCTTAAACATGCAATGGGAGCACATGTAGGGTTGTAATAGTCTTTAAGTGTCGCTATAACGTTTACAATGCTGTATAACAGAACCGGCCGACGCTGAGCAAAGACCATTTCCTTTTCTGGCCCTTCAGTAAGACAACTGCCCTTCATCACAGTCAGACTTCGTTCACTTTGGAAGACAGGATTAGTGAGGAGTCCACATTTTTTTCCATCTTTTCTATTCATTCTCTACTCTAACTTCTTTTAGGTTTTGTTTGTTTGTTTTGTGCTAATGGATTTTATTAATAAAGACCTTGCCCTGGTTGGTCTGGCTCAGTGGTCAGAGCGTCGGCCCGAGGACCAAAGGGTCTCGGGTTTGATTCCCGGTCAAGGGCACATGCCTGAGTTGCAGGTTTGAACCCCCATGCGGGAGGCAGCCAATTGCCTACATCACATCGATGTTTCTGTCTCTCTCCCTCCCTCCTTCCCTTCCACTCCATCTAAAAATAAATGGAAAAATATCCTCACATGAGGATTAACACAAATAAATAAATAAATATTAATGAGGATCTTTTGACGCTCATTTTCGGCCACTGTGTAACACTTCTTTTCTGTCCAGCCATTCTAACCATCTCCTAAACTTCCTGGAGCCCAGAGCTATGCTACTTTCTCCCTTCTCCTTGTGCTCACCTTTATGCTAACCCTTGCCCTACCCCCTCTGCTATGGTGTCTATGCGCCCGAGTATGTGTTGGGTGGCACTGGAAGAAAAAGTGGAGCTGGAGCAAAGCTGCTGTCTCCCAGCTTCTCACGGTGCTTTGTGATTCCATGAAGGCAGGACCAGGGCTCAAAGTTCATGTGTAGCTCATTGTTTGTTCTTGTTTCCTTTAGTTTTTACCCCTGGCCTCCTAATTACCCCTCCATCCCTGAACCCCAACCTTCTGGTTTCTACCGAATCAAATGTGGACCAAGCTTGAGTTGTTTTCTTGAACTCTTACTAGAACAATGGAAGCTGGAGAAGATGTAAAAATAACATTGACATTCAGACATTAACTCCTTTCATTGATGGGGAAAGTGTTGGAAGAAAGCACGCTTTTCTATATCTTTCAATACAAGACTGTCTGAGAACAACAGAACTCTTGCTTCTCTAACTCAGGGCTGAGCTGGTAATTATATATTTCAGAAGAATTCCACATACAATTTAAAACATCATAAGAAACCTACCAGCATAAAAATGTGACATGACATGAAGCTCAATATAAAGTTGTTCAATGTGCGTACAGTAATTGCGCCAATTACATTTAAAATATTTATTTGCTAACCAAAAACAGAACAATATTAATAGTGCAAAAAAATGAAAAGAAACTTCATTTTACATTTTGTCTTTTGTCATAAGAGGTAATCATATGAGAGGACTGCTGCAACTCTCCTGAAATGGGCAGAGATGGTGTGTCATCTTTACCACAGGCCTCCTGTCATCTCATACTCTGTCACCATCTCTGATTAGTCTACTTGATCATATTGTATTAATATCAGTAATACCTATATAATATAGAAATGTTAACTGATCACAGGTACTATATTAGTATCTTATCTTTCCAGGTTCATGGGGAAAAGGTATAACTACAGAGTCACAGTGATATTCAAATACAGAAACATTTCTGAATCCTACCAGAAGGGTTAAAGGTTACTTTTAAGTAGAAGGATACTTAATTTTTTTTTTTTTTTAAGAGAGTGGAAGGGAAGGAGGGAGGGAGAGAGAGAAAAACATTGATGTAAGACAGACACATCAATTGGTTGTCTCCCACATGCACCCCTACTGGGACTGGGGATCTAACCTGCAACTCAGGTATGCCCTTGATGGAGAATTGAACCTGCAAACCTTCAGTCCACAGACCGACACTCTAACCACTGAGCCAAACCAGCCATGGCAAAAGATATTTAATTTTTTGAGAAAAATATAGACAATTTCTACAAGTTAAAAAATTCCTAAATTCCTCTAGAAATATTTTTTTCCCTCCCACCAGGAAATAAAATTTAGAAAATGAGCATGGTTTTCTGAACATTTTTAAAACAATTTTTCAAACTAGTTATTATTTCCTTTAGCTGGAAAGCTCTCTCATCTCATCTTTACCCATCTAGCTCCTACCCATCCTTTAAGAACTGACTCGGCCCTGGCAGGTTTGGCTCAGTGGTAGAGCATCGGCCCGCAGACCAGTGAGTCGCAGGTTTGATTCTGTTCAAGGGCACATACCTCAGTTGCAGTTCATCCCAGGCCCTGGTCGGGGTCATGCAGGAGGCAACCAGTCGATGTGTCCCTCTCACGTAGATGTTTCTTTCTCTCCCTCTCTCCCCCTCCACTCTGTCTGAAGATAAATAGAAAAACATCTTCGGGTGAGGATTAAAAAAAACAAACACTGACTCAAATCTTTTCCCTCCATCAAGCCCTCCCTCACTTCTCCAACCCATGACAACATTCTTCTCCTTTGAATAACTACAGTATAGTCCATCTCTTATATTAGTCTACAATTATATATCTTATTTATTAACTGTTTTATAATATAGCTTTGACCTTCCGGTAAATTGAATAATTTGAGCTCCCTCATTTCTTACCCTTTCCATGACTTACACAGTGCTCAAAAATCTGCTTGACTGGTTGAACTATCTTATTTTCACTAGTGTTTCCTAAAGAGTACTAAATAGCCTCAATCTTGCAAATTGAATGAAAGAACCACCTTCAATATACTCATGGGACATAATTTAATTGGAAGTTCTTTGAAAAGTATGATGGATGTTAAACAAAAGTAAGGTAGTAAGACAGGTTGTTGACTGATACATTAATAGCCATTTATAGCCACGGGGTTCTATGTGCATGTTTTCTACCAGTATGGCTCCCCGGCCCATTTTACTGTCAGTCCTTTCAGAGTAAGGATTAGGTGTTCTCATCTTATGACCCATTTAGGCTTACAAGCATGCCATGAACACAACAGACACCCAACATGAGCCTTTTGCTTGAGAGTCTTTGGGTAATTCTAGGTTCATTCAAAAAGAAAAATTAACTGTTTCATGTACTGGATGGAGTCCTTCACCAAACCTTCCCTAAGCCTCAGTGAAACCCAGAGTGTCACTTCCTTTTGTGCTCTAGAAGACTGGACTCAAGGGCACCCTACCCCCACCCCACCCCCCGATCTCCCTCCAGATAGTTCAGACACATTCATCAGGCTTGCCAACACCCCAATCGGGGCATGTCCTATTTCACAAACAAGAGAAGTCGTGTGAAGAGAAGGTCAGAGACTTCTCACAGAGTCACACACATAATCACTGACACACAATGCAGGGAAGCAGAAGGAACACTTCCTGACGACCAGTCTTCTTTTCAAATACCTAGATAACACTCATTTTCTAAATTATAATAAATGTGTTTGAAAGACCTGTACCCTTTTCAGCCCCAGGTGGAGATCAGGAAGACACTCAGTTTAGAGTCAACACAGCTGCCTTATGCCACCAATGCCACTAGAAAGCACTTGAGACGATTCAAAGGGCACTTTATTCCTTTCCACCAGATGAGCCTCTATTTCCTGTACATCCTTATTTTCTCTCTGCCCATTCTTTGATTATCCTTCAGGTTTGTTCTCATCTATTCCTGAGGCCTACCTATACCATCCATGACATTATTCAGACTGGCACACAAGATGATTTTTAGCCAACAAAGGTAAAATTATCTTCCCTTATGAATATTTTCCATTAATTATTTTTGCATAGGAGGTAGAAAAATCCAAAATAGTGTATCATTACCATACTACTATGTCTTTATAATAAAACACAAATGACTATAGTAAGAGGTCTGAAACAACACAAGACTTTAAAATATTAGGCCAGTGAAGTCTTTCACCCAAATCTCTGGATGCCAGATGTCAAGATGGGTGAGGATAGCGCGGTAGTTTTCAGGAAGTTGAGAGTTAATATTGGCACAAAGATGGTATTTCTATTCTAAAGCCTGATTTGTGTCTGGGATCAAATAAAAATACAATATTACAAAAATTCAAACAATGGAACTTGACCATATAACAGGAACAATAAATGATGATGAGATGTCTGCATTTGAGTCTACTGGTTTAGGTCTGGAGTGGTTTTTACAAGACAAGGGCTATTACCACCTCAGCTGGAAAAACTGCTCCTAGTACATGGAAAGTCATTTGCCCAAGTAAAGAACCAGACCGAATGGGCTCATGAGACCTTCTTCCTCTATAATTATTTGACAGGAGCTTAAAAGGATCAACATTAGAAAAAGGATATAGTAAGCATGAATTAACTATGCTAGCATCTAGAAAAAAATAGAAATGATGATAGAGAAATAACTACTGCTTTACTTCTTTTTGGCTAATCGTCACCCAAGGATATTTTTTACATTGATTTTTTTACAGAGAGTAGAAGGGAGGGAGGGAGAGGGAGAGAAACATCAATGTGAGAGACACATCTATTGGTTGCCTCCCGCATGCACCCCAGTTGGGGCCGGGGATCAAACCTGCAACCAAAGTACGTGCCCTCGACCAGGAATTGAACCTGTGACCCTTCGGTGCAGGGGCTGACACTCTAACCACAGAGCACACCAGCCAAGGCTGCTTTACTCTTAAATGTGATCATACTGAGGGAAAAGCTGACATATATTTTCATACCATTACTTGAAAGATTCCTTAGGTTTAGAAGACAAATTTTGTGAGATATAGGGGCAACTGAGATTTACAAAAGGCACTATCAGTGTGTTTGAAGAAGATCAAACATAAAAAGAAGGTGGGAGACACCACCCTACGAAGCTAGAACAAGGTCCTTGGTCACTCTATGTCAGGTTTATACTGCACAGAACAGGCTTATGGGACTAATTACTCCAAGAGGTGGCATCAGCCCACTGTGCAAGTTTTCAGGAATTGAAAACAGAATTCAAACCAGAATTGAATACTGGCATCATTAGTAGCAGTAATGTTCAGAAGTACAAAAAGGTTTGGGGAAAATTCATGACTGACAGATTAATATGAGGACATAAAAAGAAGTTTGGCCCCGGCTGGTGTGTCTCAGTGGTTGAGTGTCGACCCATGCACCAAGAGGTCGCCGGTTTGATTCCTGGTCAGGGCACATGCCCAGGTTGTGGGCCCGATCCCCAGTGGGGGGCATGCAGGAGACAGCCAATCGATGTTCTGTTTTATGGATGTTTCCATCTCTCTCTCCCTTCTTCTCTCTCTAAAAAATCAATAAAAACATATTAAAAAAAAAAAGAAGCTTGGAAATATCTCTAATCTTTTTAATATTGATATCACAGGAGCTCTCTATGCCCTCCACACAGTACTTCTGGGTGATTCTGTTAGAGACAGAAACCAGAATTGAATACTGGCATCATTAGTAGTAGTAATAGTAGCAGCAGCAGCAGCAGAAACTGACTTTTACTAAGATCTGGGCACTGTATAGTGTACTTTATATTATTAAGTCATTTGAGTCTCAGAACACTTTCATGAGGATAGTATCTCCATTTTTTTTGTAGGAGGAACCTGAGGTCTACAGAGGTTAGGTAACTTGCACAAGTCATGGAGCTAGTGAGCAGCAAAGCTAGGACATGAAGTGAGGCAGCATAACTCTGAAGCCCATGCTCTTAAATTCTGTGCAACCCAGTGTGTATTTATGTTTACACCTGGGGACTAAACAGGCAGAAGAGCTGAGGCTCTCAGATACTCAGATTGGTACCTTTAAAACAAAATTCTCCATAAAGGGGGAACAAAATCATAGGATATATTTCTTTGTATTACATTGTTGCAAATGATGTTTCAAAAATAATAGGAACCACTGATCATTCACTTATGATTGTTCTATTCAAAGTACTACTTCTATTCCATTTTATAAAAAGTCATATTGATAGTCATATAGTCATATTGTCTGATTGATGACACATCAATAGCAAAATGACTTTTAAATTGTCTGTTGTTTAATGTGAACATTCAAACACAGGTATTGAGTGGAGGGATGTGCATCCCACAAGGAAGCTCAGGTTTCCAACAGGAGAGAAGTGGGTGCTCGATGGCACTAGGCGGATGCTTGCCACAGGGCAAAAAGCCAAGACAGCACTAACTCATGCATTCCCTAGGTCAACTGAGTTGGGGTAAGGGGTAGCTGTTCAACAATCCAAAACACACATCAATCCTAAATATTTATAAATGTATTATAAGCTTTTAAGTTACCCTGGAATCTGTAGATAGTTCATAAAATTAACTTCTATTCCCAGAGCACCCAATCAACTTCTATTAAATGAGGTGCCTTTAGAAATAGGTCGAACAGAGCAAAATAGCCCATGTCAAAAAGCCAAATAACTAATTCAGGATGTCATGAAAAGATCAGACCTGCTGTGGAACAAACCATCTGGGGAGCTAACTTGACAGTTCAGACAACCCAGAGATAACCTTCGCCACTTGAGGGCTTGGTCTTGCCAGTGACTACAAATGTGGTCTTTCTACCCCTCTGCCAGGTAAGAAACCAAAAACAGCCCAAGTGCCCATCAGTAGATGAGAGGTTAAAAAAGCTGTGGTACATTTACACAATGGAATACTACGCAGCTATAAAAAAGAAGGAACTCTTACCCTTTTGCAACAGCATGGATGGACCTGGAGAGTATTATGTTAAATGAAATAAGCCAGTCAGAGAAAGACAAATACCATATGATCTCACTAATATGTGGACTCTAATGAACAAAAATAGGTCCAAAGGCATGGATGCATGGAACAGAACTGACTGACAGCTGTCAGAGGGGAGGGGTAGGGGAGGGACTGGATGAAACAAGGTGAAGAGAATAGCCAAAAAAATATATATGTGTAGTTCATGGATACAGACAACAGTGTGATGAAGGCCAGAGGTGGGGCAGGCAGGGGCTGGGTGGAGGTGGGCAAAGAGGGGAAAATGGGGGACATCCATAATAATGTCAACAATAAAAATAAAAAACAAAACTGGCTGTCCAAGGCTTCTGCCACTAACCATATGTGCTGGATGAGGTAAAAGTCAGAAAATGGTAGAGGCAACTAATCCCCTGGCATTGAAAAAAGCAAAACATGTCTCTTACTTCTCTGCTTTCCTCGTGGACCAAACAACAGTCCTCTTGAGAGGACCCACCCAGTTAATAACTGGACAGTCAAGCTGCCTAACAGGCAGCTAATGTTTTAATAAAATTCTAAGAAATCACAAATTATATTGTACCCTATACTTTTATTTTATAGGACTAGTTCCTTTCCCTCGAGAGGCGCTGGCTCCATTTGAAAGATTAATAGACACTCTATGAGGAATTAGAAGAAGCACACAGAGATTTGCCTCGGATTCTCATTAGGAAAGCTTTCATCTGAAGCAGATGGCAGGATTTCAGACTTCCCAGTCATTTCTCATGACACACTAAAGTAATTTTAGTTTCTTTCCTCCTGTTTTTAGCCTGTTATAATGACTGTAATAGAAGAAAGGTAGTCTTTTAGATTTCATGGGGCATGCCGGGTAGAAGGGGAGTTCTGTGTATTCTCCTCAACTCTTGGGGGAAAAAACAGCCTATTTCAAATAGAAATTGAACAATATTGACTGACAGCCTAACTTTCATAACACTGCCTTGAATGCTGAAAGAAACAGAAGACGAATATCTGTCAAAGGTATAGTTTCTCCCTTCCAGAAGATGAACCATAGTTGAAATAAAAGTAGACACAGTTTCACATACAAACACATAAATACATATGTAAATCTGGGAACACTTTCATATGGTGGCTTCTCAAATACAAAAGAAACTGTAAATAAATGGGAGACAGCATTATTTTAAATAACCACTGTCACTGTGATTCTGGGTTTAGGATTAAGGGGGGACATCTGTAATACTTTCAACAATAAAGATACATTTTAAAAAATGAGTGGGTTCCTTAACACTGCAGTCAAATCTGAAGCAGCAAGAGTCTACCTTTTCTAACACACTTTAGGGTAAACAGATCATCAGATAGCTCAGAAAAAGAATTAAAACAGCTTGCATATATTTTAAGAGAAATTTGCTATTTTAGTAATATGGTGGAGGGGGTAGAGAAAAGATTAGTTTCCTAATAAAAATGGAGACCTGAATGACTCCTTTAAAACTAAACTAGCAAGGGGAAAATCCTGATTTTTTAAAAATTTAGTAATAAAAAAACAAAAAGCATCCAGTAGAAAAAAAAATGTCTTCTGACAGACTAATAAGGACTTGAATATGATAATCTGGTGTTTATCTGTGCTTTGCTTGTGCAATTACAGTTTTCTCAGCTATTATGCAAGAGCTGTAAGATGAAGAATACCTAATTGCCTCCTGGAGGAAAGTATTACTACTGAAATGACTTAAGCAAACACATTCTGAACTAACAAAGTATTTCACAATAATTAGAACTAAAAAGTGAATGACAGCCAAATGACTGCCATTAACCGTGCCACAGGCGCCCCTGGACTTGGCCCATTTTGGTTTTAACGAACACCCACCAGCCTTAGGACAGCTTCAGCAGCCGTGTGTCAAATACTCTGGTAACTTGGTTTTTCCTTCTCACCTAACACAATGCCTGTCAACTGAGAATGCTCTTCTATGTACTGCCCGGTCGGTCAGCTCATAACAGAAAGTGTCCTTGGCTCCCATTTCTAGAGAGAGATGATGCTCCCTCGGTTGTCTGAGATAGGTTAGGTGAAACGGAGCCAGAGGTAGACACACTTGCCTCAACAATTATTTAGGCAGGAAACACAATCAAAGCTGGAGAAAAGCTGGAAGAGGCAAACTGAATTCTTTTCTACCTGACACACAAGTTTTCTGGAAATGGTTTTCCAATTTGAAAAAAAAGTTTCTATATCTTTACTCTTAAACTACATAGGAAGTATATAGAGAAGGATATGGTCAACACATTCTCATATAATTCAGGAAGAACTCCTTTTTTATTCTTGAGATCTTTTTTTAAAACCATAAACAGAATCGTTGAGAGTTCAGAAATAAGCAAGAGAAATGTTTTAACAAGAAGATAAACTGGGGGCACCACTTCCAGACTGTTCGTGTCCCCTCCAGGCAGGTTCTCGGCCCCACCACGTGCCTGCCTCAGTGCATGGCACACTCTGCTGAGCCAAAGCAAGCCGCCTCTTCAAGTCATTCAGGTGTTCCTTGGGCTGATTCATTGCATCCATTCTCCAAACTTCTGTAGCCCTCCTGGGTCCTGATTCTGGTATTTCTGTCTTCCCAGTTACTGTCCTCAACCACCTGGCTTCTCACTCTGTCTGATGTCTTCAGCTGCCCTGACTTCGGTTTGCCTCCTAGCCTGTACCACTGATTCTGGGACTGCCAATACTACCTAGCTTTGCTTCCACAGTCCAACTTCACCTAGTTCATCCAGTTCTTGTTTCTCCACTTATTGGGTACAAGGCAGGTGAATCAAAAAGTAATCTGCCGAAGAGTAAAGTGTAAAGTGACAGCCTGCGTAAATCAAAGCCAATTTGACTATAGGGAATGCCAGCTCTGCATTGGATATTCCACTTTTTTTTTTTTTATCCTCACCCGAGGACATTTTTGCATTTATCTTCAGATAGAACGGGAGGGAGAGAGGAAGGAAGAGAGAGAGAGAAACATCGATGTGAGAGAGACACATCGACTAGCTGCCACCCACATGACCCCAACCGGGCCCAGGGACAAACCGAACCGAGGTACGTGCCCTTAGCGGGAACCGAACCCAGGACTCTCTGGTCCGTGAGCCAGTGCTCTAACCGCTGAGCCAAACCACCCAGGGTGGATATTCCACTATTTTAAGTCACTTGGCCAGTGTAGTGTATTGCATCTTAAAAATGCAACAAATAACCACACTAGGCTAGATTTCTAGCCTCTTCTACGGAGCAGCCCAAGCTATATACTCCTGGAACTGAAGGAATCATATTAGTCCAGCTGTTCTCTGCTTTTACAAGCATTATTCAACAAGACTAGAATACAGATTATGTACAGAATCTTTTTATTATTTTATCATCATCCAAGGACACGATTAGAGAGCGGAAGAGAGGGAGAAAGAGAGAGAGGAGAGAGAACCATTGATCTGTTGCCTTTCATATGCTCCCCATCCAGGGATCAAACCCACAACCCGGGTATGTGCCCTGACTGGGAATTGAACCAGCAACCTTTCACTGCACAGGACAAGGCTCAACCAACTGAGCCACTCGTCTGGGCTGTACAGAATCTTTATAAAACAGAATTCTAATCAATTTGAAAGCTTCCCATTGCCTACTGGTCTGCAAAAGTGAGGGGTGTGAACCTAGGATGTGCAAGATGAAGCACAGCGAACAGGAAAATGTCTACTTATATTTACATTATCCCATTTATATTTCCCTTTTGTATATTTTATCATGTATATAATATATCAACATATCAGTACATGTATATAGTTTATTAATAAATGAATATACATACAGTGTGGGGCAAAAGTAGGTTTACAGTTGTATGTGAAACAGCGTTTATTCTTATATTATTATTTACTAATTATTGTATTATTTTCCATAGGAACAACTGTAAACCTACTTTTGCCCCACCCTGGATGTCGGGATAGATATGCAAACAATAATTATAGATGGGAAATGCAATAAAAATGTTTGGAGGACAGTGGCTTTCAGGACAATGACTAACCCCTTAGAGCAGCATTAAAGGCAGCTCACAATCTGCCTTCGACCTGCCATTCCTGCTACCTCACCCACAAGTATTACCCCTGTCTGTGCTCCCTATGCTCCATTCACACTGACCTGCGAGACTTAAAGCTCTATGTAGTCAGGAATTATAAATATCTTACCCTCTCGACGCCCAACTTAGCACACTGCATAGCATCAAATAAACACCAAATTTGTATTTATTAAATAAATGATTAGCTAATAAAACTATCTTTTTAAGTACTATTGTGCTATTTCATATCTCTGTACCCTCCCATTCACCGCTCTCTCTGTTTGGAATGCCCTTCCTGCCAGCCCTCAACCTGGGGAACACCTATAAAACGAGACTAATTTTTCATCAGTACCACTATCTTCACCATATAGTTACTTACGTCCTCTTTGGGGCTTGGACATGTCTTTCTAATTATTTATAATACATGTTTGTTTTCTCTAGTATTCCTTTGTATCCTCAGGCCCTGGTATGGTACCTAGCACATTGCAGGTGCTCCATAAATCACTGTGGGATGATGTATAAGTGAATTTCTAAACAAATAATTATTAATATTTAAAAGGCATTAGAATGCTTCTGTTTCTAGTGATGACTGAAAATATGTATCAGACTTGACCCTCAACTGTAAACAGTTGGACTAAATATATGAAAACACTGCTCTTAGCTACTGGACAGTAGGCAGCACAGAAGTGTGATCTCCAGAAGTGAGCCTTAAGATCACCCCCACGCAAAAATGGATGACTCGCTAAGTTGAAGAGGTAGAAGAAATGGAATCAGGGAAGTGGCTGGAATTTAGATGGCAGAATATCAGAGAGGAGGGAGCTATGCATAAGCAGAGCTTCAAATCTGTATAAGGTCTTCCTTGAATCTTTGCCTGAATGTTAAGCTATGCTCCACAAAGTGACCCCATGAGGCTGAGCAAAGAATGCCAAGCTGCAAAGATGTTCCAGTTCCACCTAGCAATAGTGGAGAGAGATCATTAAATAATGGAGGTATTTGGTGAAGATCTCCAAAGGTAAGGCCTCTGTAGTAGGGCTAAACTAGCTATAAAGTAAAAGCTACTCCAGACATATCCCAACAAAGCTTAAAAACAAAACAAAATGAAACAAAAACTTTGAAAAAAATCAAGCTGATCCATAGGAAGCTTAACTGACTACCAAGAGAAAATGAAATTCACACATTCAACAATGTAATGTTCACAACATCTTGCATCCTCAAAAACTTACCAGACCTGCAAAGAAGGGGAAAATATGTGAGCAAAAACAGGAAAAAAAAATTGATCAATAGAAACAGACCTAGAAATGAAAAGACTATGGATTTAGCAAAACAAAGAGTCAGAAAAAAAATTACAAATACATTTGAGGATTAAACAAAAACATAAACATAATGAGGAGAGAAGTGGCAACAATAAAAAAAAAGGAACCAAATGAACTTTTAGGGCCAAAAATATACAATATCTGCGATTTAAAATTCACCAGATGGGGCTTAACATCAGATTAGTCAATGAGTGGAAAGATTGGTGATAGTGATAGAAACTAACCAAATTGAAAGAAAGAGAGAAAAAGGGTGGAAGAAAAAAATGAACAGTTTCAATGACATATGGGACAATATCAAGCAGTTTAACATACACATAATTGAAGCTCGAAAAGGACTGGGGAGAAAAATGGGAAAGAAATATATCTAAAGAAATAAGCCCAAAATTTGCTGAAAATTAAATACCCAAAGATCTATGAGACCAGCAAACCCCAAGCAGAATAACTACTAAGAAAGTCATGTTAAGATGCACCATAATCAAATTACTGAAAACCAGAAATAAAGAGACAATCTTAAATTCAACCCCTCCCCCCAAAACACAAAGTATATTCAGAAGAACAAAGAAAAAAATTACCACTGAATTCTCATCAGAAATAATACAAGCCAGAGAACAATAAAATGACATTTTAAAATTGTTTTATAAAATCTAGCAAACTAAAAGTCTTTAGAGAAAAGTATTAAAGAAAAAAATGCCATCAACCTAAAATTCTATGTCCAGTGAAAAGAAACTTTAATAATGAAAAACAAAGAAAACCTTTTTCTGACAAATAAAAGATGACAGAAGTCACTGTCAGCCAACCTGCATAAGAAATGATTACAGGTCTTCAAGTGAGAGGAAATGATATTACATAGAAACTCAGATCTACATAATGAATGAAGAGCACTGGAAATGGTAAATATATAGGTAAGTATAAAGATTTTTTTTTCTTGTTTTTAAGTGGCTTTAAAAGATAATTAACTGCTTAAAGCAAAAATGACAGCAATGTATTTTATTATGAGGTTCATGACATGTAGATGTGAAATGTATGACGTCAATAGCATAAAGGAGAGAGTGAAAGGAGTGGAAGTACATTCCTACAGGTTCTAACACATGTGAAGTCATATAATACTATTTGAAGGTAGATATAAATTAAAGTTATATAGTTTAAACCTTACAGCAACCACTAATTTTTTACAAAAAGGTATAATCACTAAGCCAATAATAAATAATTAGAACACTAAAAAATAATATAGACGAAGACAGGAAAGAAGAAACAAAGAACAAATGGGGCAAATAGAAAACAAATAGCAAGACAGTAAACTTAAACACAACCATATCAACACTTAAATTTAGTCCAATTAAAAGCAAAGTTTACCAATGGGCTCAAAATCTAAGACCCAACTATATGGATGTCCACAAAAACGTACACAAAATATGAAGAGATAGATAGCTTAAACATAAATGGATGGGAAAAGATATACCTTGTAAACACTAATCATAGGCAAAGTTAATGTATATGTTAATATCAAAGTAGATTTCACACAAGAAATATTACCAAGGATAAAGAGGCACATTTCATAAATATAAAGAGATTAATTCATCAAAAGGACATAATAATAATTAATATGTATGCAACAAATATGAGCTTCAAAAACATGAGGAAAAAACTGACAAAAAGTAAAAGAAAAATAGACAAATACATAATTGTAATAGATTTCATCACTCCTCTCTGAGATCAAATAGGCAGAAAATTAATAAGAACAGAAAAAATAAGAATAATACTATCAACAAATTTTATTTAACTGACATTTATAGAACAATACATCAAACAAAGGTAGAATACTTTTTTCAAGTGCACATGAATATTTACCAACAGAAATCATATGAAGGACCACAAAACAAGTCTCCCTGATTTTAAAAATGTGAAAGTATCCAGAATCCATTCTCAGACCAAACTAAAATTAAGTTATTAAGAAATCAATAACATAATGATGTCTTGAAAATCTACAAATACTTGAAAACTATATAATAGACTGCTAAATACTCCATAGGTCAAAAATAAATAAATCACAGAAAAATAAAAGTATTTTGAACTGAATAATAATTAAAACTTAACACATCAAAATTTGTTAGATATGAAGTACTTAGAAAAGAAATTTACAATTCTGAATGCTTACATTAGAAAAAAAGAAAGGTTTAAAATCAATGGCCTAAGCTTTCACTTTTGGAAGCTAGCAAAAGAACACATTAAAACCAAAGTAATTAGAAATAAGAAAATAAAAATAAAAAAGGAGAAAGCAGTAAAATAGAAAAGAGACAAATAATAAGAAAATCAATGAAATTTAAAGCTGGTTCTTTGAAAAGATTAATAAAGTTAATAAACCTCGAGTTAGACTGCTTAAGAAAAAAAGAGATAAAATACAAATCTTGGGAATTAAATAGGGAACACTGTTACAGATCCTATAGACATTAAAAGGATGATAAAGGAATATTATAAATAAGTTCATGTTGATAAATTTGAAGAATTAGGTGCAGTAGACAAATTCCTTGAAAGACACAAATTGTCAAACTGACACAAGAAGAAATAAAAAATCTGAAACACCCTGTGAATCTGTAAAGAAAATCTTTTCCACAAAGAATACTCTAGGCCAGCTAACTTCAGGGAAGAATTACTGTCAATATTATACAAATTATTTCAGAAAAGTGAAGAGGAAAGAATGTCTGCCAATTTATTTATTTATTTATTTATTTATTTATTTATTTATTTATTTATTTATTGTTTAGAGAGAGAGGAAGGGAGAGGGAGAGAGAGATGGAAACATTGATGAGAGAAAACATTGATTGGCTGCCTCTTGCATGCCCCTCACTGAGGATTTGGCCCACAACCTGGGCATGCACCCTGACCGGGAATCAAACTGGCTATCTTGGTGCTGGGCTGCCAATTTATTTTATGAGTCCAACAATACCCTGATACCAAAACCAGACAAAGAAACTACAGCAAAACTTCAAGAAAAATACGAACCATTTTGACTAGTATAAACATAAACAATATAATCTTTTTTTTTTTTATCCTCACCCGAGGACATTTTTCCATTTTTTGTTCAGATAGAGTGGGAGAGAGAGAGAGAGAGAGAGAGAGATAGATCGACGTGAAAGGGACACATCAAGTGGCTGACTCCCGCATGACCAACCAGGGCCGGGGACAAATTGCAACCGAGGTACGTGCCCCTAGTGGAACCGAACCCAGGTCTCTCTGGACCACAGGCTGACTCTCTAACCGCTGAGCCAAACCGGCCAGGGCATGATATAATCTTTAATAAAATAAAGCAAAATCTAATTCAGTAACATCTAAAAAGGATAATATCTTATGACAAAATGGGATTTAACATTAGAAAATCAAATGTAATTTACCATATTAACAAAAAATAAAGACAAAAAAACATACAATTGTCTCAAAAAATGCAGGAAGATATTTTGACAAAATTCAACACACAGTCATGACAAAATTTCTCAACAAACTAGAAATGGAAGGATACTGATAAAGGGCATCTACAAAAACAAAAAACAAAAAGACACAACCCTATGCTTAATATCATAATTAGTGGTGAAAGACTAAATGGTTTCTCTTAAGATCAGAAACAAGACAAGGATGTCCACTCTCAATACCTCGATTCAGTGTTCACTGGAGGTCCTGGCCAGTGTAATAAAGCAAGAAAAAGAAATCAAGGCATACAGACTGGAAAGAATAAAGTAAAACTTTCTCTAGTCTTTCTTTTGTTTTTTTTGTATACAAAAATCATTTGAAATCTTCAAAAAAGCTATCAGAATTAATAAGTTAGCAATGTCACAGCATTTGAGGTCAATATACAAAAATCAATTGTATATTCTATATGCTAGCAATAAACAGTTTGGAAATAGAACTACAATACCATTAATAATAGCATTAAAAAACAAATAACAGAAATAAGCATGCACATCAGGGTGACATGCAAAACCTGTTTACTGAAAACTACAAAACATTACTGATGAAATTTTTTTTAAAAATTAAATACATGGAGTAATATAAAATGATTATGGATGAAAAGATTCAATAATAATAAGATGTCAAGTCTCTCCGAATTTATCTATGGATTTAATGCAATTCCAATTAAAACAGTAGCATGATTTTTGTTAAAATTGCCAAGCTGATTCTAATATTTATATAAAATGCAAAGGACCTAAAATACCCAAAACAATTTTAGGAAAAAAGAGACCAAAATTAGATGATTTACACTATCCAATTTCAAAACATAAATCTATAGTAATCAAGACAGTGTGGTATTGGCATAAGGATAGACATATAGATCAATGGAACAGAAAAGACATTCCAGGAAGAGACATGAACATTTATGGTCAATTGATTTTCAATTAAGATGCAAAGTTAATTCAATAGGGAAAGGATAATACTTTCAACAAATAATGCTGTAACAACTGGATATCAGTATGGGGAAAAAATGAACTTTGACCCTCACCTCACATCATATTAGAAATAAAGTCCAGACCTGGCTGGTTTGGCTCAGTGGTTAGAAAGTCCGGCCTCCAACTGAAGGGTCGAAGATTCGATTCCTGGTCAAGGGCATGTACCTGGGTTGCAGGTTCATCTCAGCCCTGGTTGCAACCAATCAATGTGTCTCTCTCAAATGGATGTCTCTCTCTCTCTCTCTCTCTCTCTCTCTCTCTCTCTCTCTCTCTCTCCCTCCTCCCTCCCTTCCACTCTATCTAAACATTTTTTAAAAAATCAATGTAAAAATATTCTCTGGTGAGGATTAACAAAAATAAAATAAAATCCAAATGTATAACATTCCTAAACAGAAAAGCCAAAAATTTTAAATTTCCAGATGTAAACATAAGAGTCCTCATGGTGTTGATGTGAACAAAGATTTGTTAGGACACAAAAGGCACTAGCCATAAAAGAAAAGGAAAAGAAAGAAATCTTAGACGTCCATCAAAATAAAAAATTTCTGCTCTTCAAAAAACACTGTTAAGAAAATGAAAAGGGCACCTGGCCAGTGTGGCTCAATGGACTGAGTGTTGTCCCATGGACAGAGAGTTCCCGATTCTATTTCCCATCAGGGCACATGCCAGGGTTGCGGGCTCCATCCCCAGTAGGGGACGTGATCAATGTTTTTCTCTCACATTGATGTTTCATCTCTTTCTCCTTTCCTCTCTCTCTAAAAAAAATCAATAAAAATAAAAAAAGAAAAAGAAAATGAAAAGGCAAGCCACAGACTGGGACATACTTGCAATACATATACGTATGTAACAAATACTTGCATAAGGCACACAAATTCAATTAA
Organism: Tadarida brasiliensis; assembly: GCA_030848825.1. Taxonomy (NCBI): domain Eukaryota; kingdom Metazoa; phylum Chordata; class Mammalia; order Chiroptera; family Molossidae; genus Tadarida; species Tadarida brasiliensis. The sequence continues at coordinate 49,658,685 of CM061270.1, forward strand.
AAACAACACAAAAATTAAAACAGAATCGTTATACTTCACAAAAGATTTACAATGGCCAACAAACATGAGAAGATATTCAATCATCACAGAAATGCTAATTAAAATCAGCCCTGCCTTGGTGTGGCTCTGTTGGTTGATCAATGTCCCATGAACCAAAGGATTACTGGTTCAATTCCCACTCCCAGGTTTTGGGTCCTGTCCCTATACTGATCCATGTTTCTCTTTCACATCGATGAATCTCTCTCTCTCTCTCTCTCTCTCTCTCTCTCTCTCTGCCTTTCCCTTTCTCTCTCTCTAAAATCAATAAAAACATATTTTTAAAAATTATAATGAACTAGCATTACATAACCACTATGATGGCTAAAATTTAAGAGACTGACCAGGATGTGGAGCAACTGAAACACATACACTGCTGGTGGGAATGTAAAATGGTACAAACACTTTGGAAAACAGTTTGGCAGTTTCTTAAAATATTAAATATACACCATACATACCATATGACCCAGCCATTCATTCCACTCCTAGGTATTTATCCAAAAGTAATAAAAACTTATGTCCATAATAGATTCTGTACACAAATATTCCTAACAGCTTTATTCACAATAACTTCAAACTAGAAACAATCCAGCTGTTTATTAATAGGTGAATGGATGAACAAACTGTAGTAGTATACGCATACAATGAAACACTACTCCAAAACAAAAGACTGAATTACTGATACACAACAACAATGATGAATCTTGAAAAACAATTTTAAAAAGTACCTGTAAAAGATTATATACTATGCAATTCCATTTATACAGAATCCTAGAACAGGCTAAACTAGCCTATAGTGATAATATAGTTTCCTAGGGCTAGGGCTGGGGCTGGGGGGTTGACCACAAAGGGACATGAGGAGACTTTTTGGAGTGCGAGAAACATTTTATAACTTGACTTCAGTGGTGGTTACAGAGGTGTATACATTTATTAAAACTCATAGAAATGTAGATTTTAAACGGGTGCATTGTATGTAAATTAACTGTATCTTTTTAAAGTTGATTATTAAAAGTTAAAAAAGGCACTAGACACAAATAAGTTTTCCTTGCCATCTATCATACTATGAGGAATGAGAAACCAAGGCCATTTTGAAACAAATAGTTTATCTTGGATTACTCCTTACTGTATCTTTGTCTGTCTGAAGTTTGTGGACTCTGCTAGAGCAGGACATATAGATAACCACCCCCGCCCCCATCCACCCTACTGTTCAAGCCAATAACTCAGAAGTCATATTTGATTCTTACCTTTCCTTCATCATCCCCACAATCAATACATCACCATGTCTGGCCTTTCATTTCCAAATTACATCTTGAACTCATCCATTTCACACCATTACCAATGCCACCACCACAATCCAAATCACCATTATCTCTCAATTAGAATAATGCAATAATCTTTTACCAACCTTTCCCCATTCCATTCTTGCTCTTCTAACAATATATTCTCCACGAAGCAAAAAGAGTAATCTTCATAAGATACAAATTAGATCACACCATTCCTCTCATTAAAACTATCCAATAGTCTTCCATTTCACTTAGAATAAAGTTCATACCCTTTATGGTAGCCTACTGGGCCCCTCTATGATGCGGGCCCCAGCCATGTCCCAAACTTCATCTTCAGCTGTTCTCACCCTTCCTGCTACATTTCAGCCTTAACTAATTTCCTTTTATTCCTCAAACAGAACAATGTCCTTCTTTCAGGGCCTTTGCACTAGTTTCTTCTGCCTAGAATATGTTTTCCCAGCTTTTCACTTGACTAGCCTATTCTCCTTTAGATCTCAGCTCAAATGTCACTCCCCCAGAGAGGCCTTCCAGGACCACCCAATGCAAAGAAGCTTCCCCTGTTCATTTCCTTATGCTACTTATCACAATCAGGAACAAAGGTAGAGTCTTGGAAAGATGATAACAACAACAATAACTACTACATATATTGTGATTTCTTATGTGCCAAGCTCTGTTCTTAGAATTTAACATACATTAAGTCACCTAGTCCTCTTTGCAATCCTAAAGGCAAGGACTATTATAATTTTCATTTTACAGATGAAGAAACTGAAGTACAGAGGAGTTGAATAATTTGCCCAAGGATACACAGCCAAGAAAGAGTGGATCCTGAATTCTAAACCAGACAATCTGATTTCAGAGTCCATGGCCTTAAACATTAACCTTGTTGGAAGAAGGGACCTTCTTTTGAGACAGAGGATAAAAATTAAAGATGAATAAAGATACACTGAAGTTAAGAGTAAGAAAGCAAACTTGAAATAACTCATGACTATTGTCCTTAGAGAACTAGAAGTCCAAGTCATCTATCTATCATGCCTGATGATATTGGCTAGAGGCAAGGTTGGGGAATTGAGGGAAGAAGTATGAATTTGAAACAGCTCCTGTGGGGAAAGAGGAAAATGACCACCAGGTGGTACCAAGGGGCCACTTGAGGCTGGAAATCATAAATGTATAATGGTGCCATCAACAGCTATGCCTTTTTCTTCAGCAGCAGTTAGCAGTCTAGGAGCAGAGAAAACCAATTGTTAGCTTCATATGCGGTTGGTGATTAGATGAGTAAGCACAAAAGAAGGTCAAGGGATGAAAGTTTTAAAGGTACTGATGAGAGTGCTATTGAAATGCTTAACTCAGTGGGCAAGAGAAGTACAAAATAAGCATCAAAGGACGATATGAAAATAGCTTTGAGGAGGAAAATGTGAGTGCATTTAGAAAAATGGAAAGAAATGTATCAAAATTTTAATCATTGGTAAATCTGGATAACAACAATGAATGACATCTGACTCTGATGATGTTGAGGAATTATTGTTAAATCTTTTTAGAGGTGTTAATAATATTGTGATTATGTCATCTTTAGTTAGATACTAAAATATTTATGGATGAAGTTATATTATCTTGGATTTGCTTCAAAATAATACAAGAAGCAGTGAACAGGCTTTTTGATGGGCAAGATTGGCCATGGATTGTTGCTTGTTGGGACTGGGTGATGATTACATGGGGTTCTGACCAAACAAGGCTTCTCTTTAAAAGTATCTAGAAGAATCCACTTGAAAATATGATCTGATGTTAAAAGATTTATTTCCTACGTATTATAACTGCTATCCAGAGCAATGTATATGTATAAAACCATACTGTCAGATTTCTAAATCAATGTTAAGTACATACATCAAAGATACCCTGTTTTAATTCAAGGTGTACAAAAAGGATTTAACCACTATAAGTCATCAAGGTGCTAGCTACAAAGTTTTAAGTTCAGTTCAGCGAAAGAGTACTCTCTAGTAGCCTGAACGAAATTACACATGTAAAGCATTTTCATTTTCACCCCTTTTGAGAAGGTCAGAGACTACCAAGCAATAGCACCTGATTGTCACTGTAGAAATTATAGATATTTATTATAAAACATAAATTATCAATATAAATATACATATATATGCACATATGTGTTTGCAGATGCATATGTACATACCTACATCAATATAATCAGCAAAAATCATTCTTGTGTATAAAAATGTAAATGAGTTAGGTACAATAAATTGCAAATTATTCTAAGTGAGTTATATGCCAAGTAACTTTTAATATCAAAAACTTTAAATTAGAAATCGCAATGATTTATAGAATGTAGAAGTACACTCCTTAACAGTTTTCTACGGTTAGTAGATATTAAGACTGTTCAGTAATCTTTAAGTGCAAATGCAGACTTGAGTAATGGTATTTTCAATACCTCAAAAAAGTGTCCTGTATAACTTTTTCAAGGTAACAAATGAACTAGTCAAAGATATCCTGCTTCCATCATTTAAGACAAGATTAATTGCACTAGTATTACATCATGTTTCCATCCTTGTGTTTATATCCCTTCCATTCAAAGCTGCCTCAGTCTTCTTGGAGAAAAGGTCATGGAGTGAACGCAGTTGTACCCCTCCTAATCCCCATGGCTCCCAAACTAATAGGAGAGTGAGTAGATCTGAATTTACAACAGTCTGGGAGAAAAGCAGGTTGTTAAAAAGGCTCTTTAACTTTACCATAAATGAAGTGATCAATAACTACATGAAACATGTCATCAATTATATATGAAACAGAATAAAAGGTAGTTGTACAAAATAACTGCTTAGAGAAGCAAAATATAAAATAAAATAAAAAGTAGGTAGAAGCACTGAGAGCCTAACTGCTGAACTCTGCAGAAGGTGCCTTCAAATAAATATTTCAAACCTTCATATGAATATTTTAAGCATGACAACTACACATAAACACACAGCCAAAGTGCTCAAATCCACTCAAGAAAGACTATTAAGTCATCAACTTGCTCCTGACAGGATCCACTGAATATGGCAACAGTGAGAAGTCAGGAGACAGTTGGAATCATTTCAAGACTGCTAATTTAACTTGTCTTAAAACCAACCAATGCTCAACGTGTCATCATCAATGTCATCTCATCGCAGTCTGAAAAGCCTTCGACCTAAAGCAAAAAGGTCCCCAAATGCCACCCTTCTTGTCTACTGGTTGAAAATCTAATTGGTTCTGCTGACAGGCTTGGGAATTGGTAGGAAGGCTGCTCAGTTAATCTCCAAGGGCCAGCAAAGAGCTCAGTATCCATCTCTGAGCTTTGCTCCCTGGCTGTCGTAAAATGACTCTGATGGCAGTGCAAGCTCTTATGCTTCAGCTGTCTTCTGACTTCTGTTAAGTCAAATTCAATAAAGTTTGTCACTCAATAATCTGAGAGCTACCCAACAAAACCTCTTTGATCAATAACAGCTTGCCTGCTTGCACTTGGGAAGGTGACCTATTAAAGATTAAAAACACACCTGCTGCTTGAAGCAGAGAACATCTTTTTTTACTTTTAAATGAAAATTCATCCATTAAAAGCAGTTTAACTATTAAAAGTGTAGATAGAGCACTGCATGGGAGAAATAGGAATGAGATTTATTAAAAACTGGCTCAGATATGATACTTTTTGGATGTTTGAATAAAGTTTGATATTTGTATGTTTCTGCTATATTTGGTTCTTATATAAGCCACCTTTATCCCATTTTTGCATTTCAGAATTGCACACTTATTTATGTGTTGTCTGTGTACAGACCAAGCATTGGTATTGCAACATTAATTCAATCCTCAATCAAAACAAAGTAATCCATTGTCCTATGTCATCTACCTTTCTGCAGACAAATCATGAATGCTCATTCAGGAAAAACACATTATATTCTTTAAAGTCACAACACTCTTTTTATTTAAGTGGTTTTTACCTCACCCACCCACATACATTAGGCCAGGATGAGATGAGGTTGAACTCCGGGTAACTTCACAATTAAGGGATATAGCTCAGTGAGCCCAGGGATCCTTATAAATTATTGGGGAAAAGTAGAGAAATAGGCGTATTTACATCCCATACTCATGCCTTATCTTGATGATTAAAACTCCTTCAGAATTTTAATAAAGTAATTTTATAAAGAATTTAAAAATTAATCAAGGATTTTTTTTAAAAAAGAAAATTGTGTAATTCTTTTTTACTTTATTCTAAGATCAGGACTTTTATTTAAGGAGTGTAGGTCTAGGATGCATTTTGTTTGCAATCCAACAATAATAATTGAGATGCATTATCATAACATACCATAGTATGAAGGACAATATATAAATAGAATAAGATTATTTTAAACACTTCTGCAGAGCCACAGTTATGGGTCAATGTTAACAAAAATTTCTGCTAGAACATGACTGAGTTTCCCGACTGTCAGCTGCTCTCACCGTGTAGCAAATGAATTTCCCTGTGGAGATGAATGAGTCCATCTCTGAATGTAAGTGTGTCAGTCTCTTGTGTGGGTATTTTTCAGAAAGTTTAAACATGTTTATTTTGTAAGGCATTAATTCCCTCCCATGACATTCACGGTGCTATCACATAGGACATATGTGACAGGGAGATATGGATTGCATCTCCAACAGCCCCTAATAATTTCATCAGAGTCTCTTTGAACTCTGCAGCTTTTTCATGATCTGAATTAATCACTTCTCCCCTTCATTGGCTATTATCTCCTTAGTTTTGTGCTTCTGGTTTTCCAGTTTCTATTTGAAATGTCTTCATCAAAGCAACCTCATTCAGAAACATGAGTTCATTTCTGCTTTCATTTGTTTTCTCCTGATTCGTGTCATATGCATAGATCAAGGTTTTAACTTGTATATGTAGCAACACATAAAGTCCAGAAAGGCCAACCTAATCTAATTAAGGTTTCCTGACTAAAATAAGGAAATTCTCCATGTCAGTTGAACTCTGGGATGAGGTGATTCATTTCAGAGGATATCTTAGTTTGCTCAAATGTATAGTTATAATGAGGTTGAGCCAAGGACAAGAAATGTTACCGCTTGTGATCAAGCAATGATCACATTTCTGCTCAATCAAAATATATATACATATATGCATATATATAGTTGAAGGTTGTCCTATTAGTATACATGTGGCTTGTTATAGAAAAGCTTTTAAATCATCTAAATCAAATGACAACAGTAAAAAAAAAAAAAAAGTGGGATTTAAAATATTAGAATTAGAGACAACAAAGGAACAAGCTGTCACTAGAGCTCTTCTTCAATGGGGAACAACTTTTCTACAGGTCTAAAATAAGTTGGTATGTGACTAGGCATCTTAGGGTATATTTATAAACACACATTACAGAGCTTTAAAATCCCAACAAGAACAAAAGTGCACATTATCATCTTTAATCTATATGCTATAACCTGCCTGGAACACGTGCATTGCCTCTAAAACATACTATGCCCCAAACCATTTTCATCATCTCACCTACGTGCTTCCAGAACTTGATCTTTCTCGGTGAATGGCATCATCATCCATCCAGCTACCCAAGGCAGAAACCTGGGAATTACCTGGAATCTTCACTCTCTTTTGGTTACCACATGTAAGCAATCACCAAGTTCTAGTGACTCTTTTCCTTCTAAATCACTCACAATCTGTCCACTTTTCCCCATGTCCTTGGCACGCCACAGCCTTAGTTCAGGTGCTCAGTCACCTCTTACCTTGCTTACTGCTCCTCTCCCACCCTGAATGGCCTCTCTGACTTTGGGCTTACTCTTTCTAACTCATTCCCCATGTGGCAGCCAGGTCTGTCACTGCCATGCTTAGCTCTTCGATAGCTCCACAGTGCCGTCAAGATAAAATCAGACTCCTTCAAATGGTTTACCAGACCCTGTGTGGTCTGGTCCCTGCATCTTCTCCAGAATCACGTCTCAGTATGACTCCACATACACCAACAATTTGCCCCTCTTTCTTATACATCATCAATCTGCTACTACTGGCCACCTGCTGTTCTATGAACATGCCAGTGACTTTCACCTAGGGTGTTTTCATTTAGTATTCCTTCTGCCTGGAATATTCTTTCACTCTAGAGAGTCACAGGACTTGTTCCCTCCATGGCTTTCAGCATTTTATTCAAATGTTTCCTCACTAAAGCTTTCCCTGACCTCCTGATGTAAAATTGCAAGCTCCGCCTCCCAACTCCAGCAGCCGCCATCCCTGCCCCACCTTGTGTCTCTGCACTGCACTCTCCACCATCCATTACACTCTGCATTTTATTCCTTGACTTTCTGTTTATCTTGCTCATAAGAATATAGGCTACATGAAGGCAGAGTTCAGCCTGTTTGTTCTTTGGTATATCTCCAGTGTCTTGAATGCACCTGGAAATTAGGCACAGATTGGAATTCTACATGTACCCTCCCAGGCCTGATGCATATTATGGCCCCACCACCAGTTGTTTGTGTAGCCTTGGAAAAGTTACTTCATCCCTCCATGCTTCAGTTTTGTCATCTGTAAAAGGGAGGAAATAAACTCCTAAGGATATTGTGAGGGTTAATGAGATGATACATAAAACATACTTAGAACAGTGCTTAGGCTTCTAGTAAGTGCTCAGTAAATGTCAGCGATTGTTATAATTATCACTGCTGATTCATCTGTGAGCTCCTTGAGAACAAGGGATGTGACTTATTCACCTTTTCATTTCCCAGTAAGTTAAGCATGGTGCTTTGCATATAGCCAAAGGGGACTTAAATATTAAATATTTTAACAACTGGTGTGGCATGGGGTCCTGACCAATCAGAATGATGCTGGCCCTGGCACTAGATTAGGGTCCTGAAGGCCCTCTGCTGTGTCTTTCATTTTCCTTTTATTTGCTGGATCATAGAGAGATCTGGAGGTTTCTGGAAGAGGGTCTAGGACTTCCAGAGCATGGAAGGTGGGGTATGGCTCCCAGGGCAGTGCTATTTCCCAACTGGTATAGAAATGTTTCAATATTTTAACAATTGGTATGTTTGTTCTGCTGTGTACCAGCTGACAACACCGCACAGAGTAGACCCTCTAATACTAATTATACAAACAAAAAACAAATGCATGAGTTAAAATGTCATGTCACCAACATTACTATATTACCAAAAGAATGTCAAATACATTGTATTGCTCCCAAATAGACTCATTGAAATCTCATGTAAATTTAAATGAAGAACCATGGATTCTTTATATTCTTATACCCATCTATCTTTCTCTTTTCACCATTACTCCTATTGCCACGTAATGTATATAGAAGAAAAGTATATACAAGCAGCAGGGATATTAGATGGGCAAAGACCTAGTCATATTTAGAGAAATTTTAATTTAGGCTTTAAAAGCCAGTGATGTTAATAGTGGGGGGAGGGAAGAGAGAGAAAAAAGAGATTGAAAAATGAGGTCAATAATATTTAAAACAGTCTTACTATTGATCAATTCCATGAGTTTTAATATCACATTTGAGGCCTGTGATTATAATAAACATGGTCCTTAATTAACTTTGAATTTAAACTCCTGAGTTGACCTTTCCTCTGCACTTGGCCAATGTTTTTACTGATTTTTTGGTGGACTGGTCCAGTTGCAAATAAGCCATTTTCTTTTTGTTTTTCTTTATTGATTTTTTTAGAGAGAGAGGAAGGGAGAGGGAGAGAAAGAGATAGAAACATCAATGAGAGAGAACATCTATTGGCCGCCTCCTGCTTGCTCCCACTGGGAATTTGACCCACAACCTGGGCATGTGCCCTGACCAGGAATCGCACCGGCGACCTCTTGGTGCATGGGTCAACGCTCAACCACTGAGCCACACCGGCTGAGCAGCAAATAAGCCATTTCTATTCATGGACCTTATTATAATAGGAACTAATAAAGTAGTGTACTGTACTTTCAAAGTTGTGTAACTACCAAATAAGTATTTTGTCCTAAAAGTAAGGATATATTTGTAATTGTGATACTCTTCAGAGTAGGACGAAATTACTACTCCTGAAGTTTCCAATTAGTACTTCTGCAAAGTTACCTCTCCTCTCAGCTTTGTAAAAGTACTGCCTTTAGTCAATGAACACATCATTCCTGACAACTACAGCAATGGTGCTGAATGTGGTGCTATCTTTATTGATTGGCAGGGAGAGATAGAAACTTTCTGGAAAACTATTGATAGCATATGTTGACAGCTATTCCTCCCTTTAAAGTGGCAAAATATTCTGGTTATTCTATTTCATGAATGATCATTCCCATGAATTTACTTTCTTTTTTTGATAATTTTAATGACAATAGCTTCCTGTTTGTTTTCAAAAACAGTTCTAGTGCATAAAAGTTAAATAAAGTGCTTTAAAAATTATAAGTGGTAATATTAAAGGCATCATATACAGTTTATTTGAAAGCTACCCCAGCTTGCCCTGGCCGGTTTGGCTCAGCAGTTAGAGCGTTGGCCTGTGGACCAAAGAGTTGCAGGTTCCATTCCAGTCAAGGGCACGTACCTCAGTTGCAGTTCGATCCTGGCCCTGGTCGGGGTCATGCGGGAGGCAACCAGTCAATGTGTGTCTCTCACATTGATGTTTCTCTCTCTCTCTCTCTCTCCCTCTCATCCTCCATCCCACTTTATCTGAAGATAAATACTTCAGTAGTAGTAATTTCATCCTACCCTGAAGAGTATCACAATTACAAATATATCCTTACTTTTGTAAGTAAGGATATATTTATCAATGGAAAAATATCCTCTGATGAGCATTAAAAAAAAAAAAGTTACCCAGGCTTCCTGAGCTAAAGAAGAGAATTTAAACTCCCTATTGTAGGTCCTTCAAAACAAAAATTTTAAAATTAAATCTACTAGGGGCAGTGTAACTTACTTTGCACTTTATTTTTCACCATTAATTTTAGTCAAAATTGGTCCATATTCTCCTTAATGTATCTAAGTATACACTTTTTAAGTGGATTCAGCCTAACCATGAAACATGCCTTCAGGATCATGAAAACCCAGCCTCAGATAATATCCTGGGACCACTGCCCTCCCTAAACTCACCTCCCTTTTGCTCAGATAAGCCCTTCTGGACCTACTTCTTCTCACTCTGCCCACTTAGCACTGTTTCATGGACACAAATTGTTAAATGTTTGTAGCGTTAGCCTACTACCCTTCTCACCACTTAATGGGATTACAAAGTTTGGTTCTGTTTTATTCTTGTATGTCAGGGTTCAAAACTGGAGTTGATGGATCAGCTTCCAAGGATCCATGAATCTCTGAAATATGTGCAAACTTCTGTATGTAGAAGTATTTTTCAGGAAAAAAGGCTCTATAGCTTTCAGCAATTCTTCATAGACTCCCCAACATAGAAAGGTTAACAACTATATATTTTCCCACCATCACTTAGATAACCAAATGCAATTGGGGCTTCCTACTCATATCTTATTTTTACTTTGAGATGTTTTATTTAATTTTAGCAAATACGTTGCAAGTGTAAGCTTGTCAGATTTAATTAAAAGGGTCATGTTATTTTGGTTGCACTGACAGTATGTGTTTACTAGAACTGTAGATTTTGGTAATTTGAATAATTTTCTTGTGAATCATAAATATGAAGGAAATGTAGGAGCTTTTGGAGAGGGTCATTAACTTCACTTCACATAGTAACGTTACCACCTCCCAAATAGGAGAAGCCCCAAAGTTGCTCAGAAATCCTTTGTCCCTTATTCCCAGCTTCATTCTCCTTCCTAGAATTTTTCATCCCAAATCCTAATGCTCAATCAAATATTATCTTTCATTTTTTATTTAATTATTTTATGTCTATGTTTCTTTTATCTTCAACTAAACTATAAGCTCTCAGGGTTCAGAGACACTTTAAATTTTTATTTCCTTTCTCCCTCAGAGATTTGCAAATGCAATAGCAAGTAGACAATCAGCAATTCCCCAGTGAATGAATAAACTCATTTCTCTAGTCAGAAATATATCCTCATTCCTAATCTATTATAGGTATATAAAATAAGCCTCCTTCCTTAGTGGGGAAAAAGAGATCATTATTTTCTCTGACCCTTTGTTTTCTTGACAGTCAATATCTTAGGCAAAGATGGCTCTGAAAGTCTACTAGGTGCATTGCTACTTTGTATAGGAAATTCTTTCTCCTGAGGGTCTTACACAGACTGTTGAAAGTGGTTTTCAACCTGTTTTCCACTCCCAGCGCATCTGAGGGATGTTTGATGATTCCGTCGGAAGCAGTGGTTCACTACACAGTAGTCCTCAACTCTCAGGAGGGATGGGTATGGGTGTGGGAGTGGAGGGAAGAGCCAGGGCGTTGAAAGCCCTATGGGTGTATCGGATTCATCCTTCTGGAAATGAGTCCATTCTCCCCCATTCCTCCCCAAGCAAGCAGAGAAATACTAAATTAGAACCATTAGGAAGAGATGAGAATTAGTCCATTGGAACAAATTTTGCAATTTCAGAAACTGAATTTTATAAAATTACAATGGTCAACAAGCACTTAGTAATTAAGAATTTTGACCATATTAGGAATCACTTGCAAAGACTTACCTAAAGGGCTTAAAATGGCCTTTGTACACCTCAGTGGAACTCTATGCCACCCACAAGTAAGATAAGCTGAATTCATAGTTGATTAATCTCTCTCTTCAAGGTTTAGGAACAAGAGGGATAGCACTCTTTTTATAAGTAATTTTCTCTTCTAAAATACCTGCAAGTGGGAATGACTGGTATGGCAAGAAACAGATTTGGGGATTGGACTTTACTGAAGAAAATTAAGTACTCTACTTGAATGTAGTAGAGAAATGAAGACATGTTGAGATTTAATGTTCGAAGCAAATCATGGAAGATCAACTTAAAATAAAATACTGAAACTAACACGTTAGGGGCACCTGTTAGCAACACCCCCTAATTGGGTATAATCAGAATAATACAGAATATGGGAAATTCTACAGGAAAAATGACCCAGTTTCTTTCACAATGATTGTCAAGAAAATAAAAAAGAAAGGAGGAAGAAACCTAAGTTGAAGAGATTCACGAAAAATATTAGCCAAATACAATATGTAAATTTTTAACTTGATCCAGATTGAAACAAACTGTAATATATACACACACACACACACACACACACACACACACACATAGTCAAGAGGGAGGGAAACTTGATGTCTTTGCATACTTGACAATATAAAGATAAAATATTTTAGATGTATTATTGATATACATTTTAAGGGTGAAAGTATTTGAAGATGACACTATATCTAGTACCCAGGGGGGGAGAGAGTGGTGAATGGAGATATAAGTAAAACAAGATCAGCATGCTCTGGTGATTACAGTGGGTGATAGGTATATTGAGCTCATGTTATTGTAGTTACTTTTGTGAATGTTTTAAATGTTTCATAATAAAAAGTTATTAAACATAAAAAATAAATACTAAGCATATATAGAGTACTATAATTTGGACAAAAATAGAGGACAAAAATTCAGAATATTTTCTATTACAATTCCTATGTATGAACAAATACAGACTACATAGAAAATGCCAATTAGGCATCTAATTGCATCAATTAAACATTTCTGCTCTTAAATCACTATAGCCAAGAATTTTTCTATTTTGTTTCTCATTGTGATACATAAAACACTGTTTCACTTAAAAAAGTATCAGTAATTCATAGTATTTCCTGTTCTTTCAATACATTATAGGTAGAATTAACAAAAAATAAGAAAAGAAAAACCAACCAGAAAATATCTTTTTTCTATAAATCATTACAGCCTTAAAGTTCACTGCTAGAACCCATAGCATATGCAAATATGATACATGCAAGAGCAACTTAGCATTCAGTTAAGAAATAAACACAGGAACTGCTAATTTCTAAAATATTTTAAAGCTTCATATATCAATACTCCTTACCAAAATTAGCTTCCCAAAGACAAAAATAGAGAATTCTCTACCATTTCTACTGTGAATTAAACCTTTTTATGTTATTGAAGATGATGGGAAACATGAAAAAAAAATGTTCTTAAGAGTTAGAATGATCTCATCAGCATTACTAGGGCATTCTGAATGTAATCAAAGAGGTAAATGGGAATAAAAAATATTCTTTGACAGATGAGCCTGCCATGTCATGGGAATTTGCAGCCTGTCTGCACAGAATGAATTTCCTATTGAGGCAAAATGCTCCCTCTGATGATAAAGGAACCAAAATATCTTTTTTAAACCACAGAATGTTATAAGAACAGTAAGAGGTGCTGTGTGACACATCGCAATTATGAGCTACTAATACCGACAAACAATTCAGAATCTATATAAGCAGGCTGAGCTTCAATGAAAGCTTCAGGATGGTCATAAAAATGAAAGGGAAAAAAAATCACTGCCTAGAAACAACTGCAATAAACTACTGACAATGAACTATAGAAGACGCTTTCAGAATAATCTTGAGGAGGTCATATTAAGAACCTCATAATTTATTCTACTTTTATTAAATAAGTAAAATTCTAACAGGTACTTTATTTATATACTGAAAGGGTATATAATTGAACTGGATGGCCTCTAAGGCAGTGGTACCCAGATTTTTGTAATTTCTTGAATGGTACAACTTATTTTTTAATTTGGGGGGCTCCAACTTTACTAAGTAAGAACAGTATAAAAACTATAACAGCAAAAATATATTATCACTATCATCTTTAAAGTGATATTTCAATAATAAAAAGCTGGATATATTTAGCTTTATGACAAACTCTACACATCATTTCTTCTTTCTCATTTCACTGCTGACAGGCTAAAGTGCTATCACAGACTGCTTGTCATAGGCTAGTAGCAGTCTGTGGATTAGCTTTGGATACTGCTACTCTATAAAGTCTCTTCCAACATTGAGTGGGAATCATAGAGGCTAAGATCTTTTGATTCTCTAAATGTTAGAGAAGCTGACCTGTTAGGTTATTTAAATGGAAAAGGATATTTGTCATTTTGAGAGGCAATTTTTTCAGCCAATCTATTTCTCTGATTATGTATTATCATCTACTTTCCTCACCAGCTGTTTTCCTTCCCAAATCACTTTACAACATAGGTGCTTTAGACACACAGTTTATTGTAGCAATGGGGATCACTTTTGGCTAATATTTTAGAGGCTAGTTTAAAAGTCCAGGTTTTGCCCTGGCCGGTTTGGCTCAGCGGTTAGAGGGTCGACCTGCAGACCAGAGAGTCCCGGGTTTGGTTCCTGCTAAGGGCACGTACTTTGGTTGCAGTTTGTCCCTGGCCCTGGTTGGGGTCGTGTGGGTGGCAACCACTCGATGTGTCTCTCTCACGTCGATGTTTCTCTCTCTCTCTTCCCACCTCTCTCCTTCCCGTTCTATCTGAAGATAAATGCAAAAATGTCCTTGAGTGAGGATAAAAAAAAGTCCAGGTTTTTTAAAGTAGTAACTGGCTGATCTTATAATATGTTTGAAATGGTAGATCCAAACACTCAGAGAACACAAAAATTGATGAATGTGGAATAGTTTATTTTGAATAATGATCGTATGTTTGAGTGTAGCCTCAAATTCTTCAAATAATCATATAGAAATTTAACTTCCTTTTGTATTTTTCTGATTAAAAGGAAAATTTGCCCATAGATTATTATAATTCTATCAATAGAATTTGGAGCTATTAAAATATTTTAAAGATGTTTCTATCATTAATGTCATTATGTCTTAAGAACCTCTACATAAAAGGCTCTACTCCATCAGAACTCACTCTTCTGTTGGAGAATTAGGTCAAGCAAGATGCGTGATCCTAGAGGAAGAAACGAGTATCTCCAAAGTTTTAAATCACTGACAATGAGACCTTAGGTGAGTCATCTCAGCTTTCTGTGTCTTCATTGCCTTAGGTTATTAAAATAAATAACCTCTAAGCCTCCTTTCAGTTATGACCTTTTGATTCTTAAAATTCTGAAGTGTTGCCTAAACAAACATCACCACCACAACAAACACCTTGGGAAACTATGCTTTTTCAATGATAGACCAATATTAAGTAGTCTTATTACTTTATATATGTGTAATTGTATTCCTATGTATGTAAGTGAATGTATATGTATATGAAGACATACTTATCCAGTGTGACTGCATCCACTTAAACCACCAATATTGATAGTAAATAACCTGTACCTATTTCCAAGACAAACCTTACCCCTCAAGAAAGATTTGCCACCACCAAGTATATTAAAGAGAATGTGCTACAGTTTGAAAGCCTATTAACAAAAATGAGTTGAGCCCTGGCCAGTTTGGCTCAGTGGTTAGAGCATCGGCCCACAGACCAATGAGTTGCGGGTTCGATTCCCATCAAGGGCATGTACCTCAGTTGCGGTTCGTCCCCGACCCTGGTCGGGTCGTGTGGGAAGCAACCAGTCGACGTGTCCCACTCACATCAATGTTTCTCTCTCTCCCCCTCTCTCTCTCTCCCTCTCTCCCCCTCCCTCCCAGTCTATCTGATGATAAATAGAAAAATATCCTTGGGTGAGGATTAAAAAAAACAAAGAGTTGAGCAATAGCAGCAGAGTTGGGCTAAGATAAGT
Organism: Tadarida brasiliensis; assembly: GCA_030848825.1. Taxonomy (NCBI): domain Eukaryota; kingdom Metazoa; phylum Chordata; class Mammalia; order Chiroptera; family Molossidae; genus Tadarida; species Tadarida brasiliensis. The sequence goes on from CM061270.1 coordinate 49,674,537, forward strand.
GTGAAGAGGGCAATACGCACTATGTATACTGAGTATGGATATGAGAAATAATCATTTCTCAACTTTGAGTTCCCCTTAACTAAATTTCACTTTCAACCATGGCTTCTTCAGCCTCAAGAGTTTTAGACTTCCTATCCCACAAATAATTAAGAAAGCAATGAATTGGGGGATAGAATAAGAAAAAGGAAGTAAAGTAGAGGAGAAAAGAATTATTACCATGAATGTCTTGGGAGAGGGACAGGAAGCAAAGGCCTTGGAATTGCACTTCCTCATCTTTCAGGTTGAAGTCGAATTTATCAGGTACTATGGCACTCAGTCTGGAACTAAGGCAATTTAACCCATATTGAAATGAGGGGAAAATACTCATTCACATGCTGGTTAAATAAAATGAGCCACAAATAGCTTGTATGTCTAGTTTTATCTGTCTCTGGGACCATGGTAGGAACTCCATATCATAAAATTTGCTGGAGGATCAACAATTACACTCAAGAAAAAGAAAATTTTTTCGTATGAGCAGCCTCTGCAACAAAAGCAAAATGAATTTATAAGTATAGAGTTGAAGTCAACGATGATAGAGAATCTTCAAAGCTTATAGCTTTAATTCTTCAGAATTTAATTCTTCAGATTCTCATTCTAACTACTTTAATATGTATTTAGAGTGCTGAAATTAATATTTTGGTGAATGTAAAATAATTTAGATGAGCTTTTATAGGCTTGCTTGTGCCCACAAAATCTCCCAACTTTGAATTCATGGGGTTTGCAGATAAGAAAGAGTTTCTGAATTTGAGAACTTGGTTGTTTCCCTTCTTGTCACACCTTGTACTATAAAAGATGGTCAGAAATACAAATGTGGAACAAGCACTTTGGTTGTCCCTTTATGGGCTCAGTCGCAAATATTTCAGCAGAAAAGTGTTCATGATAAACAGGAAGGTAACTTCTAACCATAAATTGTTTTAAGAGTTCAAATTAAAATAAATGTCAAATAAAAAAGATTCTATATATGAATCTATACACTTAGTTTATCCAAATTGTACCTCTAGATCTCCATTTGGAGGTATCTGAGCTCGCTGGGTAGACACCATGAGAAAAAGCTCACCCTTCTGAGTTAAAAAATTTTATGGACAACAGGTTATCTTTGAAATGAAATGATGGCAGACATGTTCAAGGAATATTGCAGGGATTTGATCTCTTTATGAACCTTGTGATAGATGACTGTGTGGAGATGGCAACTAGACAGAACAATATTGGAATGGGGGTAATAGGAGGAAATAGCATCATCATGTTAGAAGCCTTGGAACAAGTATTGCTTGTTCACCAGAGAAATCAGCTGTTCCACATGTCCCCTCTCCACAGCACCTGTTTTACTACAAAATAAAAATCAGGTCGTGTACATTTTCATATTGAAGTTTTTAGTTAAATAAACTTTTGTAATAGTAAAGCAAAACAAAACAAATTTTACATCTAGTCCAAGATCTAAATCAAGTCCTACCTCCTTAACAAAACCCCTAGTCTAGAGAATTTTAACTCAGCCTTTCTCTGAAATTTAATGGTAGTCACTAAATAATTATTTACTGAATATTTACTAGATGTCAAGTAATTAAGCCAGCCTGTCTTCCAAAAAGGGGAAAGTGGCAAGCAATTTGACAACCCTACAAGGTCTTATAATTCCATTTGACTATTTTATAAGCAGTGTTGGTGTTATCTTCCCAATTAGATTATACTTTCCTGAAGAACAAAGGTATTTCTTTCTCTTGTATCATTCTTAATGCCTAATTCAATATATTCAATAAAATAAGTGCAGCTAGCATCTCAAAAAGCTATTCTGAACTAAAATGACTTTGAATTGAAAAAATGCAAAGAGAAACTGTGGGAAGAAAAATATTTTAAATAATTAATAAGGGTAATTTCTCCATGTATATATATAACTTATATAAAGTGACTCCAATTCTAGGAATTTCTCAAGTGAGACCATCCTGCTCCAGATGACTCAGGAGAGCTGCCAGATGACTGGCTGCATGAATAATCTCAGTGAGGCCAGCAGAAAAATTGCCCAGCTGAGCTCAACCTGTACTGCTGACCTACAAATCCACAAGTATAGAAAGTGTTTCTTGTTGTTAAGCCACTAAGTTTTGGGTTATTTGGTTAAGTGGCAATATCAAGCTAATTCCATTATACTAATAAATATTATTTCTCCCCAATAGATTGGAAAACAATTTAAAGGTAAAATGATTTTTTTAAATACGGGTTGGGCACATAAGAAAATACTGAACTCTGGTTAATGATGTTTAAGTACTTGAAGGGGGCAGAGTATACTAATGTCTACAACTTAGTTTGAAATACATAAAAATACAAGATGGATTGATAGGTAGAGAGAGGGCTAGTTCAACTGCTTTGTGATAAAGTAAGTATAAAAAAATGTTAGTTGTAGAATCTAAGTGGTCAGTGTGTGTGTGTTCTCTGTAAAATTATTTCAACATTTTTTATAGTTTGTTTTCTTAATAAAAATGTTAGAAAAATAGGTTGGGTTATATGTTGCATTCACACTGTGGAATATTATGTAGTCATTAAAAATAATGGGGTAGAAGAATATTATCAAAATTGACTGATAAATCTTTAAAAAGCAAAGTGTAAAATAGTATGTGCAGTATATTATTTTTGTAAAACACAAAGTAAAAGTACAGATATAGAGAAAAAAGAACCAAAGGACATGTGCTAAATTATTATCTTTGGACATGGGATGATAATTTTGTTTTCTTTGTCAGTCATTGTTTCCTATTTCTAGACATGTTTTGTTTTTATATCATTAACTAAGTTACCCCTCACCATGGCCCCCACAGAAGACACCTCAGGTTCACCCTCTGAGAGGGGACAGGGACATACCCGCTGGCTTTCTGCCCTGTGTGCATGTTACCTCCTGCACTGCAGCTACCTCTTAGAGAAAATGGGATGATGATTTTTAAAGTTCCTTTTAACATTGTGTGTTTTCCAAACTTCCTACTTAATTAGAAAAGATTAAAAAGTAATTAAGAGAATAGGGAAAATGTTTAATAATGAGTTTAAGTCCTCTCATTTTAAAAAGGAGTTAAAAAAAAGAAGGTTTTCAATGTTTAGCATAAGAGAAAATGAAATAAGGAGAATGGAGTTTAGAGAATAATAAGAGTTAGTTTAGCTATATGGAAGTATTTGATACTAAAAGTAATTACATGCTGGAACGAGACTATAGCTTTTCTCCTTCTGGAAACATAGTCTCTCTAAGAAAGAAAATTATGCTAGTGACCTCTTAAGATCTCTTCCAGTTTTTTTTAGTTTTTTGTTTTGAAGTAATGGCATAGCTGATATTCATATTCAATCAAAGAGTGTCAAAATATAGCCAGATGTTATAATTAATTTAGGCTATGACAGAAACCTGGTAATTGGAATAAGAAAAGAATACCAACAAAGGAGGCCAAGGGACTCTCATCCACAGAGTCAGCGAACGGTTAGCCAAACCCTACATAAATCCCTGCCTGAGTCTATTTAACATTGGGGTAGTTTTAATACCCACCTGATAGAAAATAAAAATATATCCCAGAAGTCACCAGAAAACTCTACAAAGAAATTTTGAAAATTAATTTTGATACCAAAAAACTTTGGGAATAACCAATCAATATCATCCTACTGCCTATGAAGAGTTGGCCTATGCGTGTGTGTGCGTGTGTGTGTGCGTGTGTGTGTTTTAAGTGAACGACAGGAAGAAAAACTTGCCCAAGTTCAAGTACCTAAACATGAAAGTGCAAAACACTAAGGGAGAAAAGGTTTCTGTGAAAAATTTGGCCTGGTAATGGTGGTGGTGTGTAGTGGAATAGTGAAGCTGGGGAGAGTACTGGGAGCGGTTTTAAACTCTGTCTGAAAAAAGGATCAATAACTATTCTCATTTCAGTTCAATGATAAATAGAAATGTCAGAATGTGGAAATATATAAGAGCCTTTCTAACAAAAGTCTTCATAGGTTTTTGTGTGAAGTAAAACCTAGGTTAAATAAGAACCTTAAACACTTTCCATGACTACTTCTATTCATAAATTGCAAGGTAAGGTATTTAAAAAGCATTAGTTACTCAAAGTCCATTGAGTACCAAATTGTTTTGAAGGAAAAGTCATAAAATTCTCATACTGGAATGAATCTCTTCTTAGCTTTCTTAAAGCAAATACACACACACACACACACACACACACACACACACACACGTTTTTATTGAACTTGCTAAAGTTTCAACTCCACCATTAACATACACTTTTTCTCAGGAATACTGTCAGCCTAACACAAGCTTGGTTTTTACACGAGACATTTTAGAACCCAGATTGAAAAATAAAACCAAAGACATTTGTGGAATCTAAGCCCCAGATTCCCATTTCTGAGATTTTTAATGTGTATTTTTGAGATTCTCTTTTTTAAAAAGCCATGGATTCTTTTATTTTAAAAAATTTACATAGATTGATCTTTAAATTTTAAGAAGTGATTCTGACAAATTACTTTTCATTTTCACAGAAGATAATGGCCCTATTAAACGAAATAATAATAGGGCATGGATTAAATGGGCTCTAAAAGAATATGATATTGATGTATCTACATTTTCCAGCTCACTCATTGAAAGGATTAGCTGTAACCAGTGCAGTAGCTATAAAATGTTGAGAGAGATTGGTTCCTAAGAACTGCCAGATGGTCAGAAGAAAATATCTTACAATAGTGTTATTAGAGCCCTTCAGACAAGGACAGATATAATCTAGCTTTGAAAGCTGTCAGGTATTATGAAGTGTTACTTTCTATTTGTAAATAAACTGTGAGTTTTTGTCACATGTTTGAGAAAGGGAGAACAATAGAAATTTCTAACAAAGTCCCAAAGCTCCTCATAAGGGAGGCAATTCTCACAAGTTTTAAGTGTTTTTCCATTCCAACTTAAATGTTAAAGCTAATTGTTTAGTAAACAGTATTCAAGAAGCCACCTGTGTCAGGATCCACAGAAAATATAGGATTTTACTCTCTATGTTGCTAACAGATTTATAATTGGTCAAAATTTAAAAGACATGCTAAATGGGTGAGCCCTCCCCAGACAAAATGCATACATTTTTCTTAGGTAATTATGGCTTTTTACCGACATGTGCAATTACTCAATCTAATCATGCAATGCCAGTTAGCAACTTGCAAATATGAGGGTTGGCATATGAACTGAACACCTGTGATAGAATGTAACTCTTCTGAACGTAATATTTTGAAAACATGACTTTATCTGTTTCTTCTTTTTGTTGTCTTATATCCTCTCACCACCACCTTACCACCCAGAGCCTTTAACAAGTAAGTTTCTAAGACAAAACCCGAAAGACTTCTGATTTTAAGGGTCCCAAGTTTGCTGCCAATTAGGTTCTTCTGAGCTGAAATTTCATTATGGTATATAATTCTCTCCTTTATATCATTATATTTCTATTCTATTTTGTGCTAACATTCTAAATAGACTTTACAGATTAAAAGTGCTGTATGATTAAGTCATACTTGTCAGGCTGTTCAATTAGTGGTTCATTGAAGAGGACAATGCTAATTCCAGTAGGAAGTAATGGAATGTAAAAAAAAGTATATCAAAATGTTGAATAAAGCCTTTCAGCTAATTCCACAAGAAAACTGACCTTCATTTTTTTTTCTCCCATATTCTTTCATAATTTATTTTTGCATAACTTGGTTTTTGTGATTCAAAAACTAAGATTTAAAAATGAACAGAAGGTAGGCAGGGGTTCTTAGGATTCATGGAGAGAATTCAGGAGGTCCATGAACTAAGAAGAAAAAAATATCTGTTATTTTTACTAAACGAACTGAAATTTAGCATTTTGTTCTATTACAAATGTGGGCTATGAACAATGATATTTTCATGTAACATTATAGTTGTTGCAGTTATTTCAAAATGCCACTTAGTAGCTCATTCTCAATGAAAAATTATAATAGTTATTAGAGCTGCAACTAGATCTGATTATTTTATTGTATTAATAAGAAAGCACATATATTATTATATCACAATTGTGTCTTAAACATATTTTGATAACTGTACTTCAATGTAATTGGCTTCTTTTGTATTCCTATAATTTTATTAATACATTTGAAACATTATTTTGAGAAAGGATCCATAAGTATCACAAGATACCAAAGGGGCCATGGCATGAAAAAAAGTTTAAAACCTCTGAGCTAGAGAAATTATAATACACATACTTACATACCATCTACCACATAATATTATGTTTCTGTTTTTATACTAGAACACAAATTAGGATGAACAAAGTGCCCATAAAGTGGCATGCTTCCTATATGAAGTGGTGGTTTGACTGGCTGGTGAATAGCATTGATGATAGAGTCACTGAAAAGAATTATGGACATTAGATTTTTAAAATAATTCTACATTTAGTCAAACAAATAGATATATGTAGGTAGTGAAAGAAAATCTATTATTCACAAATTAGTATTATCTTCCTAGGATCGGAACTTAGTTACAAAGATAGTTAACTAATCTGTGTGACAGTTGGAACTTTGTGAAAATAGTCACACCGCCCTAACCGGTTTGGCTCAGTGGTTAGAGCAACAGCCCACAGACCAAAGGGTTGAGGGTTCAATTTCGGTCAAGGGCATGTACCTGCAGATACCCGGCTCAGGTTGGGGTCATGCGGGAGACAACCAATCAATGTGTCTATCTCACATGGATGTTTCTCTCTCTCCCTCCCTCCCTTCTAAAATCAATGGAAAAATATCCTCAGGTAAGGAATAACAAAAAAGAAAGAAAGAAAATAATCATACCAGTGTTCATCAAACATGTTATAGATAAATCAACCAGTCAATTAACATGTACTTAAGGAATTGCCACTATTGACACCCCCAGACAGAGAGCTGTTCTCCAGAAGATAAAAATACTCACTTGAGCCTGGCTGGTGTGGCTCAGTAGATTGAGCATCACCCCATGGACTGAGAGGTCCTGGTTCAATTCCCAGTCAGGGCATATGCCCAGGTTGTGGGCTCGAACCCCAGTAGGGGACATGCAGGATGTAGCCAATAAGTGTATCTCTCTCATATCAATGTTTCTCTCTCTCTTTCCTTTCCTCTCTCTAAAAAATCAATAAAAACATATTTTTAAAAAATACTCACTTGAATGCATAATAAATAATCTTTAAGGTCCCCTGGCCAGTGTTGCTCAGTAATTAGAGCACCAGCCTTGAACCAAAGGGTCTCAGGTTCAATTCCTGGTCAAGGGCACACACCCGGGTTATAGGTTCAATCCCAGGCCCTGGTCAGGGCGCATGCAGGAGGCAACCAATCAATGTGTTTCTTTCACATCGATGTTTTTCTCTCTCTTTCTCTCTCCCCTCTCCCTCCCTCCTCTTTACTATCTCTAAAAAAATCAATGGAAAAAATATCCTCAGGTGAGGATTAACAAAACAAACAAAAAAATCTCTAAGATGACTTTTATCAGGGGAAATTTCACAATTATTGAAAGAGACTTGAATCATTCCAAACATTAATAAGAACCTAATCAGTAACACGGGATAACTTATTTTCCTTATAAAAATATAATTTTTCTCTAAAATTTTTGCTTTCATGTCAGATTTAAGCAAATGTTCAATTTTCTATTGGCTATGAATTAGAAAGGAATCTATATGCATGATTCTAATTACCAAGTAAACTTTGGACTGGTTATAATTCTGCCAGAATGACCTCCTGCATGATTTTCTGGATAGAGAGTTCCACAGTTCAGCCATGAAGGGATATGATGATACTCGCACAGTTCAAAGCTGAAATTCAGAGGCTGATCACGAATGACCCTGTTGCCTCTTGAGAGCTACCACATTCCTGGCGGCTTGATGACTGGATTGGACTTTAAGAGGTCATATTTTATCAAATCAGTGGTTCTAAAAATGGATGTACCACAGAATTAGATGGGGACTTTTGTACAGATTTCTGTTCTTTTCTGTCTTTCTTTTTTTATAAACAGATTTCTGAATTCACCCACAGCTTGAGATTCAGTAGACCCAGCTGGTTTCATAGGTGAATGCTACCAAACACTGAGAAAGAAAATAATACCAACTCTTCTCAAATCTTTCCAGAAAATTGAAAAGCAAAAATACTATCCAACTCACTTTATAAGGACAACATTAACCTGATACAAAAACCAGACAAAGACACAATGAGAAAACTACAAACCAATATCCCTCGCAAACATAGATATTGTGGACCCTAAGAAAGAACATACTTACTAAAAAAGGCTCCTGGTGGCTAACTGGGCTCAAATTAAAATAAAACAAAAACAGAAAACAGAGTCTAGCAGCCATTTCTACACAGGGGCCTCTCATGCAAACTGCACCTCAAGGAGAAGCCTGCACTGAACTACCTGCCTCTGCACGGAACTGCCTGCCTGCACTGTTTCTGCCTCTGAGCTGCCCTTGTAAAGGAGCTCCTGGAATCCCATTTCAACCAATTGGACTAAGGCTTTTCCCATCCAATCCTAGCTGTGCAGCTAGCTATATCCCCATCAACACCTTCACCAACCAACCAGAGCTGCTCCATTCTAACCAATCAGGAAAGTGCCTTTTGGATCAATCCAACTTCAAGAATTTGGAGTCCTCATTTACATGAGGATGGATCAATGCGGGCAGGCAAATGGGGATGGGGACTTCTGTCTAAATATGTCAGCTCCCCTCTGGCTCTAAAAGCACACTTTCCCTTTGTACCAAAGAACCAAAGATGTCTCGCGGAATCAGACCAGTGCAGGCCAGAGCAGACTGGCACAGAACAAAGCAGACCAGAGCAGAGCAAACCAGCACAGGGCAAAGCAGACTCACACAGAACAGGGAAGAGTAGATCATGTAGGAGCAGAGCCTGAGGGGGGCCTGGTCCCAGGGCTGCCTCACAGCCATGCTGTATCACCGTTGAGCTGTTTTGCACTGAATAAAGTTTCCTTCTTCACCACATCCCAAATTGGGGATTCCTGTTGTCACTGAATTAGCACCAATGACCATTGGTTGACAATATCCTTTGCCATCACTTCTATGATGTTATTAAACATCATAACAGAGGTTCTAGCCAGTGCAGTATGGAAAGAAAAATAAATAAAAGGCTTCTAGATGGGAAAGAAATAAGTAAAAGTGCATTATTAGCAGACAACACGATTGTTTATGTAGAAAATTCTAAGGATTCTACCAAAAAAAAGGTACTAGAACTAATAAGTAAGTTTAATAAGGTTGCAGAACACAAAGTCAACTGAATCTCTACATACTAGCAACAACTATTAAATATTTAAAATTTACACTAGTATTTAAAAATATAAAAATTATTAGAAATAAATCTGAAAAAAGATATGCAAGACCTACACATTGAAAATCACAAAATATTGCTGAAATGTAAAATTTAAGTTAATGGAGAGATATGCCATGTCCATGGGTTAGAAGACTCAATATTGTTAATGTCTGTTCTCCCCAAACTGATCTACTGATTCAATGCAATGTCAGTCAAAATCCTGGCAGTCAAATAGAAATTGACAAGCTGATTCTAAAATTTATATAGAAATGCAAAAGAACTAGAATAGCCAAAACATCTCTGAAAAAGAAGATCAAAGTTGGAAGACTAATATTACCTGATTTTAAGACTAGTAGTAATCAAGAGAGTATAGTTTCAATATAAAGATGGACAAGTGTGCTTTGTGATTTGTAATAAATATATATTTGATGTTCATCCCAGTCCCATTTCTAGCTCAAAGCTCCTAAAACCCTTGGAATTTCCTAAATGGTGGGAGAGATAAAGGCATCTTTTGTTATGTTAATGAGTTGCTTTTTTGGGAATGCCCCCAGGTCACCCAAGGATAAGGGCTGGTGGCCAAAACAAACCATGTGATTGGAGGGTTAGAACTTTCAATCCCACCCCTTAACCTCTAGGAAGGGAAGAGGGGGATGGAGTTTAACTTAATTACCACTGGCAAATGATTTAATCAATCATGCCTATGTAATGAAGTCTCCATAAAAACCCAAAGTACAGGGTTCTGAGAGCTTCTGGGTTGGGGAGATTTGGGGAAAGTGATGTGCTCAGACAATGTGGAAAGCTCCATGCTATTTCCACATACCTTGACTCCAAATCTCTTCTATCTGGATGTTCATCTGTATCCTTTATCTATCCTTTCATAATAAACTATAATCCAGTGGGTAAATGAGTTTCCTGAGACGGGTCTGTGAGCCACTAGCAAATTAATCGAAACCAGTGAGGAGATTGTGGGAACCTCTGATTTATAGCCAGTCGGTCAGAAGCACAAGTAACAACCTGGGCTTGTGAGTTGCATCTGAAGTAGAGGGCAGTTTTGTGGAACTGAGCACTTTACCTGTGGAATCTGATGCTATCTCTAAGTATAAAGTATCAGAATTGATTTGAACTATAGGACACTCAGCTGGTGTCCCAAGCATTCCTTGGTGGTGTGGGGGCAAACATCCCCCTCTCCACACATCATAAAATGGGTCTCACAGCATTCTTTAATAAGTACATCAATGGAACTGAATACATAATCCAGAAATGAACCCACCTATATCAGGACAACTGATTTTTGACATAGGTTCAATGATAAATTCAGTGTTAAAAGGACAGTCTTTGCTGGAACAAACAGATATTCAAGGTAAAATAAGAACATTAATTCATAACTTCTACCATATACTAAAAAATTACTCAACATGGATCATAGACCCAACTGTGAAACTTAAAACTATAAAATTTCTATAAGAAAACACAGGAGAAAACATTTGTGACCTTGGGTTAGGCAAAGAGTTCCTATACATGAACAAAAACCATGATCTATGAAGGAAAAAAAAAAGAGGGTGAATTGGACTTCATCAAAATTAAAAAGTTATGCTCTTTGAAAGACACTGTTAAGAGAATGATAAAGCAAGCTACAGACTGTGAGAAGATATTTGCAGATAACATACCTGCTAAAGGACTTGTACTCAGACTATATAAGAACTCTCAAAACTCCAAAATAAGAAAACCAATGCCCAAATTAAAAAGTGGACCAAAAAATGAACATATACTTCACCAAAGAAGATACATAGAAGGAAAATCAACACATGAAAAGATGCTCAACATCTTTGGTCATTCAGAAAGTTTAAATTAAAACCACAATGAGATATCACTACACACCTATTAGAATGTCTAAAATTAAAGAGACTCATTGTATCAAGTCTTGGCAGAATTCTCCTACAACTGCTGCTAGAAGTATAAGATGGAACTGCCACTTTGGAAATAATTTGGCAGTTTCCCCAAAAGTTAAACATATACCTACCATATTATCCAACTATTCTACTCCTAAGTATTTACCTTGAGAAATGAGAGCATTTGTCTGTTCAAAAGCTTGTATATAAATGTTCGTAACAGCTTTATTTATAAGCAAATAAATAATAGGTATATATGTCCATAAATGGAATACTACTCAGTAATAAAAAAGAAATAAACTATTGAAACTAAATAAACATTACAACATGGATAAAACTCAAAATAAATATGCTGAGTGAAAGAAGTCAGATGAAAAAGAGTATAAACAGTTTGATTCTATTTATAAAAAATTCTAGAAAATATAAATTCATCTCCCATGACAGAAAGCAGATAATGGTTGCCTAGAGAGGGATGGAAGAACTACAAAGGGACATGAGAAAATCTGGATGGACGATGAATATGTTCATTGTCTTGAGTGTGGCAATAGTTTTAACACCACTGTAATAACCTGGTTACTAATTAACTGGAAAGGAGCAAAGGGGGGGGGGGGTGGGCAAATAATATAGGCATACCATTTGTGCAGCTTTGCCAGGAAGCTGCAGTTTAACATTCTCTAGATCTGTTCCCCACAGATGGATGGGGAAAGATTCAGTTTAGATGCATGCCCAGTAAGGTCTGGGTGACATGGGAAGATGCTTACCTGTCAGTCACACCTGATAGTGAGTCATTGGCCAGAATATGCATGGCCACTGCAAAGGCACAAAATCTGAGATAACTTGACTCCTAAACAAAGGGAGATCACCCCTTTTATTGCTCTCTTGTTGCTCACACCCAACTCCTGGCTTGTGGGGCTCTCACACTCCTGTACTTGCTGTGAGCCATGTGGACCCCACACACAATGGACTCATAGACTGTGATTAGCCTGATGCTACATGGGACTCAACACCACCATGGGATGGAAACTCTGGACAATGGCTTTGCTTCTTGCTCTGCTAAAACCCTAGCTGCATATCTTCCAGGACTGATTTAAGGGTACTGGGACTTTAGAAACCAAGGGATATAATGTCACACAAATAAAAACCACCATATCTCTCCTTCAAGTCTCAGAAAATTCTTTTTCTTGGGATATCGAAAGAACCCCACTCCTACTAGCGATGACAGAGAAAGGCAATCCATGCAATTCTCCGGTAACAGTTGCATTGTTACATACATTATACAAGTAGACAAACCTTATCAAATTACAGTTGAAATATATGTAATTTATAATAGGTCAATTATACTTCAATAAGGTTCTGTTCTTAAAAATTCTATCCTAGCAATCCTGACACTGTCAGATTTTGGAACCACTAGACTAAACCAAAGCCTTCAACACCTGTGCCACCTTAGACTGTCTATTCTGTTTTCAAACAGCTTTCAAGAAAAAATATTTCAGAAACTTTTGATAACATGTTTTAATCTTTAATGACCTCAAAAGTAAAAGAGCTCTTCCTTTATATAACCAAACTCTTGCTACACTTAAATTCGTTTTATATTCTCACCTGTGAAAATTAAAACAAAACAATTGCTCCATAAATTTATCATGACAATAGTTACTACTCAATAAATGACTATGAAATTAAATGACACCTCTGTATAATTTAAAGTGGCTTCTCTTCTTTAGTCTAAACTTTAAAGAAGCATCTATTCATCATCTTATGTATTTAGAATGCTTTTCTCTGGACCATCTAGCTTCCCTGCAGTGTAAAATTAGAATAGTCTGAGAGCTGTGATTACAACTGATTAATTGCAGAATAATGACTTCTGGGATCCTCATGGTTGCAAATCATATTCATTTTTGCACATCCTAAAATTATGTGTTGCTTATCAACAAAAGCACAATTGCTCAGCGATACATAGATTCGGTTCCACTAACTCCAAAGTCTTTCTTTGTCATATTTATGGCCAAGCTGCTCCCATCTGTATCTACCTTTGGTACTGCTCACGATCACCACAGCATGTTATTTTGAACTTGGTCCTATTGCCCTTCATAGAGTATATAATGGTTCATTTTTATAGTTTAAGATCATTTCATTTAAACTATAACAATCTTCCAAAGTACTTGTATCAGCACTTTCTTTGGCCAACACATGAGTTTATTTTCAATTATTTATCTATGACACAGATAGAAGCTCAGAATAACTTCAGCTTTAGGATATGCATTTATAGAAAAAGATTCATTGTTAACGCCAAGCCCTTAGTAACCATTTTCAATTGTGACTTGTCAGTGCACTGAACCCCTTCCTATAGGAATATGGTCTGGACTGAACCACATCCTTTGAGTTAGCGCTAAAATGTCATGTGTGACTGAATCAAAATCCTTTCTGAAGTTCAGATAAATTACATATCCTGCTTCCTAAATGTCTGTATAAACTGTCAATCTCTTGAAGAAGGAAATTAAATTGATCTGGTACAATTTGCTCTTTGCAAAGCCAAGATAGTGACTACTCAGTGCTTCATGCTCTCCTATGTGGTGACTAATTGATTGTTCAATGATTTCATCTAACAAAGAATCTTTAAAGGTATCAAAATTAATCTGACTGGCTCAGAGGAAGTATAATTTGCTCCCCTTTTAAAAAGCTGGGCACTAAAACTGCTTTGACTTAACCTACAAACCTTTTTACTGTTTTTTATCATTGCATTCAGATACCCAATTTCCTACTTTAGACCACAAGACCTCCAGGGAAGGAACTCCATCTTGCTTATCTTCTATTGCTTTATTATAGAATTGAATACTATGCTTTATGTATAGCAGATATAAATATTTGTTGACTTGAATTTTTAAAATATGTTTTTATTGATTTTATTTAGAGACAGAAGGGAGAGTGAGAGAGAAACATTGATGAGAGAGAGAAACATCAATCAGCTGCCTCCTGCATGCCGCCTACTGAGGATCGAGCCAGCAACCCAGACATGTGTCATGGCCGAGAATCAAAGCAGCAACCTTTTGGTGCATGGGATGACACTCAACCAACTGAGCCACACGGGCCAGGGCTGTTGACTTGAATTTTAATTTTCAAAATTATTGTTGTATTCCATAAGTACCCCACAACGCACTACCTCAGGTTAATTTTAATTTAGTGTCTCACATTTTGGTTCAGCATTCTACTTAGCAACTTATAGAGCATTTAATATTATTCATAAATTATCAGTGAAACAATGTGTCTAAAGGTGGGACTTGCCTTTACAACAAATTTCATTTGGGAATTAAATGATTTCAGTGTGGGCCAACATTATTCATATATGGTAAATACAAGGTAATATCCCCAGTCCTCTGGTACATTTATTTCCACAGCTCACAAATAAAAATATACCCCTACTTTCTTCTCACCCTATGGGCAACTAGTTAAGGAGCAGCAGCATCCAATCTATATAATCTCATTGGATGAGATTATATTTTATAAAACATTCAAGTAAGATATAAACAAACATCACTGAGGAACTTTTAAGCAATTATCAGCTTAAAGAACATTTTAGGAACTACCAATAAAAATAGTAATAGCTCTTATTGAGAATTTATGTGACAAGCATGTTGCTAAATTCTTTATCATCATTAGCTCTTTTAATCCTCAAGACAACCCTATGATGTAAAGCAATGTAATTATTTCCATTTTACAGATAAGGAAATTGAGGTTCAAAGTGGTTAAAATAACAGGTAAGAATGCTGGCTAATTAGCAAAGGAGGGATTTAAGCCCTTGTCCGTCTTACTGCAGAGCCTAAGTTCTTATTCAGCATACCATTCTGTCACTCTGAGGGCCTATTATGTGCCAAGCAAGACTCTAGGTACCAAGACAGACAGATGAATTAGACATAGTCCCAGCCCTCAAGGATCTTACATTTATAAGGGTTTTGCTGTCATTATGCCTCTCTCTATAAAGTGGCATCCTTAAGGGTTCTGTCTGGGATTATGTAAATTTAAGTGCACTAGAGATTCCTGCCCAAATCTGGGGAGGCTCTAAAAATTTCCCCATGCAAAGATATTTCTTTAGGGATGGTCAATCTCAGTTATCCTCTATTTAATTTCATATTCTCATTTGCTTTCACCTCTCACTTTACCCAAAATGTCTTCCTTTTTCATATGCATATTTGAGTTCCTAATTAAACAATGCTGTTTGCATAGTCTGAAGAATTGTTGCTCAGAGATCTGAAATTCTTGATTTAAAAAATTCAGCAATCTCCAGGACTTCTGGCAGTGAGTTTACTCAAAGATAAGAACAAGGCATTAAGAAAGTGTTAATAAGGTGTAACAGGCCAACTTTCTTTTCTCCACAAAATTTTCCTTTTCCTACTGTTCTCCTTAGAGCCAATGTTGATTAGGTGAAGGGAAAAGAATTTATCTTCCTTTTCCTTATTTCTCTTTGGAATGTTCTACTCCCATTGACACTTTATGGCATGGTTGACTTAGGGCATTCTCAGGCCACCAGCACCTACCACCAGCAGCACCTAGCCCATTCAGAAAGACAGGAATCTGACAGACAAGAATTTGAATAAGGACAATAGTCTGTATTTTTCTTAATTTTACTATAAATAAAGATTTCCAAATCTTAATCTTGTGACTAACAATTTTTTTCTTATTAATTTTCCAAATTGAAAACCTGGGCTAGATTTTGTTTTTCAGAAATAGGTCTCTTTATGTTCTGTATTTACACTTCTCACCTGTATTCCTTAGTATAAAGATTGATGAGGCCTTTAAAATTGTTCACACCAACTTCAGTTTGGGATAGTGTGAGAATCAGGGACAACCAAATGTTGTCTAGGCAGAAATGAGACGATTCCAGAGCAGAAATGTTATCTGGAAAACATTTCACCTGTTATGTGAAAAGACACAGTGCACAGCATTTTGGTCTTTGAGATAGCAGACTTGACCAGATGGGATGGGACTTACTTTAGAACACTGGAAAATTTATATAAGAGTTTAGCTTGAGGGGTAGGCTGAGGAGGGGAGGGGATGACTTGAGGGAGGAGAGAAGATTTTGTTGCGCTTTGAAGATCAGAAATGTAGGGACTTAAAATTGTTGGCCAAAGGGACCCACTGTAGGTATTTGCAAAAGAGATCAGAGGGAAGGCTATGGGCTCTGAAGTCAGACAGAACTAGGCATCAATTCTAGTTCTACTACTATTGGGAGCCTTAGTTTTTGCAGGCTATAAAATGAGGTAAATAAGACTTCACAGTATTAAATAAAATAATGTATGAAAGTGCCTAATAGAGTGTCCTCAGTAGGGGCCAAGAGATGTCAGATTTGTCTGGCAGCAGTAGAAAAAATTGAGGGTAATGACTGATGAAAAAGAAAAATCAAACTGGGAAATTGGTGCAGAAATACACGTTAAAGTGATGAGAATGTGGTGATGAGAAGAGCAAGAACCAAATCCAAGAGACCTAGCAAACTTCATGAAAAATTAGATAAAAAAGATAAGAAGATAATTCCAAGATTTCTATCTAAGGCACTAGAAGAACGGAGATGAAAATAGAGTCAAACATCAGGCTGAGTAAAAGAAGCCAGACACAAAGAGTTTATACTATACAGGGATGGGCACACGTAGGTTTACAGTTGTGAGTACGTGAAACACAAAGTTAAATTTATTGCAATAATCATAACTTATATGTCTTTCTGTATGGACAACTGTAAACCTACTTTTGCCAACCCCTGTACGGTGTCATTTTTCTAAAACTCAAGGAAAGACAAATGTAGGGGACTGAGGAAAGTCGTAGGTTGTACTCTGGGAAAGAGCACCAAGTTACCATTTTTGAGTGATCCTATATCTTGATTGAGGTGATTATATTGGTATATATATAAACACATATACATACACACACACACTCATACATACATATATACACTTATATATGTATACATTTACATATAATATATCTATACACTTATCTATACAAATATATACTTAGATATACACTTACATATGGGTATGTATATACACTTGACCAAACTTACCAAATATAGACTTACAAAGTGTATTATTTTTTAAAAGTACAATAGAGCCCTGGCCGGTTTGGCTCAGCAGTTGGAGCGTCGGCCTGCGGACCAGAAAGGCCCGGGTTCGGTTCCACTAAGGGCACGTACCTCGGTTGCAGTTTGTCCCCAGCCATGGTTGGGGTCATGTGGGTGGCAACCAGTCGATGTGTCTCTCTCACATCGATGTTTCTCTCTCTGTCTCTTCCACCCTCTCTCCCTCCTGCTCTATCTGAAGATAAATGCAAAAAAAATGTCCTCGAGTGAGGATAAAAAAAAAAAAAAAAAGTACAATAGAGTTTTAAAAGTTGATTTTTAAAGGTCCCTGTACTAGAGAAGCATAAAATTGATCTGATTTCCTATTGGGAAAACCCTAATGTGCTGAATTTTGTTTAGGCATACAATATTAAAGTAAAAAATTGCATTAAACAATTAAGTAGGTATTTAGTTTCTTAATGTCTGTTTCTTCTCGTTTCCATTGCAAGCATTGACAACAGTGACTGTGTGTGTCTTTTTACTCACTGCTGTATCTGATCTCACACCATGTCTCATACTATAGTAGGCACTCAATAAATACTTGTTGACTGAATGTCCAGTCCATTCTAATAGATATTTAAGTTTCTTCTATATATAAAGCATAGTATTAAGCAATGAAGGAACTACTAAAACAGGTCAGACACGAAGGGCTAACAGTATAATAGGATCAGTACACAAATAATGACTATATATGTATTACATGTGTTTTAGCTTTTGGGGGTAAAGTATAAAAAAGATAACTATTTTCTCTTAAATACTACTTTGGTACTAGTGTGTATGTCAGCAGTCATAGATAAAGGAAAGGAATATGCACACAAATTAAAGCTTCTCTTGAAAGGCTTGAAATTCCAGAAACTGGGAGTTACTGTTCAGCTATTTGCCTAGATTAGGTAAGACTAAAGAAGTAATCAAACAGCTGTTTTCTTTGGTGCTCACAGAGATATAAATGCCAAATATCTCAACTCTGGCCACCTCTGCATATCACTTTCACATACTTCACCCATTAGCTCCTGCAGTATTTTAGGTAAGAGAGCTGTCATTTGGTCTCTTAAAACAAAGAATATAAAAAATAGTTTTCAAGAAGGAAAAAAAAAAAATCATTGCCTGATCATGATTCAACAATGGCAAATTTAAGCCAAAGAAAAATGTGGTACCCAGGACTTGCTCATAGAACTACTTGCTGTGAGTATGCCTTTAAAATATAACGGGCACGTAACCACTAACTTTTATAATACAATGGTTGAGTAGCTGAGAGAAAGAAAGAATGAGACAGCTTACTAGGCACAACTGAGAGCATTTAGAGATGTAGAACTATGGGTAAGTGTCCCTTCATCTAGATTATTATTTGGAGATTCAGATTGCAGTTCCACAATGTTAACATTTTTATGGTATTGCACTGTTAGTAAAGTCCACCCTTTTTAGGTCCTTTTCTGAGAGAAAGGGTAAATATGCCATTGTGAACACCATGAGGTTTTTAGAAAATATACGTTTGGGTGACTTTAATATCAAAATAGGCTTCTACATAGTATCAGAAAAGCCCAGTCTAGGCATTAGGATATGTTGCCAGGCTGTAGTTACCGCTGAAGAGAGAAAGATTCCAAAATGCAAGAGAAGCCAGATTAAGGAAAGTAAGAAATGGCAAAATAAATAACCTTAAAAACGTTTCCCACATAAATAAAATGTTCTAGAAACATCTAGATTTTAAACAGCTACCAGCTATAAAATTCCCACTGCTCTTTATATAAAACAATTTTTGTCTTTTAAAATAATTCCATGTTAGACCATAGCCTTTGGAATGCTATAAACATTTAGTGGTTCAAATGCTCTCCAAAGTTATCCAATGCAATACTTTATTTAAATAACATTAAGGTCTTCCCCCCCCCCCCGCCAAGCTAGTTGGATAAAACATTAGATTTTTCAGTACATACATATTTAATGGTCAGGTCAGATAACCTAATAAGGCCGAGTAATAATAGCACATAACAAACTCGACTTATATTCAGAGGAAAAGATTTAATTCCTAGCTCTGAGGCTCACTGGCCATGTGATTTTAGACCCTTTGCTGAGCTTAATCTAGACCTCGGTGTTCCCATTGGTAAAACAAGAATATTAACTGACTTGTCACAACCCTAAGACATGATAAAGTGCTATATACATGTAAGGTCTCATTATTACCATCAGCTAGGTACACATTGGCTCTTTATCACTATATTCATATGGAGAGACAAATACAGAAAAGGTAAAGTCTTTGAAAATGTCTCTTTTAATCTCATCTGAGACATGCTTGTACTGCCTAGTTTTTGGACTAGCTATATTCTAACATTTGTGTAGTCAACCACAACCACAGCTAGCAGGATGGCATTTATCTTGTGTAATAATACAGAGTGCTCTGTCGTAAAGTAGGGTCACTGAAATAAGTAATAATCCCACCAGCGTCTAAGGTATAACCAGCAGGGTCCAGGTTAACAGGCAAGCAGCCGATAATTTGCCCAACAACACTGAATTTCATCTGCCTACAGCCTCTATCTACTGATTATACAATCAATACACCTCAGATGAGAAGAGCTAACAACTGACCGGGGCAGATCAATGCTAGCAAATAAGCGCTTCATGACAAAAAGTTTGATAATTACCATTCTGAAGCTGTGTAAATGTTGTTTCTATTGTAACGACATTCATGATGATACTGCTATGATTGCACTGTTATTATAGGTTTAATGTTAGGCAATCAAGCTACAGTGGTCTAGATATCAACAAACAGCATCAAAAGAAAACATCAAATTGTCCCTATTCTTTTGACACTGTAGCTGAGAAATTTTTCTATGTTAGTGGCCCTAAATGAACAATAATAAGTGACAATTTAGTGAAAAACACTATTTTCACATCTTACAAAAGTCATGCAATATAGATTGATACAAGTATGATTATTTCTAGGACCACTTGAACCAGGGGATTAAAATAAATTCAGTCCTGTGACCATGGTTTTCTTTCTTTCCCTTTTTCACATACATCATTTAAAGAGGATTTATGTAAATTTTCCCCATACTCATAATTTTTCAAGCATTAGTGCAGTCATAAGTATAGAGCACCTTGGCTTGATTTAATTATTACCGTTTCTAATACAGCACACTTTATTTTATTTTATTTTTGAGCCCTGATTGCTAGTTCATTCTCAATCATTAACATTTAGAAGAACTAGTCATTACTGGTTTTCAATAGCTGCTTGGGTTCCTATAAGCACTTAGAGTCTTAAAACACAGAAATGGAAAACAGACATTTCAAAGGTGGAACAAATCATGACTCCTAGAGGTAGGGTTCAAGAAGCCCTGGGTATGTGGGCACTGAAGCACACAAATTCTTAACTTTTCCATTTGCTTTTTAAAAACCACAAGGAATTGGGTCTAAAAAAAACTAGGACACCTCATTTCTGTAATATGCTTGCTCATATAGAAAAGTGGGAACCGATTCCAAAATGAAAGGCTTTTCAAAAGAATGGCAGTCACTTTGGGCCATAATAATCGTTTCTACGAGGGTATGTCTGACTTTCGATTTGTGAGACACACAGTTTTAATTGTCACGTTCATAAAAGCGTCCTCCAGCTGCACCAAGACAGCAATAAAGTTACCTGTCTAAACTTGGTCCTCCACATCCCTGAGTGGCCAAATCTCTCACTGTCTAGGGTAAATCAGCCGCCTTTCCGTGTAGATAAGAGATAGAGAGGGCAGGAGGGGAGCATTGCTAAAGAGTTTGTCAATAGTCAGGAGAGAAAGGGCAAACCAAAAACCTTTTGTGGGCAGCAGTGCGAGCAAGATTTTCAGCATGCTCAGGGGTTGCTGTTAAATGTCTTTTTCAGCTGCATTCTCTTTCTTTCCATGCAGCTTCTACCTCGAAATAGAGTCAAAGAATGTGATGTATATTCAAATGCTTTGATGGGGTTCATTTTTATTCAGGGACAATTTTGCTGACTGACAGGTAAGCGTTTGGTGCTGAAATTGGACCTGTACAAGAGCTTTGCATTTCATTTGCTCCATTACACCAGTGCATGAATTACTGGGCTTCCACGTTGGCATCTTTCCATTACTTTCAAATATCTGACATGAGCAAAATGACTCATCTGACATTTCATGTTACAAATTTGTTCCAAAAAGAACAGAACATTATTACATTATTTTATATACATGGGTACCACAACCTTCCACCCTAATCTGACCAGAAATTGTAAGTGTATAAATAGTAGTTGATATCAGTTTAAGAAAACACACTGCCAGTGACAGCTGTAAAATATCACAGCAAGAAATATGTCTGCTATTTCGTATTACCCACTGCCACTTCAACCTACTTCCTGAAATGTTAGCAAACTTTAGCCAAAAATGTAGCTTTGTATTTTGGTTTTACTTCTCCCACTGAGTCAAGTTTGAGGCATTATTTATTCCAATGCACCAGTACTTCAACCGGTTCACTTTTTAATCAGTTGCTTTAATATGTATTTATTTTCGGGAAGCAGCAGGACTGTCCCTGGCCACTGCGGTGATGCGGCCCAGATCGTTGCCATGGAGACGGGCTGTGAGCGTGGAGTGGGCTGCCCGCGACGAGCCGACCCTACTTCTCCACTAGGACTGCTATGGGTCGCGTGTGATCGTGGGCCTGGTAACCGGTTTTCCATGGACACAACCTAGCAGAAAGATGCAGCCTTTATGACTCACTGGCCGCTGATACAGCGGCCTGATGACAACATCTCCAGGTACCTTCCCAATTCAGTTCCGACAGCGCTCGGTCAGCGGCCTCTTACAGATGACCACAATCATAAAGGTCTCGGTGGAAGCGGTGAATACCTTGTATGAGGACATCCAGTACGTATAGGTGCCTGTGGCTGACACCCATCTCACGTCTCTGTGACTTCTTTGACCCCATTGCTGACCACATCCACAGTGGAGATGAAGCAGGGCGCACTGTTCCACTGCGTGGTGGGTGCACGCAGCTCAGCTGCCCTCTGCCTCACTTACCTCTGAAGTACCGCGCCATGTACCTGCTGGACACCCACACATGGACCAAGTCAAGCCAGCCCATCAGCCTGCCCAGCAACGGCTTTTGGGAGCAGTCATCCACTACGAGTTTCAGCTACTTGGCAAGAACACCAGGCACACGGTCAACTCCCTATGGTAGTGAACGCTGACATCTACCAGAAGGAGGTCCGTTTAATAATTCCACTGTGAGCCGTGCCGCGATCCCCTGCACGGGGTCAGAGGTGCAGATCTGCCCTTGATTCTATGTTAAGATCTGAACTTAAACATTCTACTTTTGTGATATAGAAAAAAAACTATATGATGCCTTTTATCAGAGCAGGAAAAAAGGAAGGGTGCTGTAGCTGTAAAAAAAAAAAAAAAAAAAGTGTTCACTTTCCTTACAGAAACATATTCCCTAAAACACTTTCCTTACAGAAACACATTCCCTAAAACAGTACAGGTAACTAATAGAGTCAAGGAGTTCAGAGGACTGTATCACACAGTTATTCATAGTTGTAATGCTACTGTTTAGTGACTAGTACAGAATTATTTGGTCTTCAAATCCTCCTAACTCTCACTTTCCCTTTGAATGCTTTTTTTTTTTTTTTTAAAGCAGCAATTATTTATACAGACCATGACTCAAAACCTTAAGATATCTTCTCATTCCAAACCTAACATTACACCCAATTACCCAATTTGCTTTGTAGAACTAGGAAGGTGTTTCAATTCTTTGCTAAAGGCCAGTGTTATTCTAGAGAGCCTTGCTCCAGGTAGAAGATTAGGGAAGAAAAATTCCTCAGCTTTATGACTCAGCCAGGAGTTTTCCCACCTCTTCACTTAAAAATACCTCAGTGACACATTACAACCTGCCATCTAAAGCTGAAGATCACAGATCTACACTCAAAGAAGAGTTTTTCTAGGTGACAGTATAATATTTCATGAAGTAGCAGCATAATTATGTGACAGCAAAATTTAAAATATCATATTCACTGTTAGTATGAATACATTAAACTAATACAGTATTGTTTCCATATGAAATTATTAACTTCATTATTACATAATGGTATTTTAATAAATGGTCTCACGAATGTTAAGCACTTTATATTATTGTATATCCTTAACAATGTTAATTCACTTTTAAATAGTATTCATGTGCTGAATTTATATAAAGCTATAATAAAAATGGGGCATTCACAAAGTTTCATTACTTTTGTTATTAGAACTCCTTTGTATTTAAAAAGCATCTGGGAATTCATGGCATTTCCCTGGTACAATCAGCATCAAAGTGATTTGCCTGCTCTGGGGGATCATTTCACCAAAATGCTTACAGAAGATATTTCATACTTGAACATACCTTTGAAGAAATGGTATTAATAAAAGGTCCAAGAAAGTACATCTTTTATAAATAAACTCCTTGGAAACAGGTCCAGCATTGAACATCAGCATTCTTTCTATAGAAACTAAATGAATGAATGTTCTTTGCAACATTTTTGTTTTAGTTCTGATGACTATTGAAGATGTGGAGCTATTTAAGTGTCAGTGATTATCTTCTGAGTTGTATTTTTTAAATTGTCCAAGTGAGGCTATTTCTAAATCAATCATAAGCACTCTCTAGTTTCATCAGTGCACTGACTATGATTCTTGACTCCCTTCTCTCCCTAATTCTAACATGTTGCTCCTCAGACATGAGTAATCTCACCAACCACAATCTCCTCACCTGCTCTTATGGCTGTTGAATACTATCAGTGTAAGTCACAAAATCACATTAACTTTGATCAGTGATCACATTCATGCTGGACCCTCATGAAATCCAACAAGCTTTCTATTTTTCTCACAATAAATATCCTCCACCATTCAAACTTGCCTCTGACCTTTCATTTTCAGCAGATAACTGCTTCCCAAGTTACTGGGATATACTGAAGCCACGGAGCACCACATCCCATAACTTCTATACTCTTTACTTCAGATTCCCTGTGTCTTCCTTTGCTTCTGCCTCTCCCCTCTATGTTCTTGATCTCATCTGTTCTCACCTACTGGAAGACCTACCCCACCATCTATACCTTCGCTATATTCAACATCTTCACAGGAATGCTCAGATATCCCAGATTTGGATATAGTAGGTCACCAGGAAGGAGAATGCATAGTGGGTACCTTTGAGTCTGACATACTTTACAAGTAGTCAACAAATATTGCTGGAAAAAGAAATGAATGACTGAATATTAAATAAGATCCTATAAGTTTTTCATACTATGTAAAGCCATTGGCAAAAAGAATAGCAACAAAATTTAAAAGAATCAAGAGTGTGGCAAAAGTAGGTTTACAGTTGTTAGAGTGGAAAAATTATTTAATTATACAGTTGTTATAACTAAAAAATAATAATATAAGAATAAACTCCAAGTTTTGCATACTCACAACTGTAAACTTACTTTTGCCTAACCCTGTATTTATAGGAACAAATCTAAGAAAAATGAACAAGATTTATGTGACAAAAAATATATAATGCTACTGAAAACACAAAAGAACACCTAAATAAATGAAAAGAAAGACCATGTTCCTAGATGGAAGCATTCAATATTGCAATATCACCTCATTATCAAATTACTCTATAAGTCAAGTCAACCTCAATCAAAATCACAATTTGTATTGATAATATTTTCTTATTTATTTTTTCTTGACACCTTTTATCAAATTCTCACACACCAAGTCAATACTCCCCCTGCTCTAAGTCACCCCAGGGCCAGGTGTAGAACAACTAAGGACCACGCCTTTAGCCCACAGTGTTCCTCCTTTAACTGAATACTTACTATTATTATTATGACAAATAATTATTAAAATTATTCAAACTGTTCAATACTAAGCTTATTCAACATACCTACACTGCCTCACCCACACATTTCCATGAAAACCTTAATAAAGGCTCTGGGCCACACTCTCTCCTTTCCCCTTTGCCTCCTGTCTGATCCTGGCGCTTCCCCATGTGGCCCTGCATGGCACGCTCCTCTGCCGCCTGTTTCTAGAAATCTGTGACTGTAAGTTTCTTCCTTCATGACAATCATTTCCATATCTGTGTATCTTACCATACATGGTTAAAACAAATTCTGGGTACATTTTAATGCACAATTTATATTTTTATTCAATAAACAGATTCAAATGTTCACCTGGAAGAATGAATAATAAGTCAAAAAAATTTAATAGACAAATAATGAGGAAGGGACTTGCCTGATCAGAAATCAAAACATAACTATAAACATATAGTAATTAAAGCAGAAATTGACAAATCAGTGAAACAGACTGAGCATCCAGAAATAGACACTCTTACATATATGGATATAGTATGTGATAAAGATTACATTTCAAAGCGGTGAAGAAACAATGAACTATTTAATACATTTTGTTTGAACAAATGAATAATCATAAAGAAAAAATAAATTTGGAATCTTACTTCATATTATATGCAAACTTAAATTCCGGATGGGATCATAGAACCAAACATTTAAAAAAAGTTATAGAAGTATTTGAATAAATTTTAAAAAACTATTTTATAATGTTATGATGGAGACAGACTTTCTAAACAAGACACAAAAACCAGAGGCTTTAAAGGAGGATTGCATAAAGAATGTTAAAAGATAAGATAGCTGTGGGGAAAGATCTGAAGTATACACAGGAAGTGTAGTGGGCTGTCATGACCCTCCATGCCTTATTTCCCACTGTTCTCCTATTTTAATCAGGATGGATTAGGCTGGCCACTTGCTAAACATCCTTTTTATTTTCCTAGTGCCTCACCTTTGTTCACCATTTCCCTTCATTTACACATGTTAAAACCTTTCTGGTCCTTTAAGGCTTATCTCAAATGTACCTTCTCTATGAAATCTTACCTTAACTCCCCTCCCTACTATCCCTAAACCAGAAAATAATCTCGACCTCTGAAATCCTATAGCTGTTTGGTCTATTTTAGGAGGACAATTACATAATAATATCTTACATGTACCTATCTCATCTATTAGACTCAAGGCTCATTGAGGGCCTAGACTGGGTCATTTATTTTGTGTTCTCCACAGGTTTTAGCTCCTTCTACAGCAGTGTTTCCCAAAGTGGGATATATACCATTAGTGGTAAGCAAGATGGATGATCATTTTTTATTTTAATATTATGTTATTTTATGAAAATTTTCTATTTATAGGAAGTGATATTAATGTTATATTTCAGTAGTGGTTTAAAAATTTTTAAATAAATGTATTTAAATAAAGAAAAATATAGATGACACTAAAAGCAGTGCCAACAAAAGAAAAAAAGACAAATTGAACTTTATCAAAATTTTAAAATTTGTGAATCAAAAGGCATGATCAACAGGGTGAAAAGGCAACCTATGGAATAGGGGAAAACACCTGTAAATCATATACTGATAAAGGATTAATATTCAAAATATATAAAGAACTCCTATAACTCAACAACAGCAAAAACCAAATAACCAGATTTTAAAATGGAAAAATAACTTGAATAGACATTTCTCCAAAGAAGATACATGTATGGCCAAAAAGCACAAAAAAATATGCTTAACATCATTTATCACTAGAGAACACAAATCAAAACTAAATGATACCACTTCACACTTATTAGTATGACAATTATTTTGAAAGAAAGAAAGAGAGGAAGGAAGGAAGGAAGGAAGGAAGGAAGGAAGGAAGGAAGGAAGGAAGGAAGGAAGGGAGGGAGGGAGGGAGGGAGGGAGGGAGGGAGGGAGGGAGGGAGGGAGGGAGGGAGGGAGGGAGGGAGGGAGGGAAAGACCCTGGCCGGTTTAGCTCAGCGGTTGGAGCATCGACCTGCGGATCCATGAGTCACGGGTTCAATTTCGGTCAAGGGCATGTACCTCGGTTGCTGTTCGTCCTGGCCCTGGTTGGGTCATGCAGGAGGCGACCAGTCGATGTGTCTCTCTCACGTTGATGTTTCCCTCTCTCCCTCTCTCTCCCTCCCTCCCACTCTATCTGAAGAAAAATGGAAAAATATCCTTGGGTGAGGAAAGAAGGAAAGAAAGAAAGGAAGGAAAGGAAAGAAGGGAGGGAGGGAGGGAGGGAGGGAGGAAGAAAATTAAAAAAAAAGAATTGGGGAGGATGTGGAGAAACTGGAACCTATGTGCATTGCTGGTGGGAATGTAGTAAAATGGTGCTGCCACTGTGAAAAATAGAATTAGCATATGATCCAGCAATTCCACTTCTAGGTATATACCCAAAAGAAATAAAAGCAGAGATTCAAATAGATATTTGTACACCTACGTTCAAAACAACATTATTCACAATATTCAAAAGGAGGAAACAACCCAAATGTCCATCAACAGATGAACAATATGTGGTATATACACATAATGGAATACAGCAGTCCTCCCTTAGCCATGGGGAATACGTTCCAAGACCCCCGAATGGATGCCTAAAACCGTAGATAGTACCAAACCCTATATAGACTATATTTTTTCCTATATATACATACTTATGATAAAGTTTAATTTATAAATTAGACATAGTAAGAGATTAACAACAATAACTAATAATAAAATAGAACAATTAAATCATATACTGCAATAAGAGGTATGTGAATGTGGCCTCTCTCTTAAAATATCTTATTGTACTGTACCTATCCTTCTTGTGATGATGTAAAATGACACAATGCCTGTGTGATGAGAGAAAGTGAGGTGAATGATGTGGGCATTATGACATAGTGTTATGCTACTATGGGAGTTACTTGAAGACAAGTACTAGGATCCTGGGACAGTCAATCTGATAACCATAATTCTGAAGGCTATTAAGTGACTAAAGAGTTAAGTAATCTATACAGCATAAATATGCTAAACAAAAGGATGATTCACATCCAGGGCCAGAAGGAGCAAGACATCTCGAGATTTCATCAGGCTGCTCAGAATGACCACAATTTAAAACTTATGAATTGTTTATTTCTGGAATTTTCCACTTAATGTTTTTGGACTGCAGTTGACCACAAGTAACTGAAACCTCAGAAAGAGAAATCGTGGGTCAAGGGGGGACTGCTGTAACAGTCAGCCTTAAAAGGGAATAGAACTCTGATATATGCCGTGACATGGATGAACCTTGAAGACACATGCTAAGTGAAATAAAGGCAAATACTGTATGATTCCACTTATATGAGGTCTTCACGGTAGTCAAATTCATAGACACAGAAAACAGAATAGCAGTAGCCAAGGACTGAAAGGAGAGGGAAATGGGGAGTTGTTGTTTTAATGGGTACAGAGTTTGAATTTGGGTAGATGAAAAAGTTCTGGAGATAAACAGAGGTAATGATTGTACAACAATGTGAATGTATTTATTGCCACTGAACCATACACAAAAAAAAATGGTTAAAATGGTAAATTTTATGTTACGTATATTTTATCACCATAAAAAAGTAAAATACTTTTAAACTGCAGAGTATTTGTCAATAAGTCATGAAGATAGTTCATAATTGAGTGACATATCATATACAATGTTCTAATGAATTATTCCATACGTTAATGTCATTTCAGTATAAGTTCTGCAAGAGCCACAACTAGTATTTCTTTTTTTCTTTATTTATAACCAAGATTATATCAAAGAATATCTTAGAACAATGAGATATGAATATTGATCATAAAAATAGTGCAAATAAATGAAACACACTACATATATATTTGTATTTATTGTTAAGCCTTAGAAACAAGAGAATATACAAAATTGCTGCATACAGATATTAATTTTAAAAATTATGATGCCCAGCTACTAACTGTGAAAAGAGCACAGATTTAAAGTAGGATAATGTTTTAGTTTCATTTGCATTGATCTACATCTGTGTGTTTATTGAATGAATATTAAAACCTGACTTCAAATATTATCCCAATGGAACAAATTCTTTCTTCCCTCAAGTTTTAAGGAAATTCCTCCTCTTTTACCTCCCCTCTACAAACTCTTCATTTTTCTGTCTGGAAAAAAGAAAGAAAGAAAGAAAACAAACTTCTAAAGTCCACATCTTTCTATATTACTATACAAATCTACCTTTTTATTCAGATCTTATCTCTTAAATCCCCTTACATTGGTAAAAAGGACTGGATTTAAAATATCAGCCCTAGTTCCCCCAAAACAAAAGAAAGATTACTTTAAACAATTTTGTTTATTGATCCTAAAGTCTCTTTTAAACTTGTCACCATGCTCTCAATTTAAGCACTCAACAACTTCAGATTATCTATCCTTTAGCTCCAAACATTTTTTATTTTTTGCTTTTTGTATCAATGAGTGCCTATCTAAAAGTAAAATAACACTAAAATACTATAGGCTGTCTTTAGAATATAAAATAGGCAGCACTCTGATATCCTGTCAATCTCTGATGATCTTAAAACATGTTCCCCAAATTTGTGTTTTTATAAATTAAGTGGAACCACATTATAGTACAGATTGTTTTCAAAATAGCCTGTGGCCTGTTTTTGTTGGTTTGCTTTTAATCTTTTAAAAAGTCGAATTATTCACACCAAATTATCTAAAAGGTTAGGCAACTGTGATCAAGTTGAAGAAATAGAAGCAGATAAGAATAGCTTTCAGCATTAGTAGTTTCCGTCATAGATTGCTCCTGCTGTGGTTAGTATCAATAACAATAAACATTTACTTAGTTCTGACTGCACAGAAGGAACTGTCTACCCCCATGTAAATAGATACAAGGAGACTCAGATAATAGTATTTTGTTAAATTCCTGGAATGCAGTTGTTTGAAAGAAGATGATAAATCTATTGCTCTAACAGATTTAGCATTGCCACAGGGATTTCATCATAGTTCAGTCATAAATTAATTGCACAGTAGATTTATTCATCTATCATTCTCCCATAACAAGTCTGATCATGATTGCTTTGTATGTCTCCATTTGGCACACTGGGGTTTTATTCATTTAACAGGATTATTTACTAATCAGGCATTTATTGATAAGATTTAAAGGAATTCAATGGGTCTGATGCATTAGATCTATCATTAGGATTATTTTTATTTCAGGTATTCCTTTAAATGGATCTCATTGTATTTGGGGGTAAATATTACTCAAAAAATGGATATTTTCTCTTAATAACATTTATCCTTGTTTTATGAAATATCTAATCCAGTTAAAAAAGAAAAAAATTTAACCATGTAACATCTCTGAATTTGGTATTTAAGGGGAAAACAATTCTAAATTACTATCTGATAAAAAATAATCCTAGTTAAGAAATAAATCCTCCTTGATCCAAATGGCAACTTTAAAAAAAGGTAATCAACAACTGTAAAAACTCCCCACACAAATAAAATCTACCAATTGCTAGAACATTCACATTATCAGACTGATGTGCCATTTTACCTTATACCACGGGAAAAAATGCATTGCAACAAAGAGCATTTTATTTGAGGACTAAATGAGTAATGACTGCACTTGAAGCTAATGCACAGAGGAAATTGAGGAAAGAGGACTGGCAATGACTGGGGCCCAAGCTTCCCTTGATAACGACACTCCTTGAAAATTCTAACCCACATCTATCATGCCAGCCACTACCTCCACAAGAGAGAGGCATGGAAAACAGAGAGAAGAGGTGGAATGAGAGATAAGAAGAGGCAGGAAAATCATGGAATTTGAGAGTTAGAGGGGATTTTACAGAACTACTGAGGGAAAATAAGAGTAACAGTATATGGATTGGGAATGTAAGGTCACTAAACAAAACTTATTTTTAAAATAGGAAAAAATGAAAATGACTCAAAATCCTTTGAACTAAATATATTTCATTTTATTACACATGCAAATTTAGTAAAATAACTCCAAGAAAATCCCCATTCCTATAATAAGCATCAGAGGCCTATGATATTTGCATCTTGATTTATAGACCTTTACCATGTAGGCAGAAATATTGCAAGTAACTGAACCTAGAACTTTTGAAAATTTAAGACATTTATTTTGAAGCAGTGAGATGGTATTATCACCAGTTATTCATAGTTTTCCTACTAAGTTGTCTCCAGGTACAACTGCTCCATGAATAAAAACCACAGGAGAGAGTGAATTTTATTCATGAGGCAGAGTCTTTCAGAACACATACTAGGTTTGGGGTTCTAACTGTCTAGCATGAATCTAAATAAACAATTCAGAAACTGAGGTAAGATGACCAGAGTGGTCAGGTGAAATTCTGAGACTACCCTAAAGACTGGCATTTCAACCACCATCATGGCATCTAAACCAAGACCTGACCTTATAAATATATTTTGAATGCTTCCACTCCTCTCCCTTCTATGTCTTCCATTGCCCTCTCCCTTGCTCCAGTTTCCTGTTCTGGGCTTCTGCAGTGGCCTCCCTGGGGCCTCTCAGAGCCCACGCCCTGTTCCAGCCCTAGTCATGTGCGCACTCTGTAACCAAAAGGTTCTTGTAAGTACCAGGCTAGGCATGTCAATCCCCCAGCATGCACCTTCAGTGCCTTCGCATTACTTTTAGGGGAAAGGCCAAAACCCCTGCCATGGCCCAGGAGGCTCTGCAAAGTCTGGCTCTTTCTCCTTCCTCTCCTGTTTTACTCATGTGCTCCAGCCAGACTGGCCTGTTTAGACTTTTTGTTTCTTCCATACCAAGCTCCTTGCTACCTCAGAGACTTTGCATACACTCTTTCCACTATCCAGAACACTTTGCCCACCTTTTTTTTTTTTTTTGCCTCTAACTCCAGTGCATCCTTTAGATTTAGCGTAACTGTCACTTCCTCAGGAACGCATTCCTTGATTACTCCGGCCCCACAGTGGCAAAGGTAGACCTCCTTATTATAAGCTCTAATGGCAACCTTTATCACAGTTATGAGTAAACAATTAACTTCTCCAGGACTTGCTTGTACTCCATGAGGACAGGAATATTATTTTGTCTCATTCACCTGTTTCCCCAATGCTAAGTAAGCAGTCAATGAACACCTGAATGAATAACTCTAGATCCACAAAGAGCAGTGACCATCAACTTTAAAACCAGCTTCTATGGCTGTGCTATTGAAGAAACAGTTAATGCCTGGTTTGGCTCCTATATTTTGGATTCTGCCAAAAGTTGTACTAGCAGGGTTGTGCCAGGACAACAGACATAACTACAAAGAAACCTGATGTGGCAGAGCCTCTTTTTATCTTCTTTCAGGTCTCATCCCTCCCAAGTCTGCCTCTAACAGCAATCTTCTCCTTCCAGAAAACAAGCCGAAGACCTAAATTCAGCTTCTTCCAAATGGGACCCTAATTCCATCAGTGCACTTGCTTAGACACTGTTACTCAAAACTGTGTGTGTTGTATACTTTCCCTGACTTTACATAGAAGCAAGATATTTCAAGATTCTCTTGAATGAACATAATTGATAGCTGCTGCTCTGTGCAGTACTTAGGGCAGAAATATGAGTACTCCTGATCAGCAAACGTCATGTCCATGTAGAGGTCACCCACAGCTCTGTGGTCCTGTGGAGAGCATTTTAATATGCCACTGACTGAGGGGTGGATTGCATGTCACATAAGCCTGACAGAAGGGCTGAATAAATGGTAATTAAGACAATCTCAGAGTTCTTTGGATACCCAAGACTGAGCAGTACTACTAAAAGATCGACAGGAAAATTTCTCTTCCTTCGTTACATCATCCCAATAACTCCATACTGAGAACACTCTTTATAAACCCACATAGAAAAGATTTGATACTTTACAAACCCACATGGGAATCTTGTGGTCGACTGGTAACACTCATAAGCAGAATTTACTTCTGGAATACTGGTCCCTATGGCAGCTGTCCTCCTCCGAGCTTCTGACTTTGGCTACACTTTGACACTTCGATTCTGCTTTCTGCTACCACCAGCTGTTTAACCCCAGCATTTCGTCTCCCTGAGAAATACTTGCAGGTCAGGGCCCAACTTTTCAATACACACTTACTAATCCTTGTTATGAGCATGCGATAGTGTCAACTGAGTTGTTTTAACATCTATGTTTTCCGTTTATCTTAAATTTTTTTAATTAAAAGCACCCTTGAACTGATTATTCTTATACAATTCCTCAAACGGCATCTACTCATAAATGTCAAGTGGAGTTCTCAGACTGTCAGTCAAAAGGCCTAGATTTGTTTAGATTCTGCCACAACTTCCTTTTTTAAGCTGAATGTATTGGAGTGACATTGATTCACAACACCATACAGGTTTCAAGTGTACAACTCAAACATCATCTGCACACTGCATCCTGTGCCCATCGCCCCAAGCAAAGTCTCTTTCCGTCCCCATTTTCCCCACCTTTACCCACTCTACCTAGCCCCAAACCCCTTTCCTCCTGGCTATCACCACATTGTTATCTGTGTCTGTGTGTTATGTATATAGGTTTTTGGCTAATCCCTTCGCCTTCTTTCATCCAGTCCCCCCACCCACTCCCCTCTGACAGCTGTCAGTCTGTTCCATGCATCCATGCCTCTATTTCTATTTTGTTCGTCAGTTTATTTTGTTCATTAGATTCACATAAGTGAGATCATTTGGTATTTGTCTTTCTCTGACTGGCTTATTTTACTTAGCATAATAATCTCCAGGTCCATCCATGCTGTCGCAAAGGTAAGATTCTGCCACAACTTCTTAACTTCCTTTCTTATAGCTGACCTTTTTTTAAAAAAAATGATGTTAACATCACATTTCACTGCTGTGGAGAAGAGGGCTGCTTGATCCTTCCACCATCAACTAGAAGCTCCCACAGTGGCCTTGTGGTTCATAGGCCTTTAAGACTACGCCTGTGTGAGTCAAACAATAGTTCACGTAGGATCCAGCAGCCAGATTGAAAAGAAATTCCAAAATCTGCCCCAAAGGACTAATTGAACTTAGCAATTTGTTCTTTTTCATAAAAAAAATACTTGTAGTACCTTTTTGTAATACAACAATAAGCCACCATGTGGATTTCTGCAGAATTCTGGAACAAAGCCAGAGCAACAATAGCTCTTTTTCTTTAGGAATAAGACCCATATGTCAAAATTTATCTAGAAACTCAATTTGGCTTGCTGCTTCATCGTGCTAGGAGAATAAATACAAAATTATATTACTGTTCATTATGTCTAGGGGGACCCCAGTTTATTATGATTCGTGCCAGGGTAGTACAGTAGCCTTAGTAATGGCTATTGCTGTATGGAGATGTGCCAGTCTCGTAATGGTTATGAGTGGATCATAATACTATACTTGGGTTTTGCAAATGTTTAATTGACATGAAATATTCAACAGCCAGTAGAGATAATTTGTAATCTTCAATTCCTTTTTAGCCTTGTCTAATTTACCCAACAGATTTGCGGGCTATAGACTCCCATACACGCACCCACACACTAACACATGTTGTTGCATGACAAAATAATATTGTAGAGCAAACTACCTGTGTGTGAAAAGATCTGAAATAGCAACGTCAACTTTCAAGAATTAAGCCTTCCTGTTTATTTTTAGGCTAAATTCCAGAATGTTGAGGTTTGGAAGAAGAGAGAAAAAAAGATAAAGATTGAATAAGGTTGTTTGGAGCAAGAAGATAAACAAGAATGTTACAGGACCAGTATCCAGGCAGAGTGACAGGAAGGAGGTAGTACATATCAATTCCTTTTTTGTGGTGATTTAATTTTCTCTCTGGGAAGGGTAGAACAGGAATAAAAATTAAAAAAAAAAAAACAAAACTCAAAGCTCATCTAAGATAGAAGATAGTAAGAAAACAGCATGAAGTCATTTCAAGTGGATTCAGGTTTGCAAACATAGACCAACTACATTCCATTGTACTCAAAGAGCTTGAGGACAAGTGTACAGAATCAAAATTAGAAACTTTGAGACATCCCAAAAAACAGGGGAGGCACCAGGAGAATGGAGATGAGCATAGGCTTTGTTCAGATTTTTTTTTTAAGGTAAAAGATTAGGTAAAATTATAGCCTAAAAAAGTATAACTATAACACCTCCCCCCAAAATTACATATTAATAAATGAAATGAAAGTATGCCAAACTCATCCCATATCCCCCTCTTTTTTTTTTTTTTTTTTTTTTTTTTGACAGAACAATCAGGCTGTTAGAAGAATGCCACAGAGTATCTCTTAATTTCAAGAGAGCATTTAACTGAGACCCAGGAAGATTCTTATGGACAAGATAAAGAACAACCAGCCAAGTTGGTAGATAGATGTCAACATGCCTTAGTAGAAATTCCCAGAATGATATGTTTAGATCTAGCCTATTTGAAAATTTTATCAACAACTTGGAAAAAGATTTCAAAGACCAACTCTTTGGTTATTTTTCCAATATCCAAAGCAGGAAAGTTAGTTAATAATCTGGATGATGAATAGAAATTTGAATTAATTTTGATTGGCATAAAAATGTTTAAAACCAGTATCATTCAAATTCAAATGAAATTTGTCAGGTAGAAATATAAAAGAAGCTTATTTATCTTAAAACAAACAAAAAATCAACTACCATGTACAGATTAGAACAGACCCAGGCTGATAATAGTTCAAATGAAAAACAAGGTGATTTCCAATAGCCATAGGGCTTTATCATGAAGCAGTTATGTAATTCTAACCCAATCAACTATTTCAGGCACTGTGCTAGACTCTTTTGCCCACTCCTTAATTAGGTGTAAGTAGATGGAGGGTTCATTTGCACTGATATAATAGTCTGCTATACTAGACCCTGTGCAAGACACACCTTTTGAACAGATGACAGATTTGGTAGAAAAGAGGGTAAAAAATCTAAAGATCATGTTAAAAAAAAATAAGTGGCTGTGCAAAATAGAAATTCTTAGTCTAAAGAAATAGAGAATTAGAAAAGCCATGCAAGTTGTCACTAAATCCTTGAAGGACTCTGGTGAAAATAGGGTGGTGCTCTAGAGAGCAGGGCAAACAATGTATATTATAACAGAGAGCTACATTTAGTCTCACTACCTGCAACAGTTCAACCTATTAGTAAAAATGCTGGCAAGATCCTTATAGGAGGGATTCCCACATTGAGGGAATAAATAGAGTAGACGACTTGGACAGCCCCTTCCAACACTATTATTCCATGATTCTGTGAATATTGTATCCTAATTAAACACTACCACTGGGTTGTACTTCTAATCCAACAGCTCTCAAGTTGGATGGCTTTAGTGGGTCTAAGCCTTTATAAAATCAACTGTTGTAGACACTGAGAATTAATGAGTCTCTAATAAACCTTTTCTATTAAAGATGGACTTTTGTCTTAGAAAACATCCTCTGAGGCTAAACAGAAGATAAAAGCATCCCTTACCTCCTTCCATATATTTAAATTGGCCCATCCCAAAATCCAGACTTAGCAAGTACCAAGGAAGCTGTGACAGTGCAAAAGAGCTCTTTAAAAAACTGACAGTTCTGCAGTTGATCATCTCAAGGAGAAACTCATCATGTAAGTTTTCCTTTAATGCCAGTCAGGGTTCTGTAAACAGGTATTTGTAATTGATATATTGGGGTGGAGGACCCTAAAGTGATATAAAGCAGAGAATAACGGCTAATCTAATGCTTAAAGTTCCTCCTATCTCTTAACATATTATTTTCCCCTAATATATTATTATATATTAAATCTAAAGGGCATTTGTCTATCCCTTATAATTTAAAAATAGCAACATAAAATGGAAAAACCTAGAAAACAATGAACAGTACCCTTAAAAAATACCTCTCCACATAAAGTGATCACCTGCTGATAACAAGCCAATGGACAATGACTCAGAAATATTGTACCAACCATTCTGTTAAATATTTAGAAACTTTTTCACCAGCCTTTCCTAAAGAAATTATTACTATTGTTATTGTTTCTGTTTTACACATGGAAGGAAGGGAGGGAGAGCAAGCAGAAATACATTAAATGACTTGTTCAAAGTATTCCTGTAGCTCAGCTCAAGATCAGGAGCAAACCGCCAGACCGTACCACTAACATTCCCCTTCTTCAAAAGAGGACTGCAAAACAAACAAAAGGATTGCCCTCACAGTTCCCAAAATCAAGTGCCTTATTAAATACAGTCCAGTATTGCTTCCTATTTGTTTCATGTGTTAGTATTATTTCCTCAAATGAGGGAATGCACTAGCATTTAAACACAACCCCCAACCCCCCCAAAAAACAGAAAACATTCCAAATGTTTCCAAATGTCCTTCGACAGAGTTATGAATACAACTGAAATGATGCCAACAAGAAGACACAACAGTTATTACCAATATCATTTCTACTGAACATTTCTGTGACAAATAATCCTTGCAAACCACATTATCATTAATCATGAATAAATCTTATAACTAGGAAAATTAATAAAGAAAGGATTTCCTCAGTGAAAAGAGGCAAAGCAAACCACATAAGTGAGAGCAAAAAAGATAAACTTTTGTAAGCTGTTGCATTCAAGGGGGTGGGGCGGGGTGGATATTTTCTGTACATTTTCTCCCTGAAATAAAATTACATCCTCCTGATGTCTACCTATTTTTTAACAGCCTTTTCACTTTGCAATGAAGATGCCACTTATGACACAGACAGCTATAACCCTACACTCCCCTTTCCGCTGCCCCATGTCTTGATTTTCCTTTACAGACAAGCCTGACTTCCTCTCCTCCCATTCACTCTTCAACCCACTGCAATCTTGCTGCCACTCCTTATTACCCCCTGGAAGCCTCTCTGGCCAAAATCAATAATGACCTCTTTGTTGCTAAATTCAATGGACACTTTTCTGTCCTCATCCTACCCAACATCTCTGCAGGATTTGACATGGTTGACCACTCTCTTCCTCTTGAAAGTTTCTCCACTCTTGGTTTCTATGACAACACCTTCTCCCAGTTTTCCTCTGCTCTCGGCATTCCTTTTCAGTCTGTTTCCCATGTTTTTATGCTACTGTCTACCCTTCAAATTAGTGATCACCAGGAATCTATCCTAAGCTCTAGTCTATTCTTTCTTTATTCCTCTTCTTAATGTAATCTCACCCACTCGCCTGAGTTCAACTCACATGCATTTAAACAGGACTCCCAAATTCATTTCTCCAGTTGAGACCTCTCTCCCGACCTCTAGACCTTCTGAACAGGCAAGGCCTATTGGGGCAGTTCTTCTAACTATCCTACGGACTCCACACACTCAAAATACCCAGAAGGAAACCCAGCCTCCTGATCCACCTCTACCCTAATTTGTTCTTATCTCCTGTAGGCTCTGCTTCAGCATTACCTGTCTAACAAGCCAGAAATCTGGGAGTCACATCCGATCCCCCCTCATCCCTATCCCACACATTCAAACAGTCACCAAATCCTAATAACTACTTTCTTAACAGCTCTCTAATCAGTTATCTTTCTCTCTACCCCCACTACCAATACCCTTAGTGTAAGGCATCAGTGATTTTCTATCAGAACTCTATCAATAGCCTCTGAATGGTCTCCCTGTCTCCAGACTAAACCCCCCCCCCAATCTATTGTCCATGTAAATATTGTAAAAACATTATTCTGAAAATGCAAAGTATTGCCATGCTTTGGTTTTATACAAGACTATATAATATGGTCCCTGCCTACCTCTCCAGTTTCTTCTCTCATTGCTGCCCCCTTTCTGCTCTTTTTGGCAGTTCCAAGACGAGTATTGCCAAGTCCATTTATACATGCAATTTCCTCGCTGGGACTATTCTATCTCCCCTACTCCCACCCCAACTAAAGCTCATTTCATCTGGTTAATTCCTGCTGTTTTACTATGTAACAGACTGCAATGCTGCACTTGCTATGTGGCAGGGGCCGTACTAAGGGCTTTATATTAACTCATTATTTACCCTCGTTTTACAGATGAAAAAATGAAGCACAAAAAGGTCAAGAAACTTGTTCAAGGCCACACTGCTGACAGTGGCAAAGTCGGGATTCAAACCCAGGTGGTGATCTGGGGGCAGTTTCCATTTACTTCATTGCCAGGGAGATTTCTGTGCTGCCACAACTCTGCACACCTCTACCATAATGCTTACCCAACTACTGAATTTTCCAGCTCTCTTGTCCATCTCCTCCACTAGTCAGTTGCTTTAAGCCAGAAACTATATTTTACTCATCTTTGAATGTCTAACCCTATCCCAGTAACTAGTACTTAGTGTACAGACATTAGATGTTTGTTCAATGAATGAATGAGGTTGCAAAAATGGTCATAATGGATAAACAAACATTTTCAAAAAAATTAAACAGGTATCCATTTCTTAAGATTCTCCAAAATTCTTTATTCATAAGTCGCTTAATATTAATGCCCAGAACCTGTTTGTAAAATTGTGTGTTTTACAGAACCAGAATACCCAACTAACCGATAGAGGTAACCAATATGCTCTTAGATGAAAGCTACTTTGTAATGGGGGGGGGGGTCTTAAATTTTAAACTCATTAAAACATCCTCATTTGGCCCGGTCAGTGTGGCACAGTGGTTGAGCGTCAACCCATGCACCAAGAGGTTGCTGGTTCGATTCCCAGTCAGGGCACATGCCCAGGTTGTGGGCCTGATCCCCAGTGGGGGGCATGCAGGAGGCGGCCAATCGGTGTTGTCTCTCATTGACGTTTCTATTTCTCTCTCCCTCTCCCTTCCTTTCTCTCTAAAATCAATAAAGAAAATAAATAAACAAACAAACAAACAAACATCCTCATTTGATAACTTATTCTTTTATTTTAGTGTAAAATTATATTTAAAAGTTCTATCCACACTGTGAGAAGAGTTGTATCATTTATTAGAATAGGGAGAAAAAGGATACAACTGTTGACTGTCTTACCATCCAACTCTAGTAGGCCACAGAGAGGAAATACCATTCTCAGAGTGCATTTGTAACTTAAAAAATTATGTCTTGCCCTGGCTGGTTTGGCTCAGTGGTTAGAGCGTCAGCCCTTGGACCAAAGGGTTGTGAGTTTGATTCCCAGCCCCAGTCAGGGTGGTGCAGGATGCAATCTATCGATGTGTTTCTCTCACACTGATGTTTCTCTCTCTATCTCCCTCCCTCCCTCCCATTCTATCTAAAAATCAATGGAAAAAATATCCTTGGGTGAGGATTAACAACAACAAAAAAAAAAATTGTTGTGTCTTGCCCCTGAACAAAAAGACGCCATGTCCTTTTAATGGATATAATAATATATAACAGAGGTCATCTTGTCTTTTCTTGGAAGAACTTCTATATAGTCACACCAGAATCACAGCATTTATTTGAGAGAACAGAGTAGAAAATGAGGAAGGTTCATGTGCCATCTACACATGTGACTTTCTGGGTCAACGGTCAATAGAGTGCCAATAGTGAAGTATTGTATTGGTCAATTACAGGTACTTAAATAATGGCTAGTACTTGCTGAATATTTTCAACAAAAGACTTTGATATGCTGTGAAACTTCAAATCATAGCACATGTCTGGCTGGTACTTAATTTCTGTGATGAGGGATCATTCTGACTTTTAACTCTTTGGCTAAACATCCTTTTACTTCATGCATACTACATGTCAAGGAGAATCCAGCATGTGGACATTGCCCAACATGTGTTTGGACATCCTAAATAGGCTTTCTGTTACATGCACAGAGATGGATGTAAGACAGCAGGCAGTCGACACTCAGTATTATCCAGAGGAATAAGGAAGAATGGAAAATCATTCTCTATCATATACATGCTAATAAACCTGAAGATTTATAGCAGGTATGACAACAATTTCAGTTCAATGGTAATACTAATATTACTAATATTGACAATACATTAATATTCCTTATACTAGATAAGGAAAATGTAGACTAAAAAGAGAAATCTCCTACTTTCTTTCCAACTCTCTTGTTCTCTTCCTCTAAAATATTTCTCTCTTTCTTCTAAAATCTTTTTCAGATTTCTTTTTAATGACTAGCAGGGGGAAATGTCCTGCCTAAACTATATAAATATATTCTGTCCCTAAAGCTGAATAATCACCCAATGGTTAAGAGGCAGGCTTTGTGGTCAGACTGGTTTTCATATCTCAACTGCATCACCATATATTATGTGACTGTGGACAAATTACTTAGCTTCTCTGGATCTGTTTTCTCATTTGTGGAATGGAAATAATATTGGCAGGATAGTTGTGAGAATTAAATAAGATGATGTATTTTTTTTTATAAATTTTTTTTTCCTTTATTGATTTTTAGAGAGAGAAGAAGGGAGAAGGAGAGAGAGAGTTAGAAACATCGATGAGAGAGAACATCGACTAGCTGCCTCCTGCATGCCCCCCACTGGGGTTGTGCCTACAACCTGGGCATGTGCCCTGACCGGGAATCGAACCAGCGACCTCTTGGTACATGGGTCAATACTCAACCAGTGAGCCACACTGGCCGGGCTAAGATGATGTATTTAAATTGCTTAGCATGGTTCCTAAAACATAAGTGCTCAATAAATGGAAAATATGTCTAGACCTCATACCAGATTCTGAGCACTGCTATAGTATTTTGTGTGGAAGGACCCCAAATTTCAGAATTTTAGAGCTGTTATCAACTACAAAGCTCACCAAGTAAAATTTTCCATTTCTAGAGAAGAATGTCAAGCCCTAGATAGGAGTGACTTGGCTCAGTTTGTGTGACTTGCTAATGAGAAAGCCAGAAATAAAATGAGATTTTTAAAAATATTTTTCTCTTCTGAATTTTATTTACAATATTCAGAAGTAGTAATGACTATAGATAAAATCACTATGAACATATATCTACACTATAAGTTAGAAACCCATATTGCACTTTGCCCTGAATAAGTTAAGCTGGTTCTGGTATAAATGCCAACATACCATTAAGGTATGGACAGTTCTTCAAGCTATACCAAGGTAGATCATCTACAGGCCTCAGTTTTCTCTTATGTAAAGTGGGAATGATATCATGTGATTTGATTCCCAGGATTGTTATGAAGATCCAATGAAGGACCGTGCAAAAGCACTTAGCACAGCGCCTCACTGTGATGTCCCAAAGTTTATCGTGCTGATAATCATCTCTATTCTTCCACATAAATTCATCTATAGTGACATACAATTTCAACAAATCTTTTCCATTGCTGCCATTTAAAAAGCATTCTTTAGTTTAAAGCCCAGTCAGGATGTCTTGAAGAAAGCATGGCCTCGATGCTAATGGACTGGCTGTGTTCCAGCATCTTTTTGTTGGGAACTCTCTCTTGCAACTGAATGTTAAACACAGATCACAGGTGCCCCTGAAAAAACTACTCAAGAAGGCAAATCTGACACCTTTCTTTCTTATGCATAAAACTCCAGGGAGCTTCAAGGCCCATCAGTAATGGCCAGAGGAATACAAAGGGCAGCAAGTACAATTCCCGTCAGAACTTCCAACCCTGCCAACATAATGCCTGAACCACCTGCTTAGAGTCACCTACACAATGGGAATTTAAGGTCTTCGTGCTCAGATTTCTGGAGTCAATTTATAAATTTAATTAATGTGGCACATCAGGCATGCTCAGCCACTGCATGATACTGTGTGAAGCCCTGCACCCAGATCTTTGTCAGGGCAATCCAAGAGACAGAATAAAGATCTTGCAGATGTGCGTTTCTGCCCCCCAAAATAAATAGTACTGTGTAATCTTGTGATTAGATTACCACCATGTATTCTGCCTTGAACCGTGGAACACT
This sequence comes from Tadarida brasiliensis, assembly GCA_030848825.1. Classification (NCBI taxonomy): domain Eukaryota; kingdom Metazoa; phylum Chordata; class Mammalia; order Chiroptera; family Molossidae; genus Tadarida; species Tadarida brasiliensis. The sequence goes on from CM061270.1 coordinate 49,717,385, forward strand.
GCCTGGAATAGATGAAACAGTGGAATAGATAACTTTTTTCAAAACAAAACACTAAAGAAACTGCCTTAAAAGTAATTGGCTTTCAGGTCTCGAAGCTGTCATAGATTTTGTACAGGAATTTACGTAGATGGACAGCTTAAAACTTTAGCTCCAACCCCGTTCTTGGCAGTCCCTGTGAAGATATGTAGAGAATATATAGAACATCCACAGTTCCCTTTATTTCTTGCAACCATCCTCATGTGCCTCCTCAGTATATGAGGCAATGAATACATCATTGGCTTAATACCAAATGATAAGACAAATGGAAAAGAGGGAACCACATAATTTAATTCATCCAGATACTGTAAGCTCTCAGAGAACTCCTTTGGTTCAGAAGACAGTTAATGAATGCTCAACAGATTTTATTTGGTTACTGACTTCTTCTATATTCACCATGTAGACAAAAAGATATGAGGTGCGCCCTGGCCAGTTTGGCTCAGCGGTTAGAGTGTCGGCCTGTGGACCAGAGAGTCCCAGGTTCGGTTCCCGCTCGGGGCACGTACCAAAAAAAAAAAAAAAGATATGAGGTGCTTATAAACTCTGTTCATTGTCTCCCCAAGAGCCCAGCTTAATGTGAACTTCCTAGTAGACATTCTGTAATTGATTTAAGTCATTTACTATCTCCATATATGGAATTTTCATATATTCATTCCTATGAAAATACACTCCTAAATGGTTGTCAGTCTATATATACACTGCTGTTCTTTGCACTGACATTGTCTCCTTAGCGAGGCATTTCTGTGAATACGATTCCCCACACACACTCCTATCCCACCACAGCGCCCCTCCTCTGCCCACCTTTTAACGTTAGTTCTAATCCCAGCAGATCAGAGTGAATCCCTCATATTTAAAAAATCCTGGAATCTAGAGTTAATAAGAACCATAGACTAAGCAGGTGAAAGATACAGTAAAGATGCTCTCCACATAACACCATGACTGTTAACATGATAGAGCTGGGTCTGGGACAAAAATGGATGGCTGAATTTCGAGAAGACCCATTCTATCCTAAGATGAAAGCCCAGGTGGGGTTGGTGGATATCACACAGGAATAGGCTAACTGGAGTTTGAGGCTTTTGAGGTCCTTAAATTAAGCCAATAAACAAAAGGATAATAATCCTCTGCGGAGAAATGTGCTTAAAATACATGAGTGGTTTGAGAGGTTGTGTCAGGTGACTTGACAGGAAAAAACTGAGTCTTCCTGCTGTGCGAGAGGATTCTCCCCTTCCCTTGGGCAAATTATGTTTGCCACTCAATGTACATTTTCAGTGTTTGGGGGATTATATAACTATAATCATAGCACTCTGGCAGAGAATTCCCCCCGGGGTGGGGGGTGCCTGAGTGATTAGTCACCAGAGAGAATCCAAAGAAGTGGACAGAGCTGGTAAAGTAAGAAAGCCTTAGTCATTCAATAGCTTCAGATCACAATCATCTCTTTGCAAATGAACTGAGAACAATCTCCTCCAACAGAAAGAACTTAATGGATGACCTTGAAATGGGCATTGGGTATGAAAATAGAAAAAGGAGATCCTGTTTTCTTCTGACCTCGGAGGCAACTAATGTGGAACAGGCAAGAGCCATAGAAAGATGTATTCGTTTTCTAATACTGCATAACAAATTTAGCAGCTTAAAATGGCACCCAATGATTAGCTCAAAGTTCTGTAGGTCAGAAGCCCAGCATGGTGTGGACAGGCTCTCTGCTCAGGACATCACAGGCTGAAATCAAGGTGTGGACTAGACTTTCTCATCTGGAGGCACTGGGGGAAAATCCACTTGCACGCTCATTCTTTTTTTTTTTCTTTCAATCCTCACCCAAGGATATTTTTCCATTTATCTTCGGATAGAGTGGGAGGGAGAGAGAGAGAAACAGTGATGTGAGAGAGACACAGCGATTGGTTGCCTCTTTCATGACCCTGACCAGAGTCAGGGACCAAACGGCAACCAAGGTACATGCCTTGACCAGAATTGAACCAGAGACTCTTTGGTCTGTGGACCAACGCTCTAACCACTGAGCTAAACCGGCCAGGGCTCCACGCTCATTCTTATTATTGGTAGCATTCAGCTCCCTGCTGTTGTAGAAGGGAAGTCCCCTATTACTCACAGGTTGTCATTAAGGGGCCACCCACATTCCTTGCCATATGGCTCCTCTGTCTTCAAGTCAGGCTTCCAATCTGACTTCCTGTCTCTGACATCTAGACCCAGTTTTAAAAGGGCTCATGTGATTAGGTCAGGTCCATTCATATATTCTCCCTGCCTTAAGGTAAACTAATTTGGGACCTTAATTATGTTTTCAAAATCCTTCCACAGCAATACCTAGATTAGTGTTTGACTAAATATCTGGAAGAAGATATATGCACACCAAGGGCCAGGAATCATAAGGGCCATTTTAGAATCATGCCTATCACAGGAGACACCTGCTATTAGGGTTTATGGTTTCATGTGAGACTATGGATTCCTAGTTTATAAAAATAAGCAAAGAGCCCTGGCCGGTTTGGCTCAGCGGTTAGAGCGTCGGCCTGCGGATCGGAGAGTCCCGGGTTCGGTTCCCGCTAAGGGCACGTACCTCGGTTGCAGTTTGTCCCCGGCCCCGGTTGGGGTCGTGTGGGTGGCAACCAGTTGATGTGTCTCTCTCACGTCGATGTTTCTCTCTCATCCTCTCTCTCTCTCTAGCTGTATCTGAGGATAAATGCAAAAATGTCCTCGGGTGAGGAAAAAAATTAAAAAAATAAAATAAAAATAAGCAAAGAATAGCAAATCAAAGCACTCAGAGAGAAGTGGTCTTGGGCCGTGACAGATCTTTCAAGGCTCTGGATTCACACAGAACTCTAGATTGGGACTAGAAATGGCATGTGTTGTCCAAGATTTGTTCTATGGTATCCAACAGGGTCAGGATCATTAACTTGAAATAATTTCATTCACTGTCTAATAAGTTTTGGGTTAATCTTTCACTTACCATCTCCTAACCCACTCTTCTTACCAGAACCCCGACTTACCAACTTGACCAATCCTTGCTGAGGCCCTGTCCTCCCAAATCATCAGCCTAGAACAGTCTTTATTATTCTGCGGAGCTAATTTCCAAGTGACTGCCTAATGGCCCAATAAGATTACCAATACTGGAGTGGAGGTTTTTGTACCTGGATCATGTTCCCTGATTTCTAGTGCATCCACATTTTCTCTGGGAATCAGAAAGAGACTTAAGAGCTTGAGCCTCTTCTGCCCAATCAGGTTCTCTTTTCTCCACCCACAAGACCCCTCCACACCAGACACATTTTGCACAGCCAGGCAAGCCAACACAAGAGATTTATCCTTATTTACACTTAGGGATTTACAGTCTATATTTAAAGTGAAAAATCCCACTAAAAAGGCAAGTTACAGAGGGAGAAATGCAACCAACACCAAATCATGTGTCATTTTGTTGTCTGGACAGTCTCTCAGTGTGCACTGCACTGTATCAGCGTTAGGGAAAATTAAGTGAGAAAAACATTACAACAGCCCAGGGACACTTCTACCTAAATTTTGTGATTACATTTTAAGTGCTCTCTGTCACAGATATCATAAACTGATTAAATCATTTCATGCCTGACCCCTACTGACTATGCTAAGTGAAAAGAGAGGGCTATTAATAACTACCCATTTCTGACAGCTGCCCAGGGGCAATGCTGCCTTTTGCAGCAGTGAAATGACTCCCCAGCTCACTTACTGAATGCTGAATATTGATTCATATTATGAGTGTTGTCAAACACAGAGTGCAGTGCTGCAGATCCATAGTGGCAGGTCATCAGGAATAGCATTAGCAAATGTCAGGTCAGGAATCAAAGGCCTGCTGGACTCTTTAGGGATGAGATTTATCGATTCCATAAAACGTGAAACAGATCAAGTACTTGTGATGATGGAAATGGTCGTGGCAGAATGAGGCTGAGCCTGCTCTGATGTAAACCTCAGGACAGATGCAGCACATGAGTGACCATGGAAGAAAATGCTAAATGTTGGAATGCTCAAGACAAGGACAATAGCAGCTTTGGGCTAAGGAGATTTTAGGGCTAAATGTCATATCTCAGATGTGAAATTGGTCAAAGGTATACATGGGGTGTGTGTGTGTGTGTGTGCGGGTGTGTCTTATCAGTCTAAGGTATTTACGACAGGCAAATCCAAGAGAATGTGATCAGATGCCGATGGATGTTACAAACAAAAGATAACTCTCTATAAAAGGTGCAATTTGTTATTTTACTGATATTTCCTTTTGAAAATACTTAAAATACAGGGTGGGGCACAAGTAGGTTTACAGTTGTGAGAACATGAAACACAGAGTTTGTTCTTGTGTTATTATTTATTAATTATTATTTTCCATATGAACAACTATTAATATAAACCTACTTTTGTCCCACCCTGTATATCTGGCTTGTGGCTTTCCATCAATGGAATTCATTTTTTAAATCAAATGCTTCCATATTGTTCCTGCTTTCTTGTATTATTCCACAACATGTCCATTAAAACTGTACCTTCATCTTAATATAGTTAAAAAAACAAAAACAGCCCTGGCCGGTTTGGCTCAGCGGTTAGAGCATTGGCCTGCGGACCAGAGAGTCCCGGGTTTGGTTCCCTCTAAGGGCATGTGCCTCGGCTGCAGTTTGTCCCCAGCCCGGTTGGGGTCATGTGGGTGGCAAGAGGTCAATGTGTCTCTCTCGCATCAATGTTTCTCTCTGTCTCTTTCTCCCTCTCTCCCTCCCACTCTGTCTGAAGACAAATGCAAAAATGTCCTCGGGTGAGGATAAAAAAAAAAAAACCTAGCCTAGAAGTCAGAATACTGGGTTCTTTTCATCCCTGTGCAGCTATTTATCTTGGGACCTTAGGCAAGTCAAGTCACAGCCAACATGTATCTCAATTTTCTCATCTGCAAATAACCATAACCAAAAATACACAAAAACTAGATGTGTACTACCTCTGCAAAAAGGGTTTATACACAGGATCAATAATAGATGGCAAGTTTGATGATGGAGAGCAGGATACATGTATTATTACTCATCTTTTTTTTTTTTATCCTCACCTGAGTACATTTTTGCATTTATCTTCAGATAGAGCGGGAGGGAGAAAGGAAGGAAGAGCGAGAGAGAAACATCAACATGACAGAGTCACATCAACTGGGTGCCACCCGCATGACCCCAACCGGAGCTGGGGACAAACTGCAACTGAGGTACGTGCCCTTAGCGGGAACCAAATGCAGGACTCTCCCGTCCTTGGGCCGACGCTCTAACCACTGAGCCAAACTGGCCAAGGCTTATTACTCATCTTGATGTGCTTAATACCTGGTAAAGTTACTGGCCCAGAATAGTAATTTAATTGTTAATTTAACTAAATAAAAGATAGATATACTCTCAGACTACAAAGGTTTACTAAATTATATGTTGCTTATATTATTATATATTTGCTAAGTATGTAGTACTGGGTCTAGCATCACTGGAAATGTTTTGGAACTCGTATTTTCGACGGAGGTCTGTAGAAGCCATACTTTATTTTCACCTCTTCCATCAGCAGGCCACAATGCCTTCTCTAATTTTGCCCTCTACTTTGAAGAAGCCTTGTGCTCTACATAAGAGAAAGCTAGTAGCTGCTGAGTTCTAATTCTGTTTATTACATTTAAATAGGTAAATGTAAGCTGGTTGCTACCTACAGCTTGAAAGAGTTTCTGCTTTCTATAGAAAACTTGCTCTTTTGACCACTGTAGCATGTCTTTAGTAATTAGCTTTTATCTCCAAAATGCATTTCAGAAAATTAAGCAAAACGATCCTTTTAAAAATTATTTATAAGCTACTCATCACTGGACTGCATCAGATTGTCCCACCTTTTAAATAAATTTTTATTTTATTATTATTTTTTATTATTATTTTTTTTTAATCCTTACCCGAGGACATTTTTGCATTCACCTTCAGATAGAGCATGAGGGAGAGAGGGGGGAAGAGAGAGAGAGAAACATCAATGTGAGAGAGACACACCAAGGTGCTGCCACCCACACGACCCCAACCAGAGCCAGGGACACACCATAACCGAGGTACATGCCCTTAGCGGAAACCGAACCCGGGACTCTCTGGTCCGCGGGCTGACGCTCTAACCGCTGAGCCAAGCCGGCCAGGGCTTAAATAAATTTTTAAAGAGAAATTTACTTATAATTTTTTTTCTTAAGTCTCACTTAAATTCTAAATTTTCCTCTAGTAAGGAAAGAAAGAGAGAGAAAAAATGGTATTAGGATCTTATAGCTTGCCCATCAAAGGATCACTCTAGTCTTGTTTTAAACGGATTGATGAGAGAAAATGAACAGGTGCTACAGGTTACGTAGCTGCTCTAAAATTAAAGATTGATATTTTTCCTCTTGTTCTATTAGCAGACCTTTAGTGACATGTTAGCACTGGATAATGGTTGCAGCAGTTTAAGCTTCATGCTGTGATTTTTAACAGAAAGCCTGGCTACAGCAGCAAACAATGACATCTCCCTATAGCCAGTAACCTAATAAGGAAGCAGTTGCAGCCTTAGGCAGTTTGACTAAACAGCAAGAGAAATCTGACTTCCAATGTACTGACTCCACTTTAAAGACAATGGCCTAGCTTAATTAACGCTGTATTCATTTGTAACTCAATCAATTTAGAATTTTTGTCCTTGAACCGTTGACTCTGCCATCTTAAAAAGGAAAAGAAAAAGAAGGCTCAAGCTGCTGAAAATCCCTCTTGATTTGTATAAACAGACATTTCTGAACCAGCAGTAGAATAAATAACCCTTGGCATTAATTGCTAAGTTTCCCAAATGTCCAGGTAATCATAAAACCATCCTTTAATTAAGAAGAGAATTTCATTGATGATTTTAAGAATAAACATGGGATGTATTAAATAATATTAAATTGAAATTATTTCCTTATACCCCTCTTTTTGTGAGCACTAAATTAAAAATATTATGCCTTTGCCAAAACATATATATTTCAAATTATTATCCCCAACAGTAGCCTAGAAGATGCTGTCTAACACACTTATGGGATCTCATAAACTTCACTTGGTCTATTTTGGTCCCTAGGCTTTGGTTTGACCAATCCTCTGAACAAAAATTAAAATAAATGCTAACTGAATCAGATTATTCATCTACATTAATTTTCATTTTAAAACATATCAGTCAACAAAAAGAGTTAATTAGATAAGACTCTAGAGTAAAATAGCATTCTGAATTCTCATAAGTGAGGATATAATTTTAAGAGAAATAACATACATAATCACTAAATTAGATCAACTATGTTGTGTAAATGTTTGGTAAATATTAAAGTTTGCTTTCTTATAAAACCAACCATATAGTCTTTCTTGAAAATCTTTGCATTCTGCAAAATTATGCACTAAAAAAAAAAAAATCAGGGCTTATAAGAAAAATAGTATTGGGTCAGACCACTTAAAACTTTTTAACCAGAGCATAACTGAAAATAATAACAATCCTATTAAAATACTAGCAATAGTTCATTTTGCTGATATTTACACTTAGTCAGTTCTTGGCAGCCTTAAACCTTGATGAGGCTCATGCTTCCTCTTTCGAGACATACAGGTCCTGGAGGGCATTTGATTCTAAAGAGACCATTTTCATTAAAATTCGAAGTATGAATAATCCAGAGCATAGTGTTCTTTGTGTATTCATTGTTTTAATACAGAGGGAATGTCTTTGCAGCCTCTTCATCTGCTCTTTCAGCTACAACATATGGCTTATCATAGGGGAAAGAATAGAGGTTCTTAAAGCCACTAAATGAGCCACAGCTCTACTAAAGGAAGGCACTTCTGTAGATTTTCAGCTTTTCTAGTGAGGTCTTCAAAAAGTGTTAATGTTTTCTCTTTAATTGGGAGAAAGCTTGTCCCCAATGGCTTCAAAACATTAATGTAAAAAATGGGAGAATCATGTATAAACCAACATAATATCCACGTTATTCCTACTTCATTTTTCTATTTATCAACTAATAAGAGATAATTTGCATCAAAGAAACTGTAAGGTACATAAAACATGTTCCCTATTATAATAGGAAAGAAAGTATGGCTATTAAAGCTAATCACGGGGAGGAATGGAAGATGCAGGGAGATAAAAATCAAGTTCAAGCTCTAACATGGTACACAGGATCTCCCACCATGACATTAGCCTAGGTTTCTTGTGTTATCTCCCACATACAGCTCACCAGATGAAGCCGTGCTGCAATGATCTTTTATTTGGTCCTTGCTTTATGTATTCCATAACTGCTTTCCTGAGACTATCACCCGCTGAACATCTTCCCCACTTCTAGACCTGGCAGTGGACCTACCTCTTGCATGAGCTGTCCTTGCTCCTCCTGCCTCCTCTGACCTCTTCTCTTGCAACTAACTCATTTAATTATTATTCTGTAATGCCTTGAGACTTGCCAACCAAGTTTATATATGTATATAAATGAGAGAGCCTTGTCTCCTTATAGACTCTAAGCAAGTTGAGTGGAGGTCTTTGATGTCATCTTTCTCTATTTTTTGGTAACCCCCAATTCTTAGCAGCATTTATGCATGGCAATAGTTCAATAAGTAATTGTTCTAGATATATTTTCAACTGAGGACCTTGTATAGGATTGTGTAATGACCACGCTACACTTGATAAATATATTCCAAAAGACTTGAAAGCAGTTGTGCACCAAACAGTCCCTGAAAGTAATTTATGCCCACAAACTTAGGTTTGAGATTATTATATTCACTTTTGGTAGCTGTTCTGAAGCAACAGTCTTAGTAACAATATATATGTATGCTTAAACAGTAAAATTTCAGTAAGGTAGCAGGACATAAAATTATATACAAAATTAATAACCTTTAAATACACTCATAACAACCAATTCAAGGATATAATGGTAGAGAAAAACCCCTTTTAATAGCAACAAAAGAGAGAAAATACGAACAAACTTTGTAAGAAATTACAAAATTTATATGATTTTGTGCAAAATGCTCTTGAAAAATCCAAGAGTATATTGAGCACATGACATGGAAAGACATTTCCTATTCTTGGACAGAACGACTAAACATCATAAAGACGTCTGCTCTTCCTAGTTAATTTATAAATTCAATGCAATCTCAATAAAAATACTAACAAATTTTTTATAAAACTAAAATTTTTAGGTAGGTTGTTACTAAAATTTGTACAGAAAAATAACATGCATGATTAGTCAAAAAAAGAAAAGCTATGAGATGGAATCGACCATATCAGATATTAGAACATAAGATAGAGCCTCTATAACTAAAACATTGTGATACAGATACATGAATAGACAGACAGACCAGTAGGACAGAATAATAGGTCCAGAAAATAGCCCCAAGTACATATGGAAATTTAGTATATAAAAAGCTGACATGTCAAATCATTGAGACAAAGAGAGACTTTTAAATAAATGTTGCCAGGATAACTAGGGAGTAATTTTGGGGGCGAGAGAGGGAGAGCCAAAATTATATACATATTACACAAAAATAAACTTCAAATGTATCAGAGATTTAAAATTTTTTTTAAAAAATCATATAAGCACTATGAGAAAACATGGATAAATTCCTCTATAACCTAAGTATAGGGAAAGACTATAATTCAAAATCCAGATGCAATACAAAAAAAAAAATTGATAAATTTGACTCCATAAAAGTTAACAAAAGTTAAAGAAAACTTTTTGCATGCATGGTGAAAAAAAGAAACAACACCATAAGAAAAGTCAGTTAGTAGAAATGTATGTAACACATATTCAAGATAAAAGATTCTTAAAAATTGAGGAGAGAAAATGATCTAAAATAACATACACATGTGATAGATAGAGATATTTCTCCCTTAAACAGATGTTCAAGTTAACTCATAATAAAATAAATACAAATTAAAACTACACTAAGATAGCATTTATCACCCATCAGATCAGCAACAATGAAAAGGCTTGACCAACGTCCTGGTGGCACTCGCACATGTTGCTGGTGGGAACGGAAGCCGGTGCGATCCTTGCAGAAAGAGATCTGGCAATATGCAATAAAACTACGATTGCATTTACTATTTGACCCACTTGTAAGAGTACACCCTGTCCCGGCTGAGTGGCTCCGTTGGTTGGAGCTTTGTCCTGTGCACCAAAAAGGTTTCAGGTTTGATACCCTGTCAGGGCACATACCTTGGTTGTGGGTTCACACGAGGCAACTGATCTCTCTCTCTCTCAAAAATCAATACACATATACTCAGGTGAGGATTAAAAATTTTTTTAAAGTAGAATTTACCCTAAAGAAATACCTGAACAATGTAAAAATACATTATTTACACAGTTTGTCATTACAGCATTTTTTGTTAGTTCAGAATATTTGAAATAATCTAAACATACAAAAGAGTGGTTAAATAAACCATGGTACATCAACACAGTGAAGTAATACATAGCTATTAAAAAAGGGTAAGATAGATCTCAAAGAATTGATACAGTGATTTACAGGATATATTGTTAAGTGAAAAAGCAAAGTGCAGTAGTATACAATATAGAAAGGTACCTTTTGTATAAGAAAGATAAAATAAGAAAGTAAACATATCTGCTTTTTTTTTTTGCAAAAGAAATATAGAAAGGATAAATCAGAGACTAAGGAGATGGATTTCCCAGAGGAGGTGGGTGGAAATGGGGTGGAAGGGTGGTGGTAGGGGAGGGAGCAGACTAACACTTCCTTTGAGTATATCTTTTTGTAAATTTTCAGCTTTTGGAACCATAGTAATACCTTACATATTAAAAAGGTAAAATAGTACAAAACCAAGGATGAGGGGAAAACCTTAAAATGCAACATGAATAAAAACAAGTGAACGAGCCTGGCCAGAGTGGCCCAGTTGGTTGAGCGTTGTCCTGTGCACTGAATGATTGCTGGTTTGATCCCTCGTAGGGGCACATGGAGGGCAACGGACCCATGTGTTTCTCTCTCTCTCTCTCTCTCTCTCTCAGCATGTCTTCAGGTAGGGATTAAAACAAACAAACAACATCAAAAAACCCAAGTGAACAAAACAATAAAAACAAGTGAACAAAACTGTGCTTTAATTACATAACTACCCTGGAGGTGACCGTGGTTGGAGGATTTGGGGGGTAGGGTGGGATTAACCCAAGTCATTTTTGAGCAGTTTTTTTTACTTTATACCTCAGCCTAAAGACAGAAAGAACTATAAGCAAATACTGAACTCTAGTTAACAAGTTTGGATTTTACGTTGTTTATGGGTTAGCAATTCTGAAACCATTTTCTATATATGCTAAAATTTGACAAATGAGTAAATATATTGAGGATAATGGGAGCCAGGTTTTTCACCGATAAAGGAGAGAGTTACAAATATGCAAAGAAAAAACAAAACAATAATGAACAATGTAGTGATGGACTGGGACTGCAAATATCAGTATGAGTTCATATATATAAATATGTATTTTTTAAAGCTTTGTTCCCTGTGAGGGCCTAACTACAATAACACCCAGTAACAATGAACACACCTAGAACCCATATCTGGGTTTCTAAACAACATTTTTACTAAACAGAACCAGTGTTCCTTGAAGGGTTGGTTGGTTCAATGACTGTCAAGGAAAGTATAAAATGAGCCTGGAATACCTTGTTGTATCAAAAAGGTAAAAAGCATATAAAAAATGATGTGGGGGCTCCTACTTACCAAATCTCAGACAGTTTGAGCACCAGAATAAACAAAAAAAGCAAAATATTTTAATCCATCGAATAAAACAAGATTTTATACAAATATATACAAATATATATACATACTTACATACAAGAGGGGAAATAAAAAGCTCTTCCTTACAGTAGCATGTTAACTAATAAATGTAAAAGGAATGATTTGTATAGTAATAATTGATTCATCAATGTATGCTAACATTGGTGGATGAAAGTTTGATGGGGAAGGGTACATTTAAATAGTCTCAAGGTATCTCTCCACAATTACTTATTAATTACAAAAGGAAACATAGCAACTGCACAGTGGAAAACCTGTATCACCTTTATCATCACCAACATATCGGTGTCAACATCACCAATAATGGGACAAACCAATATGATGCTGTCCCTGATATGATGCACTGCTAAAGACATCATCACTGTGTGATATGCCTGCTAAAAAGGTACAACTTGAGTTTGATCATAAGAAAACAGAAGACAAATCCAGATGGAAAGACATTCAACAAAATAACTGGCCTTTACTCTTTGAAAATGCCAAGGTCAAATGAGACAAAGACTGAGGAACTGTTCTGGGTTAATGGAGGCTAAATAGACACGACAAGTATATGAAATGCATGATCCTGAAATGGGTGTTGGTATAGAGGAAATAGAGACAATTGATGAAATCTGAACATGCATTGTGAGTTTGATGATACTTCGTATCACTATTAAAATTTCCTTATTTTGATAACTGCACTGTGGTTATACAAGCGAATATTCTTGTTCTTAGAAAATCCACAATGAAGTATTTAAGGGTAAAGAGATACCATGTCTGCAACTTACTCACCAGATAGACAGATAAGATAGGTAATGAATACAGATATAAAAAGATATATAGAGAGTGGTATTATACATATGGAGGGAGAGAGAATGTTAAAAGGAAATGGGCAAAATATAAATAATTAGCATATCCAAGTAAAGGGTATAGGAGTTCAAGTAAAGGGTATGAAGCTTTTCTGTAAGTTTGAAGCGAACACCTTTTGAAAAAGAGTAAAAACATGGCCCACATAGTACTTCCCTGGGGAGGGTATCACAGACAATGATTATTTTCCACTGAGAAACTCAGACTCATTTAGAAGGTAACTTTGAAGGAAAAACCAATCTATTCCCAGGGAAAGGAAAGTCATCAGAATATATTGAAAATATTGGTCACCTTAGTGTAAAACAGAAATATTTTTAAAAAGAAAGGAAACAAGAACCCAAGAGACCAAATGGCCTACAGAGAATCAATCATCCACATGCGGTCCCTCTGAAAACAAGTTATCAGTAAGGGAAGAAAACATTCATAGGAACTCTAAGATGGCAAAATAATGAGTGACCATAGGTCCTACTTTGCCCAACACATCCTGATTTACGCCTGTGGTTCTGGCATGTTATTAACAGGACCCAAAAGTGCTGAAGTTTAGACGATAAATTATATAAGTACTCTACAGAAAATAAACAACATGGCTTTCATTTTTAATAGTTTTTTTTTTCCTCTTCCTCTTTTCTGAACTTTTCCAACTCATGTTTCACTTACTTTAGTTGAATCACCATATCTTTGATTTCATTTTTTTCTAATCCTGATCTTATTTCATAGAAGCAATTACTTTATTAAGGGTTTTTTTTTCCTTCCTTCCTCCTTTCCTTTCTTCATTCTTTCCTTCCTTTCTTCCCCTCTCTTGCCCTCCATCCCTCCCTCCCTGTTCCTGTCTTAATTGGATTTAATTATTAACCTTAAAAACATAATGGAACAAAAACTATTAAAATTCCTTGGAATAATCTTTAAAAGAAAAGGTTTATTAACCACTTAACTGTATAATCTAGAGAGGGAAGAATCTATCCTCAGTTTATCGTGTGACTAGAAAATGAGATTTTCATAAACCATGTATTCAAAACATCAGTCTCTGTTCTTCATATTAATATATCTACTGGGCTCCCAGCAAGTTCATACTCGCAATGGGAAATGCCCTGGTCATCATCTCCTGTTTCCTCTAAGGCCACCACATTATTAAGCTATTAATAATAATTTTTAAAAAGAACTAGACCTGAAAATATTGTGATATTGTCAGAAGTTAACAAATAGACATTTTAAATACTTTCTACACATTAAAATTTCAGAATGATTTTTTTAATCAGAATTAAAATAATTTCTTAAAATATATTAGATACCCTGCCTTTCCTTTTCTCTAATATATAAGACAGGAGCATGGGGGAGGCACACCACCCATGACTATCAAAAATATTAAAGCATTCTCCAAGTGAAATGTGTTTTAGTAGTAGTGAAATTGCATGTGCTTTGGCCCTTTAAGGACCTTAAAAGTATTCATTTGGAGAAAATGCATCGACTGAACATTGACAAAGTACAGTGCTGTTAGAATCATTCACATCAAACACATCATCTGTGATTTTCTAGATAAAATGCCAACAATGTAGCTAATCTTTTTAGTTAAACAATGCTTTTAGAAGTGCTCTAAGAGCTAAAACGAATATCTAAAAATTCTTTCAAATGCTATAAGGCCATTAGTAGACTAACACATTTGTCACCAATTTAATTAAATATTTTTAAGTCATCTCAGAGTCACATAGTGGTAGATTTTTTTTGTTTGTTTTCAAAGCATCACACTTGTTATTGATATGCTATATAACAGATAATACATTCTGAATTTTTCTTTGTTTATTAACAAGCCCTTGTAATTAACTTGCTTTTAAATCATAAGTATGATACTATTTTAATTTCCCTCACATTCTCTACCCTATCATTTGAAATCACATTAAGCTGACTCTTAGAAGGCCACCTGGTGTAATACTATGACATTGAAGTGAGCTGTTCTGGTATGCAGGAAACACTGACAGTCTTCTATGCTAAAATCCATTTCTCTAACTGATGTCAGAACTGGGGGAAATTAATTTTTGCTATTCATAAATACCTGACAGGTTTAATGTAAATATTTTGAAAAAGACCTCAGCATATGCTGCACATACATTATATATGCAGCACTGCACTGGAACATTGTATTTGAAACCCATTCAATTCCTGGATCACTACTGCTGAAACTGTTGAAATTTCTCAAATTACTCACAGATTGCAATTTTCTCCATATACATGTAAATAACAACAGAAGTCCCCATGAAACCTTTCAGTCACTGGAAAAATCAGCAATTTAACACTTAAGACAAATTTCTTTGATAGGAATACTATGAAAATGCAGGTAAACCTGACAAATCACTGAATGTCAGCCTAGCTCCCCTCCTGTGGCCAGAGCCAAAGAACTTATTCAGAGGCTGTGCTCATTTTTAAGGTCCAAAGGACTGCTGCCGAATGGCTGCCACCTCAGAAACAATCCTAGCCCAAAGCAGATGACTCAGGATCTCATTTATAAAGGTGAACACATAATCATTCCTTAAGATACCACACAGTCCCAGAGATACACACAGACACATTCATCTAAGTATAGTCAGGGACCTATGCAGGGTTAATGCACTTTATTTATTAGATATATTCCTAAAAATTCAAGTGTAACTACACAGGGAAGCTTTTTATTTAAATAAATTCTATGAAGGAAAACTGTTTGTAATATAACTACCCTTAACTGATCTAATTTTTAAATTTTATGCTCATTTTCAACTTTAAATATCAATAGAATGATAACTGTAATGGACTGAAACATATCAAATAGGTTAAAAATCTATGAATTCATAATAACACACACACACACACACACACACACACACACACACACCCCAAATACAACCTGGTTGGTCTCCTTTGGAGCATGCTAGGAAACAACTTCATTAAAACCAATAGATAAAGGGAAAGAAATCATGCATTTAATCTATCTGCCTTTTCTAAAGGAACTGTACCTCAGGTTATTGATAAGAGAAAGTTTCCCTTTATAGAAGTATTCCAGCTAATAAATGAAGAAAGATAAAGGCATTAGAAGATCACCACTTTGCAAATCCCTAATGAAATCATGGCCACTAACTTCACAAAACAGAGACAATCAGATACTTGGATGAAATGAAAATGCAGAGTATGACCAATGAAGTATTCCTACCAAAAAAATGAACCTGAATCAGATCAAGCTTTTTAAGGTAACTACCAGTTTACAGGAGAAAAATGTATTAGATAATACCATAGAGATGCCATAAGCAAATCCTGAACATGAGAAATAACAGGAAAAATGACCCAGTTTCTTCAACAAATAAGAACCAGGGCAGAGGGAAAAACAAGGGGGAGTACACTATCTAGATTAAAACCACCGGTTAAAATGCAATGGGTGGATGTTGTTTGGATCCCAATTCAAACAAACTGACAGTTTAAAAAAAAATTTGTGAGACATTTGGGAAAATTTGAATAATGATTAGGTATTTGATGATATAAGTAAGGAATTACTGGCAATTTTAAGGTATGATAATGGCATCATGTTAATTTTTTTTCTTAAAGTCTGTATCTTTTAAAATACATACTGAAATATATGCAGATGAAATGAGCAATGTCTATGAATCATTTAGGAATAATTCAGTAGGGGGTGGCAATGAGTAGAGAGATAGATGAAAAGAGATTAGCTGTGTGTAAATAACTGGGGAATGGGCAGCTATGTGGGGGTTCAATATAGTATGCTCTCTACTATTGTGTATTTTTGAAATTTTCTATTATAAAAAGTTTTTATTACACATAAAATAAGAACTAAGGAAATCTTGTTTTCTTGTTAAATTCTAAAATGTATTTCTCGGCTCACTGTAAATTAGGAAATGACCATATATTGTAGGGGGTGGAGAAGGATGGGGCGGGGGACTACAAAAAAAAAAAAGAAAATGTTTATATCTATGACAGTCAACAACAAAGCAACGAATAAATTTAGCTGAAGAGACTGACAATTCTTACTAGAACCTTCCCAATTGTTTGGTTGAACTAAATAATCTCTAGATCCTTTCCCACTATGAATTCCTATCATTTTTTCTGTAAGGGATGAATAGGCGAAGCCCAGAGGATTTTTAGAGCAGCGAAACTACTCTGTATGACACTACAATGGTGGATACATATGTCATACATTTGTCAAAACCCATAGAATGTACGACACTGAGAGTGAACCCCAATGTAAACTATGAACTTACTTTGTCATGCAGGTCCATCAATTGTAACAAATGTACCACTCTGGTGCAGGATGTTCGTAGTGGCGGAGGCTGTGCCTAGGTGGAGGCAGGGGGTATATGAGAAATCTCTGTATGTTCTTTTCAATTTAATGTGAACCTAAAACTACTCTTAAAAAAAAAAAGTCTATTTAAAAGAGAGAAAAAAAGAACTATAAAACTCTCATGAACGTGATGCACAAATTCAGAATATTGCTGCTTCTTAAAGCTCTATGGTCGTCTCCAAGTGTAAATAATCTTAAAAGATTTTAGAACACTACAAAAATTTGGGGTGATTGCCTCGGGATTTAGAGGTTGGGAAGAAATGGAAAGTGACTGTTAATGGATATAGAGTTTCTTTAGGAATGATGAAAATGTAATTGGTGTGGTGATGGTTACAAAACTCTGTGGATATACTAAAAACCACTGAATTATAAACTTTAATGGGTGAATTGTATGGCATGTGAATTATATCTTAATAAAGCTCTTATTTTTTTTTAAAAAGGTATCTAGGGGCTTTTATATCTATGTGTAGAAAAAATAGAAAATCACCTGTGAATGTCCTTAGCACTACTGATTTCATGAGATTATTTACATTTATAGTCAATTTATTGAGACAAAATTTCAGTCTGAAATACTGGGGAAGAGGCATATTGCTAAGACAACAGGTTTGGAATCTGATAGACCCAGGTTTGAACCCTAGCTCTGCTACTTATTAGCTGTTGACCTCAGATAAATGAATTATCCTCTCTTGGCCTCAGTTTCTCATCTATAAAATGAGTATAATAATTTCTACCTAATAAGATTATGACAAGGATTACATCACATGGGATTATGTAAAGAATCTAATGTCCAAAAATGGAAGTAATTATAATTTTTTCTGTAAAAATGTGTAGTGAAATTTTCAAAAGGAGAGAATGTCTAAATAGTACTTTTTAGGATAATTTTCCTAATGGTTCCAGTTGGAACCATTCAAGCTAGCCATGAATAAATTAAATAATAATAATAATTATATTCTAATTTAATATATATTTGTATCATTTAAACTGAGATGTTTTATAAATGCCTAAAAATATTTCCAGTACTACCACTACTATTACTATAACTACTAATATATGCTGAATATCTTAATCTCACTTTTTCACATATAAATAAAATAAAAGGTTTAAATGAATATTTAATGAAAATAATACAAAGGTATGCTTAATAAGCTAAATTGCTTATTTCATTACGATTCCTTGCAGTTCTTAAACTGTTTAAAGTAAAAAGAAAAGATCTTAGGAGGCATAATGTCTATTGTTTAGAGGAAAAGCAGAGGGAGAAAATCCTTCATTCATTCAACCATTCAACAAACATTTGCTGAATTCCAAGCATCAAGCTAGGCCTGGTGGATTAATGATGAATTTTGCCCACCAGGAGTTCCCAGTCTATTGTCACACACAAGTAAGTAAGCAAATAATTCCAACAATGAGATAAATGCTAACAGAATATACAAAGTATTCCTGGAACATAAAGTAAGGTATAGCTAACTACAAATTAAGGAAGCTTTCACTACCATGCAGTGTCAGTGATTACAGGTAAAGGATAGAATTCTCAAGCTCTGATGACTAGTTCGTTTATTCACCATATATGTGCATATGCTGAGGGATACACAGGTAAATTGGTCAGTTGAATGTTCCCAAGGGGCTTCCAGTCTATCAGGGAAAGTAAACAATGTAAATAATTATACTAATGTCTTAAAAGTGTTAGAGTAGAGCCCTGGCTGGTTTGGCTGTGATTAGAGCATTGGCCTGTGGACCAAAGGGTCACAGGTTTGATTCTCTGTTAAGTGCACATATCTGGGTTGCAGGTTTGACCCCCAGTCGGGGTTGTGCGGGAAGCAACCAAGCAATGTCACATCGATGTTTCTCTCTCTCCCCCTCCCTCCCTTCCACTCTATCTAAAAAATCAATGGAAAAAGATCTTCCGGTGAAGAAACAAAAAAACAAAACAAGCGTTAGAGTAAAGCACACACGTCATGGGTGTTAAGGGAGCATATGGCAGAAGAATCTCAAGGCAGTAAATTTGCATTGGCATTTTTAATTACTGTGGATTTGTGAGACAAGCTCTTTGAGTTACATGAGCCATCCTAGTTCACCTAGTTCAACTCCAAATTTTAAATTTTATCCTATTTTTTGCAAAGGTATTGTTCACTTAAGTGAATTATCAGTTTAAAGTTTTAAATATTAAGCTGATTACTGATTGCCTGTTTTTCTAGATGAGTCCTAGTTTACTCCTTACAGTGTAAGTTAGTATAGGCTCAATAATATGAAGCAAGCAAAATATAACCCTAAAATTGATATTTGGGTATTAAATCACTATACTCCATTAGCATGCATGACTGACAAATGACTCTAGTAAGAGCTCAAGAAATAGGTACTATGAACTTGTTTTCTATACGTATGGAACACGCACAGATCCTTCTGGCCAGTGCAGCTACCCCAGTTCCAGTTACGTTTTACGTGATTTGCACTGACAGCGCAAGAAGATCTGTGTGAGGTTAGCAGTTTCCTTCTCTCATTTGTACCAGAAATACCATGTACTGGCTACCTTTGGGGAACTGGGGAGTCTAAATGGCTTCTCATACTTTATCTCCCTGGAAGTTAAAACCAGAGACTATATATTGTTTTAAAAGAATTTCCTTCAACTTTACTCCTTACTGATACAATGCACTCACAGGATGAAAATGCTCTCCAACATTCATTCTACCTTTTTATTCTATTTATTTTCTCTATTGTGTTCTTGTCCTCTTTTCAGATTTTACAGCTTGAGATATGTTATAGATTTCAGGTTGTCTTTGGAGCTAACAACAACCAAGAAAAAAAAAAAAAAACAGGTACTAAAGGATGCCCAGTATATATTGCTTGATAATAAAGAAGATGCGGACGATACAGAGAAGATTAGCATGACCCCTGCGCAAGGATGACACGCAAATTCGTGAAGCGTTCCATATTTTTAGGGCACGTACCTTGGTTACAGTTTGTCCCCGGCCCCTGGTTGGGTCGTGCAGGAGGCAGCCACTCGATGTGTCCCTTTCACGTCGATGTTTCTCTCTCTGTCTCTCTCTCTCTCTCTCTCTCTCTCTCTCTCTCTCTCTCTCTCTCTCTCCCTCCCTCCCTCCCTCCCTCCCTCCCACTCCATCTGAACAAAAAATGGAAAAATGTCCTCGGGTGAGGATAAAAAAAAAAAAAGAAGAGGGAGAAGGAAGGAAGAAGATAACTAGAGGAAGGAAGAGGAGGAAACGAAAAGAGGAGGGAGATGAGAAAAATAAGTAGAAGACCATTAGCAAAAGGAAAGTGATATGATAATAATAATACCACCTTTGAATAGAAATACTCTCATCCTTAATTAAATATCTTAAAACCTGCAATTTGGCCCTGGAAGGATAAACTCCTGGATGTGGGATGTGGGATTAGAGAGAAGTTACTGGACCATGGAGCCAGACTGTATTACCCCCTGAATTTTACCATCACTGTGGTAATTTTAAAACATAAACCCAAAATTCTTTAATACTCTTCCCTTCAAGAGGTGAATTCTATGTTCCTTTCTATTGAATCTGGGCAGATTTGTAACAATGCTATGTGACTGCTGAGGTTAGGTAAGAAAGAGTCGTGCATGGATACATGGAACAGATGGACAGATCTCAGAGGAGAGGAAGGTGGTATATGATAAAAGAAGGTGAAGAGATTAGTCAAAGAACATATGCATAGCCCATGGACACAGACAATAGTGTGGTGAAGGCCAGGGCAGTGGGGGTGGGGGCTGGGCAAAGGGGAAAAAATGGGGGACATCTATAATAGTGTCAACAATAGAAAGAAGGAAAAGAAGCACGATATAAAAGAAAGAAAGTCATGCAAACTGTGCCTAATCCTTGCTCTTGGAATGCTTGCACTCTGGAAGGCCCCCTTGCAGGACACTCCCTTCTCAAGACCCAGCGCAAGGCTACCAAGAAGCACAAGCCACAGGGAGGTCATACAGAGGTATTCTAATCAACTCCAGGTAAGCCAGCCTTTAAGTCACCTCAGCTCAGGTGACATGTGAGGGGGAAAAACAGCAACAACAAAAAAACAATCTTAGGAGTGGATCCTCCAGCCCTCAGCCATTCAAGTTTTACCAGCAGAGAATAGCCTACCCTCCTGTGTCCTTTCCAAATTCTTGACCTAACAAATCTATGAGCATAATAAAATGGCTGTGATTTTTTCACCAGTAAAGTTGGTGTGATTTTTTAATGTAACAGATAAACAGAACGAATTTAGCTGCTGGAAGTATGATGCCATTATAACCAAATCTAAAACATGTGGCATTGGCTTTGGAACAGGACTCTAGAGGATAACAGTGAGGACTTAAAAGAAGAATGTAACAAAGATGTTACTGGAACCTTGAGGAGAGTTGATCCTTGTTGTATAGTGGCTTAAAATGTGGCAATAATGTGGCCCGTAGTAGCATAAAAAATAGGAACTATACTTAAGGAATTTGGTGATCTAGCTCAGGAGATCTCTAGAAAGAACACTGAAAGTGTTGCCTATCTTCTTCTTGCTGCCTATGATAAATTGTCACAGAAAAAAAAATGAACTGAAAAATAAACTGTTCAGTTTTCAGACAAAATTTAGAGGAACTATAAGGGAGCCAGGACTTTGCTGGGTTGAAAAATTAAATCTGTTTTTCATTCCCAGTCTCTCTAGACAGCAACTTCTCAAATTAAGAAATGCTTTCAAGGCAAAGATCAAACCTCAAGTGCTATAAAAAAAAAATCTCAGAGAATAACTGACTGTAAAACCCTTTGTTGAGACATTTGTTAAGGGGATGCATCATAAACCTTTTCAGATAGACAAAAGAACTTCTTAATATCTTAAAGTCAAGACTTTCTCTGATTGATAAACAGTAGGGCTTCTACGGATCTTAATAAGGATGATGTCTCATAGCAGCCTCACCAGAAGCCCAAGAGAAAGAAGGACTTATATATGGTTTTGTTTAATGTAATAGATTGTAAATTCATATACAGCAAGCTGACATAGTTTTTAAAGGAATTGTATTAGTTTAGACTGAAAGGGACAGATAGAATACAAAATGAAAAGAGGCCTGTGGGCCCCTAACTTTTTATAAGAAAGAAGCAGGATGATAAGCCCACTCAGTTGCAAACACAGGACATTTCTTACAGGAGAGAAGAAATAACTCAGAAAATGGAACCAAGGGCCACAGGCAGAGCCAACAGTTTCAAAGAACTTGGAACAGGCAACATGTGCCAGGATGGAGGACCACGACCCAGTGATTGTCATGTGTGTCCTGTTTCTCCCACCCCCTTTTTGAATACAAATACCCTTAGCAGTTATCCATTGCCTATCCCACCAATGTATGTGAGTGTGTTTTGGGGAGAGGTGGGCAGGGAACCTCCCTCTTTGGTTCACAGGTCTTCAGATAGAGAGTAAACATACTGAAGAAACTGCATATCTGAAGGCCTCATTTGCACCTGAGCTTGATTTGGACAACAAGTTCCTACACAACTCCAAGTTATTATCATGATGGGATGACATGAGTGTGTAGGGGAGCATCTTGAGTCTATTTTGGATTGAAGGGGACTATAAATAATTTCTGCCTTCAGTTCACCTGAGAATAGGCCACCTCCCGATGTCTCTCTTCAAGATGAGCTTCTAAGGATTGAGAATCAAGGTCTCTTCCTGACCAAGGAGAAGGGCCATGAATTTTAATAAATCCTAAAGCCCCATAGTCCTTCCAATTTACCTATAAACTCACTAAGAATCAATGGCCTGGACCTGCTGAGAAAAATCATACCCCAGGATTCAATGACTTTGGCTTTTCTCCCTTCCATTTTTCTCCAGGGCACCTTCTTCTTTCCTCAAAAAGAAGAGTCCCACATTACTCCAGCCACTCATTCTAATTGTGAGAGCTATTCCTAAACAATCCAGCTTTTTAGAAGGCTATATAAATAACAGTTGAAAGCATGAGCTCTGGAGACAGATCACTAAATTCAAATCAAGTGGCTCTACCACTTAGTAGCTTTGTAATCCTAGGCAAGTTGCCCAACCTCTCTCTGTTTCAGTATCATCATCTATAAAATTGGGATTATAATAGTACCTACCATGTACCTCCAAGAAGGAGATAAAGTATTTTTAACACTACCTACCATGGGGTGAGCATTCCATAGATGTACATCCATAAGGTTTACCACAAAGCAAATTCCCCTGCATTATCTCACTTTTAATTTGGTCCTCAAACAACCCTGTGGAGATAGGCTGCACTGATATTATTATCCCCATAGTACATGCTGAAGAAACAAGTTAAGAGATATTAGGTAAATAATCCAGGGTCATACAGCTAATGACTAATAGAATCAGTCTGTGAACCCATATTTTATGATTCTACGTACAGTTCTCTTTCCACTGTACCATGTTGCATTTGAAATAAGAGGAGCAGGTACCATGACCATCACATAGTAAGTAAAGAAATTGCTTCCCCCAGAGTCTAAGTAAACTCACTCATGATAATATAACCAGTAAATGGTAGAGTGTTGATGAATGAAGGTATTACATAGTGATTAAAAATGCTTTGGTCTCCTCATGTACAAAATGAAGACAATATAATAGTAACTACCTCACTGGGCTGTTGGAATCAAATGAGATAATGTATGTTGAGTTCTAAGCGCAGTGCCTGGCACATAGAAATGTATTTACTAAATATACATCTCCTGTGTCCTACGTCAAAGATTTTTTTAACCAAATCATGCTGACTCAACTCATTTACTTCTTAAGTCTTTGTAGTAAAAGAAAGTCCCTTAAGGCTTTGGTTAATTATCTTTAGTAAATTATTCTTGACACTTTGCTATGCATGTATTAAGACAAAAAGTACTTAATGAAAATAAATATAAAATATTTTCATTTATTAGATGGTCTTTCAGTTCAGAAGAGGAGAAAATCATGATGAAAATTACACAGGTTCAAAATTACGAACTAGAAACCAGCTGTTTTAGAAAAAGAAACATTTAAGTAATACACATAATACTCTCTATGAACACACATCTCTACTTTAAAATATGTTCCAAAGGAAGATTTTATGTCTCAGCTTATTTATAAACACATGTACAGGGGGAAAATGTTCAATTTCCATCAGTAGAAGGAAGCAATCTATTTCACCATAGGTCCGGAACGGCTTTAACAAGTCTGAGATACACAACAGCAGCAATTTCACCTTTCCTAGCACTCTATTACACTCAAGCATCTCATGGTGTTTTGTGATGGTATTAAAAGTTTATCCAACCCAGTGGTTTGATAGTTAAAAATCAGTTCCATATCGCTTTCATCATATTTGGCCCTAAAACAGCTCAGAAAAGTGGTGGGACCTGTTTTACTTCTTAGGCACCATTATAAAATAAGAACAGATAACAAAGAAAAAATGGGAGAGGTGTACTGGACTATCTTACCCCCCAAAATCTCGAGCCTTTCTTGCCCCTTTCAGTATTCAACCTGCAACA
Source organism: Tadarida brasiliensis (assembly GCA_030848825.1). Taxonomy (NCBI): domain Eukaryota; kingdom Metazoa; phylum Chordata; class Mammalia; order Chiroptera; family Molossidae; genus Tadarida; species Tadarida brasiliensis. Next base: position 49,741,772 of record CM061270.1, read on the forward strand.
CTTCAGCATTGCCTCTTCAAGATGATGTGTTCTAAGACAGTCTTCCCACTTAGGTTTGCCACGAACATGCACTCGCTCACTTGATTTCATTTGGGCACGTCAACCCAGCTAAGCTCCATCCATCAGAAATATACATCGTAATCAGACTCTGGAGAATACCCATGTATCATTGACCGTGAAGTCCTACAGGTTCGAGTGTGAGAGAAGGAGCTTTCCCACACATTTGGGTCTTTAAAAACTCTTTGCAGCCCTGGCCGGTTTGGCTCAGCAGTTGGAGGTTTGGCCTGCGGACCAGAGAGTCCCGGGTTCGATTCCCACTAGGGGCACGTACCAAAAAAAAAAAATCTTTGCAAAGGGAAATAGTTTAAGGTAAGGGGCTTGAGGTGTGTATAGGTGCAATAAGAATAAATAATTTGAGTTGACTAATTTTTCAAAAGTCTATTTCTATTTGCAAGAATACATAGTAGATGCATACTTTCTATTGTCATGCTGGATTATTCCTCCTACCTTCACAGCTGCTGTTTTAGAAGTGACCTTTAGCAAACATTATGTGTTTTATTTTCAAAAATAGCACTACAGATATAACATTAATATACAATATATCTTGAAGGTGTGCAGAAACCAAGAAAGTCAGTAACACAAAAGGAACAGTGCAAATAGTTATGCCACATGACAGGTATGACTACACATAATGGCTCCTTGATGATACTCCATCATTAGAGTGACCAAAGAGACAAGACTTGTGTTTTGGTCTAAAAACAACAACAAAGCACTACATTTTCTTAAAAAATAAAAAAACTGTATCCTTTTCCATACTCCCACATTGTCTCCTCTAAAACCGAACAGTGAAGGAAGATTTGCAGCACTTCCCCCATTTTCCCAACCCTAGTTCTACCCCCTAAGCCCCACCGAACACTAGCTAACACCAGAGCCAAGATGAGTAAGTAATTTGTTAAGTGAAAAGAAAAACTAAATGGTTTCCTAAGAAAAGCAAAAGAAAAAGAGTTAAGTGTATAAAGAGGGCGTATTGAAAAATCACAGTGTAAAACATCATTCACTTTAGGAAACAAATTAATTAAACTGTTAAATATCAAATAAGACCCCTTATTACTCATGTCAGTGAAATTTCAACTCAGTAACAGGTGTGATAGACATGTCACCTAATTGTTGATGATCCTTCTAGCTAAATTGTTCTCACACAGTAGCGTCAAGGCCTTGAGATGAAATATTTATGGCTGTCAAAGTCTTTCTTTTGGGGTTACTCATTTGGCCTGTAACTTAGGATACCACCGTTTTCCACTTTGTTCTCCATTACCCCTTTCAAAACTTTCTGAATACCTGGAGATTGCAAGAAGGCTGGCTGTGCTCACTACAGGCTACAACTTAAAGTGAGGAGCACCACTCCCTGTTGAGACAATGTAGAGAGGGATCATAGATTCTGTGCAAAAAGAAAACCATCTTTTATTTTTCCCTCTAGAATAAAATCCATACCTCTAAAAGTACACCACTGAAAAATTAAAATAGTCTGTTAAAAGATTTAGCAGTGGGAAATCATTGTTATAATTTACCTAACTTTATAGTTCATTAATTCTTAAGTTACACAGAAAATACATTAATCAAAATAGAAGATTTCCCTCCAGACACAGTCTATCTTCTCTAATGTATTTTTTCCATTGTTTTTACTAGAAAAATTTTTTATTTATTTTTGGTCTCTGTAGCAACTGGTTTTCATTTTCAAAAAATGTGGTTATAGTTTTTTTAAGGAATTCTAGTAATCAAAACCTGGATTAACAAACACATGTACATTTATGAAATAATAATTAACTCTCATAACGATGACTCAAGGCCCTTCAAGATCTCCAAAAGCTTTCTTAATTATAAATATTAAGCTATATTTAAAATAATTTTATTGTTGTTAAATATGTTTACTTTTTTAAAATAGTAATAATACTATGCTTGAAAGGCAATATAGTTAAAATTAAGCATATAGAATTTGGGGGTAGTGAGTTAATAGCATGTTTCTTTAGCCATACCCAATACAGCTATTCCAATACTTAGAAAGGCATTCTTATTCAATTAAATTTTTTTAACCTTTGAAAAAGAGAAGACTTCCCCTGGTTATGTGATTTAGACACTTAACCTAAATCTCTCTCTACCCTGTCCTCTGTCCCCAGAACCACACTCTCTGGCTAAGACTCAAGCCTATATCAAAAGAAACCAATAAAAATTAAACTAGAAATACATGCCAAAAATAATTCAGTAGCATGACTCCCCTCTGACCTGACACTGTGGCATTTTTTCTAAAAAACCCCCAGTGGGAAAGGTACTTAATTTATTTACTGCATGAGTCTAACGAGAACTGTGAAAGAAATGTTAAGTAAACCGGCATGGTTTGGAGTAGAATTATTGGAACATTTGGTGCTCTCTATGAGGTTTTCTTTTTCATCCATGAGCCACCCTAGTACATTTCACCATAAGCAAGGAAACATTTTTATTTGGCTTTGAGCATATATTTCCTGATAGAACATTGAGAATAATGACAAGTTCTCAAGAAAAAAAAATAGCAACAACAAAAAAATTGCGTATCTGCAACTGGTGTTCTTTAGACCCTCATTCTTATAAACAGAAGCCAATGCTTTGTGTTCTCGCCATTTCATTCATCACAGCAATGTCCTAATGCTCTTAGACTACCCAGAGGTAAAGGGCCCAAAACCCATGTGATATCAGATTAAATGTGATTTGGACAAAGAACTAACGACCCCTAACTTGTCTTCTCACCTAAGTTCCCCCCTGTTCTTCCCAACTAAACACATTTCAACATGCCATGCTGTCATTTTAAACTCAGAGTTCCTAATGCCGACATGACCATTCTTCCTTCCAAAAGAGCTCCCCCTCCCCAATTCCCTGACTCATTCATTAGTGCCATTATTCCCCCAATTATTTAAGTCATATCTTTGACTCTAATAACAGCGTAGGTCCTTCCATTTCTTATTTTCCCTAGAAGTAAGACCTCTGTGACTGACAGATGAATGAGTTGACTATTCTGTTGGTGATTTACCTCCCCTCAGCCCCAGTGTTCTAGGATATTCTATAAACACTATAGGTATCCCTCACCAGAGCCTGAAGAGCTACTTTTGTCAGGCTCTGAACACTTTTACCCAGTATAACAAGTATTTTATTACCCTAATCCAAGATTTTTCCTAATCCCTCAGGCGCCCTAAAAATCCTCTAGACCAGTGGTTCTCAACTTTCCTAATGCCCCAACCCTTTAATACAGTTCCTCATGTTGTATGTGGGCGTATCTGCATGTGGGCGGCCCCGCCTGGAGACGGATAGAGGAGCGGTGTCTCGGTTCCTAAGACCATCGGAAATATGTGTTTTCCAAAGGTCTTAGGTGACCCCTGTGAAAGGGTCATTCGACCCCCAAAGGGGTCGCAACCCACAGGTTGAGAACCACTGCTCTAGACTGAGCAGAGCCACTTTCCCAAAAAGCTTTTCAGACACCAAAGCCAGCCTCTGAAGAACTGATCTATCAGTAGATCTCATCTCTCCTTAAGGAAATGAGAACCACAGACAGGCCACATTTCCTTCTAGGTATAATCTTTGTAGGTGATATGATGATATTAATCCTAGGTCCCTCTGCCTTTCCCTTTCCCGGGCCACTCTCTTCTCCCATCCCTTAGAGTTACATAGAGTTTAAGGCATTAAAGTGTATTGGGTCAGCTTTATTTGCCACTTAGCCTGGTACAGATAAGCAAGTAGTCCACAGAGGCTACCTAACTTCTCAGAGGCTGTGAAGGCCTCACATCCAACAGTGAATATACCAAACAATCCTTGCACTATTCTATAAATCATAGCAATATATCTTATGATTACTTAACATATTCCTTTCATACATACTCAATTATTTTAAAATATTCAGGAAGGCCACAGGGAGAGACCCAGCTATGAATATCATTAATATTGCAATCACCCTTACATATCATTGACCTTGAACTTAATCTCTCAGAAGTTTCTCCTATTAATACTGTCCTTCTGCCTGGCCGGTGTGGCTCAGTGGTTGAGCATTGTTGACCCATACACCAAGAGGTCGCCGGTTCAATTCCTGGTCAGGGCACATGCCTGGGTTGTGGGCCTGATCCCCAGTGGGGGGCATGCAGGAGGCGGCCAATCGATGTTCTCTCTCATCGATGTTTCTATCTCTCCCTCTCTGTTCCTCTCTCTCTAAAAATCAATAAAGAAAAGAAGGAAAAAAAATACTGTCCTTCTAAACTATTTACTGAGCATCTACCATGTGTCAGGCCCTAGTCTAAGAGCTGAAAACAGAGCAATGAATAAGACAGAAAAGGTCCCTGCTCCTATGGCATTTGCAATCTCACTAGTTCTTCCTTTGCCTTTCTGATCATCTCAGCACCCTTTGCTTTGGAATTAGACACGCTTGATTAATTTGCACAGCACTCCCTCTTTTGACTTTCTACCTAATATAAACTAGCAACTGCCATAAACCAATGCTCACCTGCCCTCAGAACAAGGCAATACTAGGCTTGCTTAGTCCTCAGAGAGGAGACACCTTGGATATATTTGGACATTCTGTGCCATCTATGGCATGCTACCCTAAAAATGCCTCATTTCACCAAGTTCACCTTCTACCAATCTCTCTAATCAGTCACCAAGGTCTAGCCAAAGGTATTTTTGATACATTATCTCGCACAAACATTAAGTAAATTTTATCTTATTCCTACACATATTTGCCCATATTGGATACAGGTCCTAACCCTGGATAATTCATTCGGGTTCTTCACGTCTTCTTGTGCTTTTCTTGCTGGACTCTACATCAAACATTCACCCTCTGCTTTCTCTAAGTACCAAGGGATTTTCTCGTAACATTTTCTATCTTGGAAGCTAGGGGAAATGGCTGTCCCAGCTTTCATGGTGTTCTGTTCTACAAAGTCAGAATAAGTCCGGGTCCACAGTAATCAGAATAAGTCCTTTCCAGTGCTCCTGCCCAAGAAGGGAGGGAGGAGTGAGCGCTGTAGGCTGTGACAGAGGAAGGCACGGTAGAAACTTGTCCATTACTCCAGGAGGAGCTCTCCTCGCGTGTGCACCATGCCTTGAAACCAATCTTTCTTAAGTCTCACAGTCCAAACATGGGAGGGAGCTTATGATATTAAAGCATCCATAAAATTGGATAACCAAAATTTAAAAAACAATTAGGAATACCATGTATCAGACACATATTTTTAGTTGCTATAACTGAATAGTAAATTTAGCTCTTACATTTCTAGCAGTCACGGCAAACATGGAAATGTAGTTTATTCATTTGTTCATTCATTAATTCAACAACAATTACTGAGTCACTTCTATGTACTGGTCATACTCTTATGCTCTGGCTACCTCTCCTCCATCCCCCATCTAATTCTGTGGGAAGAATGGAGTAGGGAGGGTGCAGCAGGGGCCTGGCAGCAGGGCGCCCTGTCTGTCTGTAATGGGCCACACAGAAGAGCTGCCTGAGGGCATTTCTCCCTCTGCATAGGGTGGAAATTATGACCAACAGCCAGCACCAACCATAAAAATAAACATATATAGCCAATTATCAAAGCTCTCACCAGAACGTTTTTTAATTCTATGAAAATGCATGATTTCTTGTGAAGAACATTAACACCAAATGAAATTAAACAGGTGTTTTTCTGACCTGGCTCCACACATACAGATGGGGATAACATACCATTGCAAGTGCCTCAGGAGATCCTAGGAATACTGATACTCATTTTATTTGCTTGAGAAAGGAGGTTTGTTTACATTAACCTTATTTCAAGGGGAAAAAAAACAAAAATATAAATGAAATAAAAATTCATATTAAGCAAGCATTATAAAACCATATTAAGTTGGCTATACACCATGCCTTTCAAAATTGTACACAGATATAGATTTAGGTATGCATATGTTTTAGATTGTCTTTAACCAATTGGCCTCCAATGCAGAAAAACTACCAGCTTTATTTTATTGTAGTTCATACACATCCTATCCCAGGAACTGAGACAGTGCTAAAAAAGGTAGTGGACTCTTGAAAGGCTAGCAATAATGAAAGGGTAGGAAATATGTTCTTTAAATTTAGGTGCATGTAGGTCAGAAGAAGTAGTATACTGTCAAAATGAGATAAATGAAAGTACAATTTTGTGCCATGTTTAAAATGCATCCAGAAAAGCTACACAATAATAATAGCTGCCACTCACTGAATGCTTACAGCATGCCAGGTGCCATGCTAAGTGCTTTATGTGTGTTTTCTTATTTCACCCCAACAGCAAACCTATGATTTATTAGCCTCAGTTTATAAAGAAAATGAGACAGAGAAAAGTGAAGTTATTTGTCCAAAGTCAATAGGTTGGTTAAGGGGAGGCGCTAATAACTTTATGCCCTGTTTTAACCACTCCACTATTGTCTCCTCAAAAACAAGAGGAAGAAATTTTGTTTGATGTACAAAATTACATAGAAATGGTCGACCATTGGATGGTTTGTCATTCAAGGTAGTAGCAGCCTGGAATCTGAGCTCCATGGGAAGTGGTAGCTCAGTAACAAGTGCCACAGCTGACTTAATTAAGGAAGGCAGACGGAAAAAGCACTGGGTGCACCTTCCTCCGCCCACAAGCAAAGTTCTCAGAATGTTGTCATTCATATCTCACTATTCGAAAGTCTGAAATTACAAGAGGCAAAGCCTACATATGCAAATTTTGTAGTGATGTTAGAAGATAAGTGCTATGAAAACAAGAAAAAGAAGAGCAAGGCAAAGGAACAGGGGGTAGTGAGGGGAAGTGAGGAGATTGGAGAGGGTGGTCTGCAGCATTAGGTGGGGTGGAAAGGAGATAAGTCTCATTGAAGAGGTCCAACTGGTACAAAGACTTGAAGTGAGGGAGCCAGCCCAGTGCTTTCTAGGGGAAGAACAGTCCAGAGGAGGAGAATGCTAGAGCAAAAGCCCTAGGTGGTTTTAGAAGGCAGATCTTTAGGCCTTCAGCTGAAGTATCTTTTCACTTTCAGACCACTTACAAAGGTATAATAGAATGATTAAGAATGTAGGCTATGGAATTGGTGGATGCTAAAATCAGAAGGGGAAAATATGATGAGAAAAAGGATATTTGCAAAAATTAAAAATGGAACTATCACATGATCCTGAAATTCCACTTCTGGGTATTTATCCAAAGAAAATTAAAACACTAATTCGAAACCAATATGCACCCCCATGTTCACTGTAGCATTATTTACTACATACTAGCTTAGACATGGAAAAAAGCAAAGTGTCCACAAATGGATGAGTGGATAAAGAAAATGTGGTTTCATATATATATGTGAAATATTATTCAGCCATTTAAAAAATTAAATTTTGCCATTTGTGACAACAAGGATGAACCTTGAGGGCATTAATGCTACATGAAATAAGTCAGAAAAAGATAAATACTGATGATCTCACTTAAATGTGGAACCTAAACAAACAAATATTCTCATAGATATAGAGAACAGACTGGTGATTGCCAGAGGTGGGGAGCAAGGGAGGAGGCGAAATGGGTGAAGGGGTCAAAAGGTACAAATTTTCAGCTATAAAATAAATAAGTCACGGGGGAGTAATGCACAGCAGGGTAACTATAATTAATAATATTGTATATTTAAAAACTGAAGAAACAGCAGGCAGACAGCTTGGTGTTGGGTGGGTGGAGGGATTGAGCAAACAAGAGAGAGAACTCATGGACATGGACAACAATGTAAGGATGGTGGGGGGTGGGACAGAGAGGGCATAGAGGGGATAAATTGTGATGGAAAGAAAGAAAATTGAATTACAAAAGGTTGAGGTTTTGATTCCCAGTCAGTGCACATACCTAGGTTTCTGGTTTGATCCCAGGCCCTGGTCAGGGTACATGTAGAAGGCAACTGATCAATGTTTCCCTCTTCTCTCTCTCTCTCTCTCTCTCTCTCTCTCTCTCTCTCTCACACACACACACACACACACACACACACACACACACACACACACAGTTCTTTGGGGTAAGGTGAAGAGTCACAGTATTGTAATCTCTAGGTGGATATCCACAATGGTCCCTTGTAGGTATGGATGTTCCCACCGCCCCCTTACTGCTCTGTATGTGTAATGCTCTATCAGAGTAATGTTCAGAACTTTCAGCCTAACATTCAACCTTTAAGTGTGAGGAAAGCAGAGAACCATGTTTTTCTACAGTGGGAACAAGTCCATTGTGTGTGAAGTCTCAGGGTTCTTAAACTCTAGTGATTGGTTTTACCACAGGTCTACTGCCCTGTATACCTACACGTCCACTCCTTTGCTCTGATTGGCGATAAGCAAACTGGCTAAACATTGATGCTTATCCTAGTCAGAACTAATACCTAGATGTTTACTCTGCTATTCTCCACCAATGTGGCCATGGATTTCCAGTTATTGAAATCAGATAGTGTTCATATATTAATGCTGAATAACACTAAGTTGATAAAAGAAAAAACTTCTCTCTCCCCCATCCTCTCTCTCAAAAATCAATTAAAAAAACATATCCTCACCCTGGCCGGTTTGGCTCAGCAGTTAGAGCGTCGGCCTGCAGACCAGAGAGTCCTGGGTTCAGTTCCCACTAAGGGCAGTTTGTCCCTGCCCCGGTTGGTGTTGTGTGGATGGCAACCACATCGATGTTTCTCTCTCTCTCTTCCTCCCTCTCTCCCTCCCACTCTATCTGAAGATAAATGCAAAAATGTCCTCGGGTGAGAATAAACAAAAAACATATCCTCGAGTGAGGATTAAAATAATAATAATAATAATGAATAAGTAAACATAAAAAAGGAAAATTAACTATGTCATCAAACACACTGTTTAGTTCCACAGACAATTTTTTAATAGCATGAATTTCTTGATGAAGAAAGCAGTAAGTTCATTTAATTCTGTACAAATGCCTAATTTCATTGCAGTCTAGGTACTCAGTAGCACTGCTCCACACTTCATCAATGAGAGGGAGATAATGAGACTATCTATCTCAAAAGGATACTAAACATTAAATTTAATATAAATATGTAGAGTCCTTATAGAAACCACTAAATAAATATGAATTATTATTATTATTATCATGACAGAATTTCTAAAGCGATGAGAAAATCAGGGCAAAGAGCATAGGGAAAAAATGAGATGAAGTCAAGGTAGATACCAAAAAGGCCTACTACATGGTACAGTATACAATTAAAGGTAGCCTACATATTTGGTTCACTGTTTTTTTTATAGTCAATACAAAAAAAGAAAATGTTATGTGTTAAGTGATTCATAATATCCAAGATATATTTTTAAAGTGCTCCAAAGAAGTACAAACAGTCCTTGTTCAGAAGGAAGGTCACTAAAGATTTAAGGTCTGAATTTCAAAATTAAAGTTAAAACTACTTTGCCTTTGCCTTCAATTTGTAATGACAAAAAGAATTTACTGAAGCAAGCTAGAAGTTTTAACAGACTTGCTATAGAAGAAAATTTAGCCATTAATCAGTCATATTTCAGTCAAAGCTAATCTCATTAATGACTTCTATTCAAGAGAGAACAGAAATAAACCCAAGTCTTTATGGTCAATTAATATTTGACAAAGGAGGCAAAAACATACAATGGGGTAAAGATAGTCTATTCAATAAATGGTGTTTGGGAAAATTGGACAGATATGTGCAAAAAAAAAATGAAACTAGACCACCTTCTTACACCATATAAGAATAAACTCAAAATGGATTAAAGACTTAAATGTTAGACTCGAAACCATTAAAATCCTAGAAGAAAACATAGGTAGTAAAATCTCAGCCATTTCTCATTGCAGTATTTTTTCTAATATATCTCCTGGGGCAAGGGAAACAAAAATAAATAAATAAACAAATGGGACTACATCAAACTAAAAAGTTTTGGCACCGTAAAGGAAACCATCAACAAAATGAAAAGACAACCCACTGAATTGCAGAATGATATTCACCAATGATACATCTGATAAGGGGTTAAAAGCCAAAATTTATAAAGAACTTATACAATTCAACACCAAAAAAACCCCATACAATCCAATTAAAAAATGGGAAAGGACCTGAATAGACACTTCTCCAAGAGGACATACAGATGGCCAATAGACATATGAAAAGATGCTCAAAGTCACTAATCATCAGAGAAATGCAACTTAAAACCACAATGAGATATCACCTCACACCTGTCAGAATGGCTATCACCAATAAGTCAACAAACAACAAGTTTTGGCCAGGTAGTGGAGAAAAGGGAACCCTCATGCACTGCTGGCAGGAATGCAGATTGGTGCAGCCACTGTGGGAAGCAGTATAGAATTACCTCAAAAAACTAAAAATGAAATTGCCTTATGACCCAGTGATTCTACTTCCGGGAATATATCCGAAGAAAACCAAAACATTAATTCAAAAGAATATATGCAGCCTCATGTTCATTGCAGCTCTATTTACAATAGCCATGATTTGGAAGCAGCCCAAGTGTTTATCGGTAGATGAGTGGACAAAAAGCTGTAGTACATTTATACAATGGAATACTACTCGGCCATAAAAAAGGAAATCGTGCCCTGGCCGGTTTGGCTCATCCGTTAGAGCATCAGCCCATGGACCAAAGAGTCTCGGGTTCGATTCTGGTCAAGGGCACGTACCTCAGTTGCAGTTCAATTCCCAGCCCTGGTTGGGGTTGTGGGGGAGGCGACCAATCGATGTGTCTCTTTCACATTGATGTCTCTCTCTTTCTCCCTCCCTACTTCCCACTCTATCTGAAGATAAATGGGAAAATATCCTTAGGTGAGGATTAAAAAAAAAAAGTTTAAAAAAATAGTAATAATAATAAAAATAAAAATAAAGGAAATCTTACCCTTTGGGACAGCATGGATGGACTTAGAGAGCATTATGCTAAGTAAAATAAGCCAGTCAGAGAAAGACAAGTACTATATGATTTCACTCATATGTAGAATCTAATGAACAAATTAAACTAACAAAATAGAAACAGACTCATTGATACAGAGAACAGACTGAGAGCTGGGGAGGGGGTGGTATTATGGGGCTGGGTAAAAAAAGTGAAGGGATTAAGGGGAAAAAAAACAACTCAGCTCATGGACACAGACAACAGTGTGGTGATTACCAAAGGGAGAGGGGGGTGGTAGAAGAGGGTATAGGGGGATAAATGGTGATGGAAGGAGACTTGACTTGGGATAGTGAACACACAATACAATATACAGATGATGTATTATAGAATTGTACACCTGAAACCTATATAATTTTATTAACCAGTGTCACCCCAATAAATTCAATAAAAAATAAAATAACTTCTATTTAGCTCCAAACTGCCTTCAATTTTTCTATATCTTTCTAATGACAAAAACCCACATATTTAAATTTTTTTAAATGAACTAATTTTATGAATTCCAAAACGAACAGGTAAATAATATTGAAGATAATGCTTTTCTTGTAGGCCCTAGCTTTCTAAGTGCCTTGTGAGCTTTTAAAATTAAAACATTTTAAAGAGTATGTTTGCCATTCTGTCATATAGTCATTTTTATAAACACTTCAAATTGAAGATTTTTTGATCAGCATAAATTTGCAAGATAAAAATGATACCTTGATTAAAGTAATATTAGCTAACACACTTTGAAATATGACAAAAAGAAAGAATGGTTTAAACAGAGTTAATTTTGGAGGAAAATTAGTCAGTAAAAGAATTTGGCATAAGGTGATGAATTTCTTTAATTAGATTTACACTAGGAGAAATACCTCATATTATTACTCATTACTAGAGCTGAAATTCTGGGTTTGTGGTTGTACGTATTTATAGTGTTCCCCTGCAATGAGAAGTGGGTTTACTTCTGACCAGATCATAATCAGGTTTTTAACATAATTTCAACTCCAACAAATAAAGAATAAATTACACAGATATTGACTACAAACAACCACTATTATCCCCAAATGTCAAAAATCAACTATAATCAGTAACAGACAAGAAAAATAATTTACTATATTTAAACAAAAATCTCTAAAAACTGTCTTATATACAAGGAAGAAAATCATCCCTTTATATTACAAAATCCTTTATAAAATGAGAAAAATTCTTGAGCAGAAATACATACATTCTGCCAAAGGGATGAGGTATACAAATAGTCCTCAGTTCTTTCTCCTTGTATTTAACTTTCTTTAAAACCCTAAAGAAAGGAACAACTGAATACCCATCTACAACAATAACAAAATTGAATCCCAATCAAAACTTCACACCATATACAAAAATTAACTCAAAATGCAATATGGACTTAATGTAAAACATAAAACTATAAAATTTAGACAAAAATATAGGAGAAAATTTTGCAGGGTTTAGGGCTAGGAGAAGTGTCTTAGACTTGACACCAAAAGCACCAAATCCACAAAGAAAAATAGATAAATTAGAGTTCATCAAAATTAATTATCTTTGTTCTGCAAAAGATCTTACAAAGAGGATAAAAGATTAGCTGCAGACTAAAAGAAAATATTTGTAAACCACATATTCAACAAAGCACTGGTATGCAGAATTCATAAAGAATTCTCAAAACTCAATAGTTAAAAAAATTCAATTAGAAAATGGGCAAAAGACATGCCAAAGAGGATATACAGATTGCAAATAAGCAAATAAAAATATCTTCACCATCTCTAGCCACTAAGGAAATGTAAATTAAAACTACAATAAGATATCACTACATACATACTAAAATGGCTAAAATAAGAAATAATGACAACATCAAATGCTGACAAGGATTGGGAATGAATGACAGTATAGTCACTCTGGAAAATGGTTTGGCAGTTTAAAATTAAAAATTCAATTGCCATACAGTCCAGTAATTGCACTATTAAGCATTTATCCTAAAGAAATAAAATATGCCCCGCCTGGTGTGTCTCAGCTAGTTGGAGCGTCATCCAGTGCACCAAAGTGTAGTAAGTTCGATGCCCAGTCAGGGCACATATCCAGGTTGCAGGTTCGATCCCCAGTTGGGGCACATGCAGGAGGCAGCCAATCAATGGGTTTTTTTCTCTCACTCTCTCTCCCTTCCTCTCTCTGAAATCAATTACAAAAAAATGAAGAAAAATATATTCAGAAAAAAATACTGTATATGAGTGTTCATAGCAGTCTTGTTCATAAAAGCCAAAAACTGGAAATAATCCAGATGTGCTCAACAGGTGAATGGTTAAAACAAACTATGGTACAGTCATACTGTGGAACACCAGTCTGCAATAAAAAGGAACAAACAACTGATACACACAACAATATGGATGAATCTTAAGAGGAGTATGCTGAGTAAACAAAGCCCGTCCAAAACGGTTAGATATGGTACGATTCCATTTATATAACATTCTTAAAATAACAAGGTTATAGACATGTAAAACAGATTAGTGGGTGCCAGAGAGTAAGGCTGAGAGGAGGTAGATGTGGTTATAAAAGGGCAGCATGAGGGATTCTTGTGGTGATGGAACTGTTCAGAATCTTGACTGTGGATACACATACCTACATGTGATAAAATTGCACAGAACTAAATGCATTCAGACACAGGTGTGTGCATGTGAGATACAGACACAAGTGAATGCATGTAAAACTGGAAAAATCTGAATAAAGTTGTGGATTGTAACAGTGTTAATTTCCTAGTTGGGATATTGTACCATTATTTTTGCAAGAGTTACCACAGGGGAACTAGGTAAAGAGTACACAGGATCTCTCTATATTATTCCTTACTACTGCATGTGAATATACAATTAATTCAAAAGTTTAATTAAAATAGGAAGAAAATACATTTTTAAAAGTTTAAAGTAGTTGAACTAGCAAAATAATTATTTCTGATCTTAACAATTCTAATAAAAGCAGCAAAAAACTTTACTAAGTTATTTTAGGACAGGTCTACCCTTCTAAAACAATCACCATACACTGGCCAAGGTAGCACATTAAAAGTAGCCCTAAATTCTTTGATAATGGTCCCATAGATAAATAGAGTCGATTTCCCTTCTCTTTGAATCTGGGTTGGCTCTTTGACTCCTTTGACCAATACAATATGGTAGAAATGACACTGTGTGAGTTTCTGGGCTCAGGCTCTAACATACTTGCAACTTCTACTTCCAGTCTCTTGAAACAATTGCTATTAGAAGCCAACTGCCATGTAAGAAAGGTGACCACACAGAAACCACTGTGCTATAAGAAAAAGGTCAAGCCCTGAAGGATGACAACACATGTAGAGACAGAATGGCCAAAGAATACCCATGTGTTCGTCATATGAGCAAAGAGCCAGCTTCACTGACCAGCTGAAACTTTCCTACATTCTTACCCAATAAAATCATGAGCAAAATAAAACGGTTGCATTAATCCACTAAGTTTTGGAGCAGTCTGTTATGCAAGCAATAGACAACCAAAACAGCTGACAAAGCCCACAAGCACTTTGCCTTAGATATCTTCCCTCAAGTAGCCTGGCCTACAGATGATTGGGGCCATCTTCTTTCCTGACATTTAATGCCTTCTACTGAATACTTAAATACTCTGCTCTCTTCAAGAGCAGACATCTCTGCCCAGCCGGTGTGGCTCAGTGCATTGAGCATCATCCCATGGACTGAGAGGTCTGGGTTTGATTCCTGGTCAAGGCACATGCCCAGGTTTCAGGCTTGATCCCCAGTGAGGGGTGTGCAGGAGGCGGCCGATCAATATTTCTCTCTCACATCAATCTTTCTATCTCTCTCTTCCTTCCTCTCTCTCTAAAAAATCAATAAAAACATATTTAAAAAAAGAACAGACATCTTCTCTTCCCCTTTTCTGACTCTCATGTCTCCTCTCCCCTGGAGCCTTCTTTCGTTCCGCTCCAGGTTCCAGTCTGAGGGATGTGTCTAGTCATAAGTCAAAAGTAGTCTTGACCTACACCCTTGAGTCTCAGCAAGATATCTAGTCTAGTGTTTTTCAACTTTTTTTGTCCATGACCTGTAGTAGAAATGTGTTTTATGTAAGAACAAATACATAAATGTACACAGACACATAATTAAAAGAAAAGTTTCAGAAAACAATACTTAGCTTTCCTATATGGAATAGATTCCAATTTTATTCTATTTTATCAACATAGTCTATTGTATCTATTACAACTAGAATCCAATCTTTTGGTTACTAGGCCAGACCTTTGCTTAAAAACTAAAAACAAAACAACAAAAAACGCAGGGCATTGTCACTACTACAAAATCCTCCACATCTTCTTATTGATACCTTTCCTGAAAAGTATGCATTTTAACCTGTTCTGTAAGTGAAGGATATATGTTGGCAATCTAAAATGTTGACTCTTAAAAAATACAAAACTGACCCATGAGTCACTTTCTGTTGTCTAAGCATAGAAGAACATGTTCCCATTTTAGCAGTAAGATCATCCCTGCCTCTTCTCTCTTCTGTTCACAAAGCTCCTTCTGACATAACAAGGAGCTTCATAGGAAAAATGGAGATACTTACTAAAAATAAAACTAAATTTAAGAAAATTTTTCAGAGATGCCCTCATAGCCTAATTGAAGGATGTACCACAACTTCACATTTGAAAATAGAGGTGGTCCTGGAAACATTAGTGGTATCCCTATCTGGAACATTCTCACATTTCTTAAAATTGGTTAAATTCTGTCCTTAGGTGAACCTTTCCACTGTACAGATACTGTTGGCTGCCTGCTGCTTCTTCAAACGAACTGCTTTCCAGATAAGACAGAGACTGAGTGCTCCTGGAGTCCTCTGCACTTCCCAACCTCCCTTGCATTTAGGTTGGACCCATCTGACTAGCTCTGGTCCAAATAGTTCAGATGAAGAACCAGTGTCCTTCCATCATTGCATTTTTCTCCTGCCAATATCACCATAGCAAACTCGAAGCCCACACATTCCACAAAGTGTAGATAAAGGATAGAGGTGATTAGCCAGACCTGCAATGGACTTTGTATGAGAAGAAATAAAGCTTTGTGTTTAGCCACTGAGATTTCAGTATTTCTTGTTTGTGATTTTTGTTTTACTGTAGCTTAACTGCACTGAACCCTGGTTAGTGTACTTGGCTACTATGACAGTACTCTCCACTAATTCTCCTCTCTCAGATTTCTACTTGGACTTAGCCTTCCCTTCCCACTCCCCAAATACTGATTGTTTACCAAGGCTCTGTCCTTAGTTCCCTACTCTCTATTTTCCACCTGGTCCTAAGGTAATCTCATTCGTGTTCATGGTCTTAACAACCATGTATATGCTAAAGACTACCAATCTATATAATAGGATCAAACACCCAGCTGGGCACATCCATTTGGCTGTCCCAGAAGCACCTGCAACTCAAAACTTTCTAACCTAATGTCATAAGCTCCTGAGTACACCACACAAGGCTCTCCCATGACTTGGCCCCATCTAATTCTTCAATCCTAGTACTCAAGAAATGGCTCTTGATGCCCTGTGCTTCATAGTACCCCTGTATTACCTTTCTATCTCCCAAATTGTGTATCCTGTTAATATACGGTATTTTCTTTTTAAAATATTATCATTCAATTGGCTAAGAATATGGAACTAGAGTGTATTTTATTATGGATCATAATTATTAAATAAAATTTTGCCTTCTTTCTTCTAATGTAGGTTTTCCTTAAGGGGCAATCAAAATTTCATACAGTAAGTCCTCACTTAACCTCATCGTTGGGTTCTTGGAACTGCGGTAAAATGACGTATAACAAAACCAATTTCATCATTGGTTAATTGATACAAACAAGACTGAAATTCCTATGGCATCTCATCAATGTTATAATAAAACAACACTGAATGAACGAACATTTTTTGAGGACCTGCTATACTTGAATTATTAAATCTTGAAAGTGGATAAGCATGATAGGCTGTCCGTGTTCTTTTTCCTCTAAAACAAAACTTAATGAACCTGCCTGAAATAATATCTTAACCATTCAAGTCCAGCCTTCAAGAGGGTATACTTTGAAGGGTTCTTCACCAAAAACCTGAGCAAGTTACAATTCTAATTAACATGGCAAACCAGAAAAGGGTAATACATTACCAGTGATTAATGCATTGAACTAATTTTTGGAAGAATGAAACAGAGAGGGACTGAAATGAAGAAGTGGCCTTTTCTAAAGGAAGTGGAAAGGATGCAAGAACATAGAGATGAGAAAGGCTTGGATGCAAAAAAGGAGAGCAGGCTGGGGAGTGGTAGAGAAAGGATCCTAATCAGTCTGAGGGTAGACCAGAGCACAGGGTAGGGCTTATGGAAAGAAAAGGCAATTCAATTGAGGCATCACTGAGCAGTGGAAAACATAAAAAATAAATGTGTACCTATTTGATGATTTTGGCCAAGGGAAGCCTTCTATAACCTTTACATTTTCTAATGTATGATCTAATTCAGACATTTGAACTATGCCTTAAAAATACTCCCTGAGTAGAGCCAGTGTTTGAATTTGTCCAAGTCTCGGTTGAACTAAAGCTTACATAGAAGTTATTCTATCAATTGGAGAAGGTATCAAGAAAGATGGAATAGGATGTATTATATGAACTAGAGGATAGAAAACAAACTTTAAAAGTCTCTTTCCTTAGTCCTGCTCCAAATTATAGTTCTAGATTCTACAGAAATATGTATTACTTTCAATGGAGCCTTTCAGAATGGTGATGGAGCATTTCTCTTTTGTTCTTTTACATTGTCTGGTGGTGTGCATACACATAACATACAGTCAACAGTTCTATCTCACCCAATGAAAGCGGCTAGCAGTAATGGAGTATCAATGCTTTCTCAAAGGAATAATATCATACATGGTTATACACAAAGAGAAATAAACTGCTAACCGAATAATTAATTGGGTTTAGACTGAAAAAACAAACAAAACCCAGCTACCTTTGCATATATAAAAACAACATTGTCATATATATATGTAAATAAAGATTACGATTTGTCAAAAAATATGTATATAAAATCAATTCACATTGAATATATTATGTAAATTGAAAGTTAGTGATAAATATAAATCCCCAGAAAACAAAACAAATGTTTTTAGAAAGCTAAGAAAATGACAAAATATTATCTACATCTTTGATCTTCAATAAATTTGTGAAAATGGTGAAATGCCATATTTTTGTTGCAAAATGGAATCAACTATTATATGACAAAACAAATAGATGGATATCATAGAATTTAACATATGCAATAACTTGGGTCAAGCTTTTACTGTCTAATCAACATACAGAATCAATTTTTTGTACAAAGAAAAATTTATTTTTCCTACAATAATCCAGAGAAAGTAATCTAATAAGATAGATGACTAAAATATCTTTGAAAAATTTATAAGTATTATAGAATTGAAAAATAAAGCACAAAAATACTTTTCAAAGAACAATGTCTGATAGTTCAGACGTCAACATATTTGACATAAGACAACCTCAAAGAGTTTTTAAAAAGGAGGCTAATTCAAAATGCACCATGGATTTAACTGTATACATATATTTGCAGCCTTAGATGGAAGAACTTCGGTAAATACTGAAAAACTCATACATGAGAACTAGATTAAAGATACAGAAGACCCATGTAGGGACAGCAACCACCTTGAACCTATATTCTGTGGTCTTGCGCTTATGTTTCAGTCAACAGTGTTGCAGGCTATTGCGCATGTTTGTGTATTTTAATAGTTTCATCAAATGAATCTTATTTGTATTTACTTCTTGTGCCTATTTTAAATGAAGACTGGAGCTCTGAAAGTCTAGAATGGATAATAAATATGTACATGAAATCCAACTCAAGTACTGTTCCAATACATAGTGTAAGCTTTTCATATTCAGTTCAATCAATGTGTAAAACCAATGTCATCGCCATGACATAGAAAGAGTAATCCTAAGTAAGAACTATATAACCATCCAAAAGTATCACAAAAGTCTTTCACATGAAACTCCTGCAAAATCCACATGGTTCCACAGCACAAAAATCACAGTCACATTTCAGAACCTCACATCCACTCAACTAGATCACCTGGGACACCCTGAGTAATATTAGAAGAATTTCATCAGTGCTCACCAGGCCGGTCACAGGACAAGTACAGTGAATTTCCATTTTGTTGTAAGGACATAAGATAACATGTGGTCTCTATGATCCACAATAAGTATTTAAGAGACATACAATAATATTATAAAGACAAACTCCCATTTTGTAAGAATTGTACTGATTTCTTAGTATGACCTTCACACTAGCAGAGCGTAATATAGATGCACTAGAACTTGAGCCTGACCATAGTCAAACCTTCAATTAGTTTTAAATGATTAAACAACTGCACTGCCAAGAGACAAGAAACCATGTCTTGTACATGATCCTACAAAGTAACAGGCAGAAAGAGGTCATTCTTCAAGGTCACCATATACACCACTGGATACATTCAAAAAATAAGCTTCACATAAATGGCTGCAGATGATCTAAAGATAGTCCTTGTTAGCATAATTACTTGAGTACTTATGAGTTTCTCTTTATATCTGCCCATTCCTGAGGTAAATAACTGATTAAACATATTTTCTTACAGATAGCAAAGAATTCAATTTTTTAAAAAAGATTGAACATGAGTCACTAATCTCATAACTGCAACTAGTCTTAAATAATAAGATATCATCAAAGGCAGGAGATTGTGCAAATTTGATGTAGTTATCTATATTTTAACACCCCCCCACACACACACCAAACATAGTACCTTCGCTATGCCAACCCAGATGGGAGATTTCTGATTATATACTGAAGAGAAATCCTTTCCCCACAGCCCAGCACCACCATCAAATTCAAGACTTGAAAGTGCTCAGGATAATTTGGTTATTTCCAACAATCAAAAGAGACCAATCTCATATGGGAATATTGGCCAATAATTAAGGAGATATCAGTTGCCTTAGCAACAGATTCCTTCCCAAATAAGCACTGTTTTCATTCAGCAGCCCTTAGCCAAAAGGGAAATTAAATCACTGAAATCAACAATTCCTTTGTTTAGCAAACAGAACAGCTTTCCAAGTCTCAAGAAAACAGACCCCTCACAGTTGGTCCAGCACTGCCCAAGGTAGCAGTTGTTTCATTGAATAAGCCAACCTCTTGAATTACAGCATTTTATCATCAAACCACTGCTAACAGAACTGCCAGCTTTTGCCAAAGAAACATGACAAAAGACAGAGTATCTCCTCAGTGATACTATTGAATACATTTAGCTTAATAGATCTTAACCTTATATAATGTATGTGTGTGTTTCTGTCTATATATATTGATGCAATTCCAGATGTCTAGTTTAGCAAAGGACTCATCGACCTACTCCATTAGCTAATAAATAGCTTCTTACACGTCATTTCTAGATGTAAGAGCCAAACATTGTATTAGACAATTTAAAAAATATTTTACATGGGTCATCACCAAATCTGAGAAAATGAATAGCCATATTTCTGAATGTTTATATAACCTAACCAATTCTGCAACTTGAAGTCATGTCACTATACTGAAGTAATCTAGAGAGGTTAAGCATTGTTCATTTTCTGAATAATAATAATAATAATGGCTCACTATGGCTGATCTCTCTCAATAGACACACATATTTAAATTCTCAAGGGCTTCCCAGGGTAAAACTCTTACAAAATGCTTATGTCCTAACTACACTCCATGACCACTGATGTCTTCATTACAAGCTATCTCCATAATGAATCACCTTACCTTTCCAGTCTTACTCCATCACAACATTCCACTCTGTAGTCCTGCTCCCTTCCCCACATAGGCCCCCACTTCTTCACTACTGGCCTGGGCTCCAGATTTCTCTTCTGGCAAGAAGACTCCATCCTGCCCCTCCAGCCAGCAAGTGTCTGAATTGATCTGTGTCAGGGTCCATTTCTGATGGCCAGAGTCTCCACCTTTCTTGCTGTTCTCTGACTTCCTATAGTCCTTCATATTCTCTTGCTGTCTCTGTCTCTGCCTCTCTGTCTTTTTTAGTTTGTTTCCTTTTTTTTTAAGTATAGGAATAATACATGCATTTCAAAATAAATTAAAATAATTTGGAAGTATATAAATAAAAAAGAGAAAAGGCCCTCTGGTTAAAGGCTTGATCCCTAGAGGTAGTCATTGTTAATAATTTTGGTGTGTAACTTTCAGGTATATTTTTTTTACACCTATACAAATATGTTTGGTTGTTTTATTTTGTGGTTGTTGTTGTCTTACCCCCCACACACAAAAAATGTTTGTTTTTTTCACTCTCTTACCTTTTGTCATGCCTACATGGAGAAAACTGAGTTAAAAATTAAATATTAAAGAATGAATACAACACCTAAGGCAAGAGAAACAAAGGAAAAAATGAACACATGGAACTACATCAAACTAAAAAGCTTCTCCACAGCAAAAGAAACAATCATCAAAATGGAAAGGGAACCCACTATATGGGAGATCATAATTGCCAATGATGCATCAGATAAGGGGTTAATTTCCAAAATACATAGAGTACTCACACAACTCAACAAAAGGAAGACAAAGAACCCAATTAAAAAATGGGCAGAGGACCTAAATAGACACCTCACCAAACAGGACATACAAATGGCCAAGAGACATATGAGAAAATGCTCAACGTCACTAATCATCAGAGAGATGCAAATTAAAACAACTATGAGGTATCACTTCACACCTGTCAGAATGGCCGCCATCAACAAATCATCAAACAACAAGTGTTGGCGAGGGTGTGGAGAAAAGGGGACTCTAGTACACTGCTGGTGGGAATGCAGACTGGTGCAGTCACTGTGGAAAACACTATGGTGCTACCTCAAAAAGTTAAAAATTGAACTGCCATTTGACCCAGTGATCCCACTTCTAGGAATATACCCTAAGAAGCCTGAAACACCAATCAGAAAGAATATATGTACCCCTATGTTCTTAGCAGCACTATTTACAATAGCTAAGATCTGGAAATAACCCAAGCATCCATCAGTAGATGAGTGGATAAAAAAGCTGTGGTACATGTACACAATAGAATACTATGCAGCTGTAAGAAAGAAAGATCTCTTACCCTTTGAGATGGCATGGAGGGACCTGGAGAGTATTATGCTAAACGAAACAAGCCAAGCAGAGAAAGACAAATATCACATGATCTCACTTATTTGTGGAATATAATGAACTAAACAAACTGATGAACAAAATTTACCCAGAGCATAGAGGTAGGGTACAGACCGACAAACCTCAGAAGAGGGGGTGTTGTGGGGGAAGAGATAAACCACAGAACTTATATGCATGTATGCATAACCAATGGACATAGACAACAAAGCTGCGGATGGGGTGGGGGGTGGGGAGGGAGGGTGTCAATGGGGGAAAAAGGAGAAACATCTGTAATAAAAACAAATTAATAAAAATAATTTTAAAAAAGAATGAATTCCCTGAATCCATCCCATCTAACACATTGAGCTGTATACATCCACTTTTTATTTCTTACCCCAACTATTTTGTTCCACACTTGATGAATACTATACCATTTCCTTTTGCATTTATGAAAAATGAACAATGTCCATTTTAACATCGTCATTATAAACAATGTCATTATAAAAAATAAACAGAGACAAAGTATTTCTGGTGAAACAAATGTTTACTTATCCGTCAACATCCCCAATAATAATCAGCTAATAACATTTAAAACCATAATTTTTGAAGATGTATGAAACCATCTCTCTAATTTACTTTGGAGCCTTTAAAATTGTATTTGGTTTTAATTCATATTTGTCTCATTTTTAACAAAGGAATCATAACAAATATACTGCATCTATTAATAATAAATGGGGTAGTCTCCCTTTTCCAATTAAAAAACTCGAAACCTGAAAATGGCTAAAATTCTTTGGCTAACAGATAATTCTAGTCAAAGCCTACACTTATCTTCTAAGTCCACTGTTGCACTAATAATGCAACAAAATGATGCAAACAACACTGTCAGGAGCACCAAGGTTCTCACAAGTAAATAAGTATATCAGAGTACCCAGATGCCTGCACATTACACTTAAATGGCCAGTAGAACTAAGCATTCCATTACCATGGGTTACCATTACTTATTTAAATGTCATTTCCCAAGTCCAATACTGGATCAACTACTTTGGTAACTTTACAAATTTATCTAAGATGAAGAGAGATAATTCAAAGTCATGTCGCCTTGGGAATGTAGAAGACCACCAGATATTAATTAACTCTACCTAAAAGACTTGGTTATCTCATGTGTAGAACTGAAAAGCAAGGATATTCATCTCTCATCATCAGCTAATATTTATTGGGCACCTGCAGGGCACATGGCAATGAACGAGTCACCTACAAGGGTAGGTTCTAAAAGCTATATTAGCCAAAAGTGAAAAAATACTGTTGTTTCTCTATGAAATATACATGAAATCTGAACATATTTTCTACTGAGCTCTACTTACACATACATAATAAAGCAGGGTGCCTGTGTTTCTTTGAATCAGTAGGGAGTGTTTACCCTTAACCCTCACTCACTAGACAACAGCTGTTCTTCTCTTCGAGTATTGACAATTCTGTGCAATAGTGTCTGAAAAATATGACTGCTGAATACTCTTTATTGTTATAGGACAGTAAGGGATCAATTCATATAAAGAGCTTTGATTTATTCTAGAGGAAAAGTATAATAATGCTGGTTAAATTAATAGTCAAATCTTTAGATCAGTCAATATAAGGATAGTATAAAATTGTACTGAGGACTTTTATAACAGAAAAACTTCAAATGCTTTGATATTTCAAAAATCATAAACTTGGTTATGGCCCAGTACAACCATGGCCTTATTCTGAATGCAAGAGGGAAAAAAATGTTGCTGAATTTATGGTGTAAGATTATTTATTGCTAATCATGATGTGTGCGAGCGTAAGACATAGACTATTGCCCGTAAGAGCTTTACAGAGGAGCTCCTAACTCAATGGGGCAGGAGATGTAATAGGTCAGAGAAAGCTCATGGGGATGTTTTTAAATTTTCTGATTTACTAATTATAAATTATATCTAAACCTAATCTGCTGTAAAGGATCCTCTCTTTCCTATACTAATTAGTGTGTTTTGCATAACTCTAATCTATATTCTTTAAAAGAAACCACATCTTCTTGGCACAATTTAAGTACTAAAGGAAAAGGACTTTTAAAATATGTCTACATTTCTGCAAGAAGTAATTCTTTCTAACCTTTCATTGCACTGTTAGAACTGAAGGTCCAGAAGAGCTATACTCTATTATTCCTCTATATCTTATCCTATGATGCTCTTCAACTGTTTTAAATATAGAAGAGAGACAAATAGGCAATGTGGAGAATACACTGGCACACTGACCAACTCACACCCTTTCCAGATAAATAACTTGTCAGAACTTGTTCTGCTGCAGAACACTAGAAAAATTCAAATTGCTCTTTAACAAACTTTTCAAACTGTAGAAAAATACAGAAATCATTCTAATATATATATAGATAGATAGATAGATTTATATATATTTTTTATATACCCATCAATATAACAGCTATGGTGGGTGTGCTTTTTTGTCTGAGAAAAATATTCACCCTAACCTTTTGTTGATGACTACTAAATTGAATTTGTTGCAATTTATAGGGGATGTAAAGAATTAAAGATGGGACATCTATATTATCAATTGTTTTTAATAACCTGCTTTTCCCAGAGGTGTTTATGCTACCCAATGAGACTAAGTCTGAGGGACCTTCTTATGCCTCTCATTCCCCCTGGCACCCTGAGATTACCACACCATCCTGTAGGGCTCCTGTACCATCTTGGCTGTCATATTAGAACTTAAAACTTTTACAGTTAGAGAGAACACAGACCCCTATAATAAAATGGCTTGCCCAACTCACACACCTAATTAGATGCAAAATAGGTATTAGTTTCTATACCTGCTAACTCCTTTATTTCTCAAAATTCTCAACCAAAAAAATGTCTCTAATCCCCCAAAGTAGGAACAAGAACACAACAAAATCTATTTTGCTCTGAACTTCTCTAATATGTTTTACTTCATGAAATTAGAAATATACTAACACTTTGAACTGCATCTTAACATTGAAAAAGTTTCCATTTTTATTTCATACTCTATGCATTATCCTTTGGCAACATGCATTTTTAAAATTTGGACCACATCCTAGAGAATAAGAGTGTCTGAAATTTTCATATCAACAGAGGGAAGAAATAAACAAGTGAGGTGGTATCTCTCCTTTGCTCACCTAAATATAAAAGAAATATATCAAAATAACACTCACAGAATTTCAAGAGGACACAATTCAAAGGCTAATAATAAATGCAAGTCACCAAGAGTTGACATTTCCATGACCTAAGCTTGTTGTATACTGTACCTCCCGCTCATGTCTACTGACATCCAGGAGTAAACCCTAAGGGAGTTGTTTTGAGTGAGGGTTTCTGTATGTCTCTTTGAATAGGAATACAAAGTGACAGAAAAATAACTCAAAATTGCTATAAAATGAATGGTATTTCCAAATGCGCAAGCAAACAACATGCACTTTAATGTAACACATTTCTTCTTATTTGGCAGTAAGTTAAAACATATGTTGTTTGAAGTTTATATAAAATGGATGAAAAGGTGTTATTTGTGTTAAAAATGAAACCAAATTACTAAGTGGTTTAAAATCCATGGCTTTTATTATCCAAATGTAGCCAGTTAAAAGTAATGTCACTTGAAGAGTAAAAATAAATTAAGGTTAACAGTTACTGGTTTTCTTGTGGGTTTTTTTCTTTCTTTCTTTTTCTTTCTTTTTTTTTTTTTTTGGATGAAGGAAATAAACAAAGTAAAAACCTTCAAAAATATGTACTTAGTCATTACAATTTCACAATTTTCTTTAACACAATTCCAAAAACAAACAACAAAGAAATTTAGTTACCCCTTAAAATCAAGTACAATTATTTTTTCCTGAAGGCTTTTTCTTCTATGAATTACCAAAGAGCTGTCAAAAGCTTAGTCTCACTTCAAAAAGGAAAAGTCAATGGCAGCAGGTACAAATCAGGTGGTCAAAATGTCCTCATCAATTTGCCTTAGGAAAAATTTCATCACGAAGAACATCAACAAAAAGCAAAACCATGATAATCAAATAAATTCTTTTTACCATCAATTGTTTTATTAGTGCTTTGCAAAACAAATAAACAAGAGTACATACTCTTGAGTTGTTTAGATGGAAAAGACAGAAAGGACAGGTTTTCCAACAGGACTGATAGAGAAATTGAAAGTTAAAACTTAAAAACAAAAAGAAGTTATTTTACTTGATTTTTAAATACACAGCACATACCAAAAGTAACTTGTTTCTTAGGCCTAAGGTCCCTGGCATAGGTGACTTTCTTCTAAAGTCCTTATTTATAACTTATTTATAACTCAAAGCAATTTTTTTTCTGTTGACTATTGTTTAATATAGCAAAAAATAAAACATAGTATATCCCCAAAAGATCAGATAACTTGGCACTATGAGAGAAGCATGTTCTGTTATAAATAAATCCTTAACGTAGGTATAAATGCCTTAAAGAAAAGCCTGTTCCTTATGCACTCTATAAAGAACTGTATCCTCTTTTAGCACTGATAAATAGTAACACCATCATGGATGGGCATTAAAGATGGGACCAAGTGGTAAAGAATGGCCAACCCACAAACCCACACCATCAATGACATTGGGTCCAAGGAAGGTCCGTCAAGACAGGTCATCACAATAGTCAGTCACTGAGGGCAAACCCTCAGTTATGTTGGCCAAAAAATTATACTTCCAGATGCAAAACACCTTAGTTACACTGCTTACCATGATCAGGTTTTTAAATTTCTAAAACATTTTTTAAAATTTTTATTTTTATCTAGAAATAAAAGGAGTTTAGAAACTTAGAACACCTTAGAAACTTGACAGTTTATAATATTGTCCATGTTGGACAGAAATACTGACTGACCATGTAAAAAATAGGAAAATAAAAAAATACAATTTAAGTTTATGAAAGCTAATAATTTTAAGAGAAAATAAACTCTTAACCATAGTCTAAGCTTTATTTTCAAGTATGAGCTACTTCTGTTAACATTCAAATAAATATTAGAAGCTATTAGTGAACATCCTTCTTTATTCTCACATGCCAGTATTCTGCAGACAAATACAATCTCAAATGCTTTATAAGAGACATAATTTCATTATTCTTCATATAGTCTCTCTAAGGTTTATGTTTAATCCCTGCCTTTTTCCCCCCTCTGTCCTTCAAAATCAAATAACCAATAAAACATAAAATCTAGATGATAAGGGTCACATATCTGTGGTACTCAAACTACTAACTAGTACATCATATTTCAAAAAATTGGTCATCTTGGAATCTGGATTTAAGAAGAATCAATTATATGTCAATACATCTGGAGGGAAAAGATGAATCAATAATATTAGTAAAACTAAGTCTGGCTACTTAATTTTTTTTTTTTTAAAGAAAATATATTCTGAATTTCATGCTCTCCAAGATTTTGTTAGAAATTTTTTGATAGTTTCAAATAATGTTGATTCTCAAGGTTCCTTTAAGACAATCAGGGCCCATTCTGGTTCAGGGGTTGCAATGGGTAAAAGAACAGCAGCAAGAAAAGTGTATGGTACTGCCTCACAACTACAAAGAACATCAAAAGGAGGTCAGATACATAGTCACAAGAGATATGCTGACAGTATTGAAGGACAAGACATTTATCATAGTGCACTATGAATTAATATTTTTATAAATATGCAATTACCTTATGAATGGCTCAATTACCTTATGATTATCAATCAATACCTTAGATTGATTTTTGCATGAAAAGAATTAATCTACTAAAAGAAGACATTTAAAATATTTCACAATTTTTGTAAGCCTGTTTTGGTATTTTCTCAAATTTTTTTTAATTCACTGGAAACCAATGGTGTACCAAGGGGCAGGTCATGGTAGGAGTGATCTACCCCAGTAGGGAGAAATATTTTATCACTGGCATTTTCAAAAATTGCTGATACATGGTAATAATTAAAAGTAAGTCAACTTTCAATTTTATTATTTTTTAGTGTTCTCTAACACCCCTTATTGCCCTATACTGGACCTCCCCCACTACTCCCTGCGGCCCTTTGCATGAGCTGCTGGGAACCTCAAAAAAGGTAAATAGCAAAGACCTTGTCACCATCTCTGGCCCACTCTTCATTTACCTAACATTCTTAAGTGACCTCATCAATATTTTCTTCTCTTCCGTTTTCTCCTCCAGTTCATTCAATTTTAGGCATTTCACAAAAGAGACAGTAAAGTTGAATTTAGATTTTATTGAATTATTAGGCTGGAATAGGAAGGAAAAAAACTAAAATACTGCTCAACTGGTAAAATAAGCCTCTCGGAACATAAGCTATCTAATACTCATGTACTCAAAATCCAAAACACTTCAAAATGGAGACAAATAGTCAGAGCTTTTTAATTGCTAGAAAAAATGATCAGTGAGCTGTTGATAATTAAATAATTAAACACTTTTGGAACAGTCTGATTCAAGAGCATCTAGATGTTGCAAAGTAATCGGTATGTTTTTCCTTTCCATACAACATATATATGTGAAAAGGGATTTTCACGTTTCTCTACATTAAATACAAAATATAATAATACAACTAGATGTTGCATCTGGTATGCAGATTCAACTATGAAACATCCTTATATTAAATGGATATGTGATAAGAAATAAAAACTGTTCTCATTGAAAGCTTTTATAAACTTCATTTTAAATTGAATTTTTCTTGTTCTTTATACCATAATCTATTTTTCCTAATATGTTATCATTATTTCTTCCATTGTCTTATAAAAATTTTAAAGCATAAATATCACGCTACTTCTCACAGAAACTAGTTTATAAGGTTTTTTATTTTTCTGTCAATTTTAATCCAGGTTTTACAATGCCCTATTATA
Source organism: Tadarida brasiliensis (assembly GCA_030848825.1). Taxonomy (NCBI): domain Eukaryota; kingdom Metazoa; phylum Chordata; class Mammalia; order Chiroptera; family Molossidae; genus Tadarida; species Tadarida brasiliensis. The sequence continues at coordinate 49,770,684 of CM061270.1, forward strand.
TCTTATAAATTCATTTTGGAGTTCTGCCATGACATCATAATATAAAAATTATTCCATGGACATACTACTCAGCCATAAAAAAAGAAGGAACTCTTACCTTTTGTGACAGCATGGATGGACCTAGAGGATATTATGCTAAGTGAAATAAGCCAGTCAGAGAAAGACAAATACCATTTGATTTCACTTATATGTGGAATCGAATGAACAAAAGAAACTAACAAAATAGAAAAAGTCTCAAAGATACAGAGAACAGACTAACAGCTGTCAAAGGGAAGGGGGATTTGGGGGCTGGGTGAAAAAGTGAAGGGATTAAGCAAAGAAAAAAAAACTCAAACACAGACAGCAGTATGGTAATTACCAGAGGGAAAGGGGGGTGGAGGCAGGTAGAAGAGGGTAAATGAGGGATAAATGGTGATATATGGACACTAGACTTTGGATGGTGAACACACAATACAATACACAGATGATGTATTATAGAATTGTACACTTGAAACCTATATAATTTTATTAACTAGTGTAATGTAACCCCAAGAAATTCAATAAAAATAAGATAAAAGCAATGACTGGACCCTGGCCAGTTTTGCTCAGTGGTTAGAGCGTTGGCCCACAGACCAAAGGGCTGCTGGTTCTATTTCGATCAAGGGCACATACCTGGGTTGCAGGTTCAATCCCTGGCCCCAGTTGGGCTCGTGAAGGAGACAACTGATTGATGTGTCTCTCTCACAAATATGTTTCTCTCTCTCTCTCTCCTTCCCTCCCTTCCATTCTATCTAAAAATCAATGGAAAAATATCCTCAGGTGAAGATTAACAAAAAACAAACAAACAAAAACAATGACTGGGAGAACAACAACAAAAAATTATTCCATGAACAAATAGACCTGGAAACCATTAGACCAGAGGAAGAGCAAAATACTTTCAAAATTAAATAGTACAGCAAAACAAGAAAACACCACCTAGTGAAATCAGCTCAAATTTGGGAAATTAAACCAAAATTAAAGATATTAATAAATATTTTAAATGTACCTAATAAAACTAAGGCTTTTCTAATTTCTAATAAATATCCTGGAGCTTAAAAAAGTCCTTATTTCATATCAACATAATTGAATATCACTTTATAAATAAGTTATCAAAAATAACAGTCAGATATTACTTGATTATATACTAACAAATCTACACATTTCATAGCCCTAAAAATAGACAATTGATACATTGGAGGGGAACATGTCTTTTGGAGACCATTATATCATTAATGTTGCTATGAGACATATATATATTTTATGCCATTCTTCCAAACATCTAAAATATTCTCAAACAATTATATATGTAAAACCTCAATTTTAGAGTCTCTTACATACTATAGAAACCTTTACAAAGCTACTGTGAATATGAGGCAGAAACCACCCATAAGCCAAGTGTACCATGATATAAAGAAAATACCAAAGAGCATTTGAAATCTGCCTGTAGGCCATGAATATGAAAAACTACCTGCTGAAGCAGAATTACTTCACTGAGGAAGACCAGATGTCAAAGACTTTAGAAAATGTGACAGCTGAAACCTTTGGAGAGCCACTGTATTGAGAACTGTGGGAATTTCTAAATTAAAGGACTTCATGGTCTTCTGCCTATCCATTTGAATGCACAAATGTGATGAAATTTGTGGACTTGCATCCATTTCATACATCTCATCCTAGGACACAGATTGTGTCTAGGACTGCCTTCACACAACAACCAATCAAATAGGAAGAATTTCATTTGTCTTCATTCTAGTTATCTGGTTTTGGCTTCGTCATTAAACAGTTTAAATTTGTTTATAATATAGATGTCTCTTCTTATAACTCAGCTGTCAAAATTCACTTTTTAAAAACAGTTAATTTGACAGAAAGCATACCAATGGTAAAAATATGAAATTGAAGCCTGGCTTCTCTATTTGATTATAATTATAACTATAGTTCATATTTCAACTTTGTTCAATAAAGAAAATACCAAAAACTCAAAACATCTGAGAAACTTTATAATATAAGGTTCTTTTTAGTTGTAAATGGCTGAAGAGCAATTTGAAAATATCACAAAGCTCTGTATTATCAGGAAAAAGAAATAATTCAACATTTTTATAGAGTAACCAGAGACTTTCAAGAAGAGTACACTGCTGCTTTGAGAAAAGTGCTATGTTCTAGAACCAAGAATACCAGGCCTTTTCAAGTTTCTACTTTATTGTAAAACTGCGCCCCCACCGCGGGGGAGCCCAGGCGGAGCGGGGGAGCGGGGAGACGCCCCCACCATGGGGGAGCCCAGGCGGGGCAGGGGGCCGGGAGACACCCCCACTGCGGGGGAGCCCAGGCGGGGTGGGGGAGCCGGGAGACGCCCCCACCGCGGGGGAGCCCAGGCGGGGTGGGGGAGCCAGGAGACGCCCCCACCAACGGAGGAAGCCGGCAACACACAGGAGAACTGAGCAAACTGAACAACGAAATAGTCTCAGAGACATGGAGGGTGGAGTACGGGATGACGGGCCTCAGAGGAGGGGGGGAGGCGGGGGAAAGAGATAAATCACAGAGCCTATGTGCATGGGTGCATAACCAATGGACATGGACAACAGGGATGGGGAGGAGGAGAAGGGGAGGGGGAGGAGGGTGTCAATGGGGGAAAAAAAGGAAAAACATCTGTAACAAAAACAAATTAATAATAAAATAAATTATAAAAAAAAATATATTGTAAAACTGAATTACAACAACATAAGGCAAGTGCCTAAAAGAGAGTCCCAAATTCTTCATCCTAATTTTCTGTGCTAACAATAATTATATATTTCAAAATGATCAAACCTCTCTATAAAATAGTTAAACACAGGCACCTCTCATGTTATAAACATCTGACTTACATTCACTCATATAATTACTTTATTCAGCACCAAGCACTATGCTAGGCTAACACTGGAATTTGAATTGTGAACAAGACAAAGTTGCTCCCTCAAGAAGTTTACAGTGTCTCAGGTGGGGAGCAGTGGTGGGCACACCCAGGATTAATACTGGGAGAGGACAGAAGAAGAGCAACTGGCCAGAACTGATAGACCAGGTAAGGCTTTCAGGAGGAAGTGGTATCTGTGCTGAATAACATGTGCACAAAGTTCAGTAACTTGAACTTCTATGACTAAAGCTCCTGGCCTTTGACTACATTCAGGTATATAATCACTATCCCATGTACATAAAACACCACAACCCACATAACCTTGCAGCATTGCAGACTTATATGAACAACCTCAGTACACCCTATGAGTCTGTAGCTAAGTGAATAATATTGATTTATCCTGTCTGTGTATCATCCACCTCCCCCAAGTCAGAAAAAGAGCCTCCAGAATGCCTATCTACTTTCTGGCCTGTTTTCCCACTGTTCTCTACTTGAAAAGCTTGGTTGGGGGAGGACTGTCACCTCTCTCTCTCTCTCTCTCTCTCTTTTTTAATTAAATTTGTTTATTGAAGTACAACTTACATACAAAAAAAATAAATAAAATCATCACTGAAAGAATTTTCACAAACTGAACACATCTACAGAATCATAACCAGTTGAAGAAATGGGTATTACCAGCACCCTTAAAGACTCCCTTGTGCCCTTTCTCTTCTCCCCAGATGTAACCATTGTTCTGATCTATAATACCTTAGATTAGTTTTGCCATCCATTGAACTATATATAAATGGAATGACAGTAGGCATTACTTGAGTCAGGCATCTTTTCATCAACATTATGTTTGTGATATTCATCCAGGCTGTATATGCAGAAGTAGCTGACTCAGTTTCTTTGCTTTTATAGTATGAACAAACCACAGTTTATTATTCTAATGTTAATGGGCATTTGTGTTATTTCCAGTGTTTAGGTATATGAATAATACTATGAACATTCTTTTATATATATTTTGGTGCACATATACTTAAAAGTGAATTGCCAAGTAACAGGGTACATATATGTTCAGTTTTATTTTATTTAAATTTTGTTTTTTTGCAAGCTCCCAGTTCCAAGTCCAGCATTTTTTCTATTAATTTATTTTTGTTACAGATGTTTCTCCTTTTTCCCCTATGTTCAGTTTTCGTAGATACTGTCAAACAGTTTTCCAAATGGTTTTACCACTTGCATCAGTAGTGTGTGTATGAGTTTCAGTTGCTTCACATCCTTATCAACACTTGGTTTTGTCAGTCTTTATAATTTTAGTCATTCTGTTGAGGGTGTATTAGTATCTCATTGTGGTTTGAGTTTGCATTTCCCTGGTGACTGCATAGGTTTACTATCTTCTGTGTTTATTGGCCATTTGGATATGCTGTTTGTGAAGTACCTGATCATGTCTTTTGCATTTCTAAAATTAGGTTCCTTCTTTTTCCATTGATTTTTTATATATTTTGGAAACAAGTCCTTAATCAGTTATATGCATTTCAAACATTTTCTCCTACTCTGTAGCTTGCCTTTTCCTTCAGCAAAAGAAGTTCATAATTATAATGTACACCAATTCATCAATATTTTCCTGTATGGTTATCTCATTTAAGAAATCTATCTTCAAACTCAGGGTTATGAAGATATTCTTATATATTTGTGTTAGAAACTTTACTGTTTTATGATTCACATATATATCTATAATCAACTTCAAATTTAAATTTGTATATGATTTCAGGTAAGGAATCATGATTTATTTTTTCTATAAGGCTAGCCTGTTGGCTCAGAATATTTTATTGAAAATACCACCCATCTCCATTGTTCTGCAGTACATCTATGTCATAAAATCAAGTTCCTATATATGCATGGGTCTGTTTTTGGACTCTAAACTATTGCATTAGACTCTCATCAATCCTTATACCAATACCACACTTTTATTTATTTTTATATTAATTTTTTTTAATTTTCTTTATTGATTTGAGAGAGAGTGGAAGGGAGAGGGAGAGATAGAAACATCGATGAGAGAGAACATCAATTGGCTGCCTCCTGCATGCCCCCCACTGGGGATTTGGCCCACAACCTGGGCATGTGGCCTGACCAGGAATCGAACTGGCAACCTCTTGGTGCATGGGTTGACGTTCAACCACTGAGCCACACCGGCTGGGCTATTTTTATATTAATTTTTAATTAAATTTATTGGGGGTGACATTGGTTAATAAGGTCATATACATTTCAAGTGTACATTTCCATGATACATAGTCTATATATTGCATTGTGTGTCCACCACCCGAAATCAAATCATCTTCACACTTTATTAATTAATGTAGCTCAGCAACTTTCAATCAGTGTGCTATGGCAGGCAACACTGGTGTGCCGCTAGAATTTTTAAAACATGCAATACCTGACTATTTAGTCAGGGGCACTGACCTCTTTTCTCTTACATTGTCAAATAAAAATATGACAACAGCCAACACAACAATAGCCATCTAGTGTGAATGAAACAAAATTATACCTATATTTTTTGGTCAGATCAGCAAAAGCTACATTTTTTGGTGTGCCACAGAATTTTAGTAATTAGTTTATGTGTGCCATGAGATAAAAAAGATTAAAAATTGCTGCTCTAGCTATATAATAAAAATTGATGTCTGATAGTATAAATTTACCAACTTTCTTCTTTTTCTTCAAGATCATCTTGACTATTATTGTCCTTTGGATTTCCATATAAATATTAGAAGCATTTGTCCATTTCTGCTAATAGTACTTCTTCTGTCTCCCTCCCAAAAGGCTCGGGTCACTTTGGAGTATGTTTCTCCTCATTAGGACTTTGTGTAATGAGGGGCACTAAGTTCTGCAGAGAAGGCATGAGGTACCAGTATGAGGTGTTTCAGATAGAAGGTTCAGAGCACTGCCTGAGGAGCAAGCCCTTGATTCTTAGACTTAAAAACTTGCTTCATTCGCTTAGAGATTTTGCAAGGAAACATATTTTTTAAAGAGACAGTTATTCAGACCTCTCTAAAAATATATTTTTATGATAACTGCCAGCATCGTATACTTCTAAAGTCTCAGGGTATAGTCACAAAGCTTCCTTCCTATCACATTTTAAAATCAAGTGGAATCACAAAATTGTTAGAATTTTAGAACGCTGCACTGGCCTGTGTAGCTCAGTTGGTTGAACATCATCCCATGCATTGAAAGGCTGCTGGTTCGATTCCCAGTCAGGGCATATACCCAGGTTTCGGGTTTGATCCTTGGTTAGGGTGTGTAAGGAAGGCAACAGATCAATGTTTATCTCTCACACCAATGTTTCTCTCTCTCTCTCTCTCTCTCTCTCTCTTTCTCTCTCTCCCTCCCTCCCCCCTTCCTCTCTCTTTTTAAATCAATAAAAAATATTTTAAAAAAGAATTTTAGAATGTAAAAGGTTTTCCAGAATCATTCTTCTTTTGATTAAACTTAGTTTTACTTGAAAATGAATAACTTCTCATATAGTCATTTGTTTTATAGTATTATGAGAACTACAGCAGTATTATTTTCCCTTAGAATTTCAGCTACATAATGACTTTCATATGTTCTTATGACTCTGAATTCTCAGTACTCAGCTTACAAGCTCACTTTATAAGTACATGGCCTAAAATGGGAAGTCAAGAATTTAGGCCTCCCAAACATGTGAGGATACAGTGAGAAGGTGCTAGCTATGAACCAGGAAGAGGGCTCTCACTAAAAAGTGACCATCCTGATGCCTTGATCTTGGACTTCCAGCCTCCAGAGCTGTGAGGAAAACATTTCTGGTGTCAATGAAAAATAATCATAATTTAGGATTCCAGTTTGGGCTATGCCATCCAGTATTTATAACTACTTGTATACAGACTTTCTAGACATAGAAGAACAATTGCCTATGTTTCATATATTGCACTAACTGGGTGATGACTATAAAGCTAGCACAGTCCATTAGACTCAAAGGACTTCAAGGACAAGGATGGTTGGATCCCTACACCTAAAAAATAGTAAAGTTCAGTAACTGTGGTTGGGTCCATAAGTAATTAATTTTTATCTCATCATTGTTTACTTGAAAGAACATAAGAGACACTAAGAAAAAATATTTAGCCCTGGCCAGTTTAGCTCAGTGGTTAGAGCACTGACACAAGGACAGAAGGGTCATGGGTTCGAGTCCCAATCAAGTGCACATACCTGGACTGTAGGTTTGATCCTCAGCCGCAGCTGGGGTTGTGTGGGAGGCAACCAATCGATGTGTCTCTCTCACATTGATGTTTCTCTCTCACTCCCCCCCCCCCCTTCCACTGTCTCTAAAAAATCAATGGAAAAATGTCCTCGGGTGAGGATTAACAAATAAATAAATAAATCTTAAATTGAATGGGAAGTAGACTTTAAATGTTAGGGAGGGAGGAAAAATTTCACAGTGGGCTTTCTTCTCCCCATACTGACTGAGGGTAATATATCTATTTAGGGGAAAGTAAAAGGGACTGGTCAGTCCAGCCTGAAGGGGAAAATGTCAATTGCAAGAGTCTTCGTTGTACTTTCACACAGGGCTAAGCACGTCTTGCCCACAGCACGCATGCTATGTACACTTGTTGATTTGATTTGAGAGCACTGAAAGCTGTAGCACTGGTATCATACTTCTTTATAATACAGTTGGTACCTTTTACAATGTTAACTTTAAGCAGAGCCTGACGTTACATGCTTCTGTGGCTTGGAAGGGTCTCTTTTTGGATCATGAAGGCAATCTGCAATCCCTGAAGAGAGAATAATTCCCCCCATATATTGGAACACCTGGCATGTTTATGATACTAAGTGACCTTTCTAATCATCATTCTCCCCTTATACAGAAAGAAACATCCTTATTAATAACACCCAATGTAGATTCTATACAGTTTCAGTCCTATAAAGCAACATGGCTCTCCTAAAGTGATTAAGACCATTTCCAGGGTCCAGGAACTTGTAGAAAGCCACTCAGAGAAAATGTTGCTTGTGGTCCTGTTATTTTAAATTATATGAGTCAGAAAAGAATCATGCTTATATAATATTTTAGCTAAATGTCCACAAATAAGTATCTTCACTTAAATTTATAGAATTAATACAAACAAACTCTCATTAATCTGGAGCCCAAGAAACCAGAAAGCTCAATCATTATTAAAATCTTTTCCTCCTTAAGCAGGATTATAAAATAGCAATAGATGTTCATGATAGTAATAATTCAGACTGTAGGTCCCAGTGGGCTTCCTGAAAAAAAATTTTTAGGAGCAATTATTTTTAGTATCTATATAAAGCTAAGTTTACCTATTACATTTTAATGCTTACAAAACTGGTCACGTGTACAGGATGTACATATGGATAATCAGTTAAACAGAAAAAAATCAATTAATGAGAAATTCCATCACCAACCATTACATAGAAACAAGGTTTCATTTTACCTGCTGCTTTCTTAGATTCAGACATATCAATCACTGTTTTTCTTCTCTTGAAAGTCTTTCCCTATCAGTCTATCACACTAGTCTCTAAACCTTAAAATTCTCCTCAAAATATGCAAGTTATCTTATCCTGTCCTATCAAACATGTAAACAGCTTTTGGGAACATCTTTAAGTAAAATTTACTAATATTACTAATAATATTTATCAATATGGGGAAATAAAATACAAAATCATTTTTAAGTAAATTGGCAAAATTTTAAATTATAAGAAATTGCAAAGAAATACTAAAACTTGGGTTTAAATGAGTCTAAACCATTCAAGCTAAACCAAATATCTCATTTTCTTTTTCTGCATTTATATGCCTAAAATACTTTTTACTGTATTTTTTAAAGCTTCTTACATTTCAATTGCTGAAAACAACTCCAAGCATTCATAGTATCTAACCCATCAAATGCTTTTTATTTTTCCATCTCAGAAGAATTTCAGCATCAAAATAATTTTACTTACAAAAAGTAAAATAAACTTTAATATTAGGGACTATCTTGTTAATTAGCAATATAAATTCATTGAAGGATATAAATCATTTTATTAAAATACTTCATAAAATTTACAAACCAAGGCAAAGTGATCCCCTTACCTATTCACAATTTACATGAGAAACTAACAAATTGGAATTAATTTTAACGTAAGTTTTTGAACGATAATTGTAAAAAATAGAGAGAAAAGTAATTTATTTTGTAATATTTTGGCATGTATCAGGCTGAAATTGAACACAATGCTCCCAGACAACTGAAAAAGACTTGCCTTAAGCGCTGGATTTTGGCTATGCAGCTAGCTATTTTAAATATAAAAACAACAGCAAGGACAAAAGAAATATATTTACAAGCAATTAAATTATCATTATGCCATAAAAATAGTTTTCATATGAGCTTAGAATATTAATAGTATTCAAAAATAAATTATTGTGTGCATTTTTATTCCTGGTAGCTGCTCTAAAAATAACATAGGTTTGTTAAGTAGCAGACAATACACACACAATATAAGTATTAAGAGCATGGAAGATTCCTATCAAACTTTTTTGCTTTTATAATTGTTTCCTTTCATACCCATCAAATGAGGTATGAAGGTATTTGTATCACTAATCATTCGTTATGAAAAACACCATTCTGAACATACAGGTAAATAAATATTTTGATATATGGATGATATTTTCCCTTGTATGATCCAAATGTTCCACATCTCACAAATATTTTCTTTATTTACTTTCCTTTATACACCTATATGTATTTCCTTTATCTACAAGAAATGTATATTACATGTATCTATATATAATATGTATAATATACATAATATAAATATGTATGTTTTAATTTTAGAGTTCAATAATGCATTTACTTAATAGATGTAGATTAATTCCAAAAACTAAGATTCAAGAGTTAAAAGAGTATCTAATTAATAAAAATAGATCAGCTCCAAAAGAATATTCCCTTCAAAATATATTAGATTCTCATGCATCACAGTTAATTTACTACTCTGTTATTCTAAATGATAAATAATAAGAACATAGTTTTTCCAAAATGAAACAAATAGGAATTCCAGATTTTGATGTTTGAATAAATGATGATTTTAAAGTTTCTGGATAATTAATTGGAACAATAAGACAAAGGTTGCTGAATTTCTGAATAAATATTTCAAAGTAGGTTTGACAATTTTAACTTGAACCAAAAAAAAAAGTTTCATTTAGGATTTTGCAACTGTCTGAATTAAATAAAATAACTGGCAGGGAAAGTTTTTTTTTAATTAATCACTTTGGCTATTAAAATTAAATGAATGACAATCTATACCTAATGTGGTTTTCTTTTGGGTAGTTGGAGGGACGTGTGTGTGTGTGTGTGTGTGTGTGTGTGTGTGTAAAAGACCAGTGTGTGTGTGTGTGTGTGTGTGTGTGTGTGTGTGTGTGTAAAAGACCAGTCACACTGCTAATGACTGCTGCTCCTCAGAGGCAAAAAGTGATTGAATGGCTCTAAGAGTGCCTACTTCCTTCCCACTTCTGGGTCGACTAAAGGGAAACCACAGTATTTATTAAATATAGTAACAAAATCACTCTTTTATAGGTGCTACAATTTGATTCAAAGCCTCCTAGAAGTTGAATGACAATGTTAAACCATTTAACCACTCAGATCCTGAACATGAGGAAAATTACGCTTATATAGCAACTAGGATTTCCTTTCCAAGATTGCAGTGGCAGTAAAAATTAACAGTGAATTATTCCTGTAATGGGGGAGGGGGTTTCTATCATGTCTTTCTCTCAGATTACCTAAAGATTTACACTTCATAATGTAACACCATAAAATTTGGGGGCATAATTTAAAATATAAAATGGAACTTAAAAGAAAGATAAGCTACTTAAATCTTAAAAGGAAAACTAAAACTAATGGTAATTTGCTCACGTATCACATTTCAAAGAAGAGTCCTTACAGTATAAAGATCCCATGAGTTCATGACAGCTTTATTCTTAGATCCACAAATCAAGCCATTGTTATGCTTTGAAACTGCAGGAATTGCTGCCACCTATAGGATCTGAACAATAATGGCAGTGTTTTACTCAGCAGTACCCTCTATTGGGGACAGAAATGTGCTGAATGTGTAAGTACTTTTCTTAACAGCAGGTGGCCTCACTTTTGCTACAGATTTACCTCAAAGACGTTGGTTTAAAAGCTTTTTCGTGTTTTGTAAAATAAACTCCAACTTCTGCCTACTCTAAAGTTGCTAGGTGATTTGAGATAGAAAAAACACAGCCTTGAACTCTGCAAATTCATTTTCATAAACAGTTTGACAAAGTCATTCCCCAGTTGCTAATGTCACTTAGTGCCATGCCATCCAACAAAGCCACAAAAGAGAGAGGCATTCTGCTAAGACTCACTGTAAAGGGATAAAATTAAGGAGAGTGTTTATAGAGTATAGAATGCCAGTTACCACATTTAGTTCCATCTTCCTAGAGTTTATTTTACTCTAATAAAGCCAACACTTTTTTTGTGTGGCATATTTAGGTTATTTTAAGCAAGGTTATACATTTTTAAAAGATGTTTACTGTTGAGGATTCAAAAACTCAAACCTTTATGGGTAGTAACAGGTACCAAAGATGCCAGCATAATTTTCTCGTAAGAGAAAATAACTTTTCTATGTTTTTAATGTAATCATCGAATGACAAAATAAAGGACTTTCCTTTGGTTCTTTTGGTCCATACTAATTAATTAAAATAGCCAACATCTTTATTATTGTTAAAGATTTGAGAGCATTTTAAATGTTCAAAAATAAAAGGTGTTATAACCAAGGGCAGAAGTAAAGGATTTTAGCATATTCAGAAGCCAAGGTAAAGTAGGCTTATAAACCAAAGAAAATCTTGTAACAGAAAACCATTCCATCAGAGTCAAGTAGCACTCAAGCTATGGAAATAAATAAACATTGTCCACTATACTGTTTATAGACATGCCATCAACTGATAATTTGAATTCAACAGCAAGATACTGCAAATGCTAAACTCTAAACCTCTATCTGTAATTACAGCAAATGGCAAGAAAAAATGTAAACTTAGGACAAAACAAAGAAACAAAACAATACCCAATCCAGGGCTAGAAAAAGCAAATAAAATTATTATTGAAATGCTGACTATTCCTGAACTATTAAACAGATGAATATTGAAAAATTTAGCCAACTATCCAGATGTTTATTATATTACTGAAAAGAAAAAAACACCTTAGATTTGTTTCTGAGTATCATTCAGATCTTTGGTCATAAAATCAGCAATTCCTAGAAAATATTTAATATACACCGCCCTTAATTTTACATGTTAAATCTATGATACTTACAGATGTTTTTTAAGGCCACTGAAATAATTGTCACTGCAGTTTTACATAGGGCTGCGTTTGCCACTGAGGACTGTACACAGAGGTATTATCCCGCCCTTTGTGTGAGGTAGTTTGTTTAATCCTATGAGTTCTGACACGCCCATCTTTCACTTATGCTGAGGTTTAGCCCATATCTCTACCATCTTAAATATGCTGATAGTCCTGAATGTAGATCTATCAACTTAATTTTTTTCTTTACATGTCTTCACATGTCTGGCCTGCTACCATCTTCTTCAAATTACTACTCTGTGCTACTGACAAAAGATGGACATTCAATCCCTTGCATAGTTCAGAAATGGCAGCTAGGCAAGGTGGAGAAATAGAAGCAGCAACAAAAAAACCCCAGCACCTAAAAATTCTAGATAACTGGGCTGGGCTTTAAATCTATACTTTCAGGTTTTTATAATTGTTTTTTCCAGCCACCTACATGAGTTATTTTTAAATTGTTTATTAGATCATTACAGTTTAAAACTTCAACATTAAATTTCTTTCAATATTCAAATTAGGTTGGGGAAATACAGTTTTAAAATAGTTTCTATTTGTAATAGGGTCAAGCAAATTTATTTGAACTATATTTCTATGTAAACAATATCATTGTATAAAGTAATACACCAGCCCTGTAAATATCAAGTCGTTCTCAGGGTAGATACTTATGTACCCCAATCCTTGGCTTCTCCAAATCTTATGATGGCATTATGGGTTTGCTGTACTATGAAGTGTATGTTCCTTTATTAGATCAAATCTCCAAATTCCTATTAATTCAATAATGAACTATATCGAACTGGACTTTTATTTTGTGTTTTTTAAAAGACAGTGATTAGATATCTAGACAGATATAATTGTATGTGGTAGAACATTGTCAGTGTTTCTTAAATTTTGTTTAAGTATTCTTTTTTTTCTTTATTGATTTTTAGAGAGAGAAGAAGAAAGAGGGAGAGAGAGATAGAAACACAGATAAGAGAGAACATCGACTGGCTGCCTCCTGCATAACCCGCAATGGGGATCGGGCCTACAACCTGGGCATGTGCCCTGACTGGGAATTGAACCGACGACCTCTTGGTGCATGGGTCGAAGCTCAACCACTGAGCCACACTGGCTGTTTACATATTCTTTTTATTTTCCTAAATCCTCTATATCCTCACTACAAGTGTAGACAAAAGTAGGTTTACAGTTGTGAGTATGCTAAACAGTTTATTCTTGAATTATTATTTATTTATTAATTATTGTATTATTTATTATTATTAACCTACTTTTGCCCACTTAGAGTCTATGACCCAGAACTATCTTTTATATAATTGTGTAAAAACTTTCTTTTATTACTTCAGTAATAAGCCACTTGGATAATAATAATAGTTATGCTAGAGTTTGTACCCATCATTTGTCATGTGCTAGGGGCTTTTTAGTCATAAGCATTGATCCTTAGACCATAATATCTCCATTTTACAGATGAGAAAACTAAAGGACAGGAAAATTATATGATTTACCCAAGGCGAGCAGGCCTCTGGATTACAAATTAAGTACTGTTTCCATTAAACAACTGTGGATATAATGTAATTCAATTGAAAAAAAATTATTGAGCAACTGCCACTGGAACACAGGATGCTAATGAATTTTTTATAAGACAATTTATTTTACAAAATTGAGTCACTCAAAGTTCTTTAAAATGCATGAAGTACATAAAAACCTGAATGCGGCAAGATTTTAAATTATACTTATATTATATATATATATGTTATCACAATAAAATGGACACATTTTACAGCAAAAAAAAAAATGGATTCAGCAGCTGGAAAGTATAAATAGTTGATGCAACAAAGTCATATCATCCCATGTTAAGAACATACTACAATATGCAAATCTAAAAGGGACCTCATTTTGATCATGAGAGGGATCATTGGAATTTGCAATATTCTTGATCTTTAAGGAATTAATAATCTCCTACCTCATTTTTTTTTCAACAACCTACTTTACCACTTTGTAGTGTCTTCATTTTGAAAGCATTTGAAATAAACAGTTTAAAAACTGTAATTTTCTTTGTAGGTGCAGTATTAAATTGCAATATCGACTCAAACATGAAAGAACTACAGTGCTACCCTGAGGACAGAAGGCATTTTAGATGTCTTAAATATACTAAGAAGAAGCCTTTTCTTTAAATGATCAAGTAAAGTCATCTCATTCTTTTTTAAAAACAGTGATTTAAACCTGTTTTATACAAAAATGAAATGCAGTAACATTTATATTAGGTTATATAATAAGAAACAAAAGAAAAGGTTTTGCTGGATATCCTCAAGCTTCCGTTCTGAGGGACATAGGTGGGTGAACAGATGGTTCTCAGAGAGTGCAGTCACTGACTATTTCCCCTTCAGAAATTTCCAAACAATGATGCATTTTTATTTGAAGGGTACTGTTGATACACCTACCATATGACTATGGTAAATCAAAATGAAAATGTGATCATGCGTGAGTCTTTTTTAATGAAATTTGCCTTTAGAATACAAGGCTAAAGAACATAGATGCATAACCCATGGACACAGACAATAGTGAGGTGAGGGCCAAGGGAGGGGGCAGGGTGGAAGTGGGCTAAGGGGGTTGGGGGGATGGGGACATATGCAATAGTGTCAACAATAAAAAATTAAAATAGAAGGCTATCCAACACTTCTCTTCCCGTTGGGGGCCCATCTTGGGCCAACTGAATGTTGCTAGCTCATTCAAGAACCACTCGATTCTTTTCAAAATTTCTACTTATTCTTACCTATGTTTACAAACTCCTACTTTTCAAATAGGGCCCAGTTTTATATTCCTTTGTTCAAGATAACAAATTTTCCAGTTAAGATTTTTAGACCATGGTTGACCTCAGTTTACTAAAACCACAGAAAGCAAAACTGTGGATAAGGGGAGACTACTTTAACATTTCTGATTCACATCCATCACTATGTGTCAGGTCTTATTGCTCTGTTCCTGGCCAGTATTTCACATTGAGTGTCTATGATGTTGTTTGTAAGTATATATTAAGTTTACTGAGCCTTCAGTTTACATGGAAACTTCTATGTACCAGGTACTGAATAAGGCAAAGTTACTAGCTTGAGGAGCTTATATTTGAGCAATAAAAGGGAACAAACATGAAAATAGAACATTTCAATGGAGAGTGTTTAATGCATCTACACTGGTGTCAAAGCCATTGATAGAGATAACATACAATGCTCTTTGGAATATAGAGGAGGAGCATTTGATCTAGTGAGGTGAGGAAAATCAGGAAAGAAACCCAGCACAGTTGTTTGCTGACTGAATCTGAAGCAGTTACTGCCTTGGAAACTTGAGATCTAGTGAAGATGACCTGTGTATATATATAATTTTTTAATTGCGTTAGCACATAATTAGTTTTTTCATTTTTTCCCTCTCCTAATGCCTATCTTCTTTTTATACCCTAAATTTCTATTAAGTTCAAAGATATGTCACAGTTCCAAAGAAGAACTGTATTATGATGCTCATATGCCATGTATCATGTGATAAACTTAATCGAGTTCCAAAACAGATCGTTCTTCTTTTTGCCTTGTGCTACAAATAGGCAGATAATCTGTGCTAGAATTCATGTAATTGTTACTTGATAGTATTCAATTTGGATGGTGCCTCACAGATAGTCCCTAAATAGAACAATTGGTTCCAGTTTGCTGGCTGAAAGGCAGTTGTAAAAGAAGGGCATAGACAAATTCTGGGTACTCCATTAACCAAATATCCACCTATGTGTCAGACTATGATCCTAGCAAGTTTACCATCTCCCTGGAGAGCTGGATTTTCTCCTCACAAACTGTTTTAGCTTTTGTCATTTGGGTTTCTACCACATAGCTTACTTATTCCATATTAAACTATTAATTCCCCAATAATAGAGGGTTGTTTTATGTTTTGTAACCTCTGAAATCTACTAAAAATTCCACATAGAATAAAACAATGAGATGGAAATATTTCATTGCCTAGAAGGTGGTTATTCCATATGAAATGGAATTTGTAAGTTTTCTCTAGATAATTTCTCTCTCTAAATCCACATTTTAAAATTTAAACTTTTATGGAATTTTTTCTAAAATGTTCTAAATGCAGTGCTCTTTTTAAAAAAATGTTCTGGCATACAATCCACCATTATGACCCTTCTCCAACAATGGAATTATTTATTTAGATCTAATTTGCTAGTGGTTTAATGTTTAAAACATAGATTATTAGCATTTTGGTAAATAAAATGTAAAATCTACTGAGGTTTCAATGTAAAATCTACTAGGTTTCAATTATATAAACTATTTTATTTATTAATATGAGGCTAATAATTTTTCATAAAGTGAAACAGAAAGAAAATGCCCACAAAAATATACTTTAGCCAATAACAATCCATGTCTCTGCTTTTCTATTTAGTAATAATTTATAGTAAAATGTACCACTGGCCCTGGTTGGGTCATGCGGGAGGCAGCCACTCAATGTGTCCCTCTCACATCGATGTTTCTCTCTCTCTCTCTCTCTCTCTCTCTCTCTCTCTCTCTCTCTCTCTCTCTCTCTCTCTCTCTCCCTCCCACTCTATCTGAACAAAAAAGTGGAAAAGTGTCCTCAGGTGAGGATTAAAAAAAAACAAACAAAAACAAATGTGTGTCAGGTTGGTGTGGCTCCGTGGTTTAGCATTGACCCATGCACCAAGAGGTCGCCTGTTCGATTCCTGGTCAGGACACATGCCCAGGCTGTGGGCCCAATCCCCAGTGGGGAGCATGCAGGAGGCGGCCAGTCGATGTTCTCTCTCATCGATGTTTCTATCTCTATCTCCTTCTCACTTCCTCTCTCTTTAAAATCAATAAAGGAAAAAAAAAATTTTTTAATAAAAAACAAATGTGTGAAAACACAATGGCTACCCAGAGTACACATTCTATGTAAATATAGCTGTCTTATCACCCAAATGATCCCCTTGCTTTGAAGATCTATAATACTTAACAAATACCCAAATATTTACCATTTATATATATATATGGATAAGTGTATATATATTTTTAAATATATATATGCATATAAAAATATATTTCTTACTTAAATTCATTTTTATTATCTTTTATTTATTATATCTCAAACACACATGCATATATATATGTATGAGTGTCTGCATGTGTGTGTGTGTGTGTGTATTCATAAATATGTGTGTGTACATCAGCTGAACTAATTCCCATTTATCTCACTAACCTCTACTATACCCTATATCTCAAGCATTCTATTCACAAGAATTATTGCAGGGTCTCAGGTTCAATTCCCAGTCAAGGGCATGTACCTGCGTTGCAGGTTTGATCCCTGGCCCCGGTCATGTGGGAGGCAGATAATCGATGTGTCTCTCTTACATCAATGTTCCTCTCTCTCTCTCTCCCTCTCCCTCCGTCCCTTCCATTCTATCTAAAAATCAATGGAAGATATCCTCAAGTGAGGATTAGCAACAACAATAACAACAACAACAAAAAAACAACAGATGGAAATTTTAACTTAATATTTATTTCAAAACAAGCTGAAATAAATTAAATAAATGATAAAGGATATTAAAGAACATAAATCAGAATTAGAAAACTCAGAAATTAGGTGATTAAAAAAACAAAAAAAGTTAGAAATAAAAGGAAATTTTTTCTCAAGAATGAAAACAAAACCAGAAAACACATGAGAGCAAATAAACATAACAAATAATGTCTTAAGAGAAACAGAAAGTGGAGCCCTGGCTGGTTTGGCTCAGCGGTTATAGCTTTGGCCCACGGACCAGAGAGTCCCGGGTTCAGTTCCCACTAAGAGCACATACCTTGGTTGCAGTTTGTCCCCAGCCCTGGTTGGGGTTGTGTGGGTGGCAGCCACTCGATGTGTCCCTCTCACATCGATGTTTCTCTCTCTCTCTTCCTCCCTCCCTCCCTCCTGCTCTATCTGAAGATAAATGCAAAAATGTCCTTGGGTGAGGATAAAAAAAAAAGAAAGTGGAAAGAAGGAAAAATCTTAAAGCCATAAAGAAACACATCAACAGATCATAAAGACATGAGATAAAGTAACATATATAGAAGGTACAAAGAAGAGTCAACATACATATAATAGAGACCCCTGAAGAAAACAAAGGCATTGGAACAAAACAAACGTTGAAACTAATTTTTAAAAATGTTTCTTAAAATTTAGCACACACACACTTAAAGCTATACATTGAAAGGGTACCTCATAGCCCTGGCCGGTTTTTGGCTCAGCGGTTAGAGCGTCAGCCTGCGGTCCAGAGAGACCCGGGTTCGGTTCCCGCTAAGGGCATGTACTTCAGTTGCAGTTTGTCCCCGGCCCTGGTTGGTCATGTGGGTGGCAGCCACTCGATGTGTCCCTTTCATGTCGATGTTTCTCTCTCTCTTTCTCTCTCTCCCTCCCACTCTATCTGAACAAAAAATGAAAAAATGTCCTCGGGTGAGGATAAAAAAAAGAAAGAAAGGGTACCTCATAGACATAACCTTTGGATATCCAGACAAATGGCTAAGTCATTTATAAAAAACAGAAAATCAGGTTGTCAACAAACTTCAAAAGCAAAGTTTTATACTAGAAAATAATGAGTAACATTTTAAGACACTTAATGAAAAAAAAATGACTAATAATTTTCTATTTGGCCAAAACAACTTTCAAAGACTTTAAACTGCTGTAGATATGCAAAAACTCATGGTATATTTCCATGAACTCTTCTTGAGGAAACTACTGGAAAATAAGCTTTAGACAATTGTGGCCAATTGAGTTTTAGTGCAACAGTATGTTCCACTTTATACTCTGCAGTGTCTACCTAGGTGTGTTGAATGTTTGTTTTGGGGGATGTCACCTACCATGTCAATAAAACATATGTCTAACCTGAGAACTACCATACAAAAGAAACTACATGCAGGCACTGAGGATAGCAGTCCCAGCTGAATTCAACCTCCTAGCCAACCCCAATCAAGCACAGGACATGGGAGTAAAGATGCAGGGTCTGGGATCCTCCGATCACTCCACCCACCAGCTGAATAACCTCAGTCACTACCAGAAGGAGCAGAATAGGAGCACCAGAGCCCTGCCTAAATACCTGAACTGCTGAATTAATTAAATATATTAAAATTGTTGCATTAAACATTATGTTTTTTATTGTGATTTTTAAAAAACATAAAGTATACCATCTTAACCATACAATAGAGTACTGTTAACTTTATGCATGTTATTTTGCAACAGATCTCTAAAATTTTTTCATCTTAAAAAACTGAAACTCTTTATCCATTGAACAGCTTTCCTTTACCCCTTCCCCCATCACTTGGAAACCACCATTTTACTTTCTGCTTCTAAGAATTTGACTACTTTAGATACCTCATATAAGTGGAATCATACAGTATTTGTCTTTTTGTGACTGGCTTATTTCACTTAGCATAACATCCTCAAGATTCATCCATATTATATGTAGCAAATGACATATAGTGTCATTTTTTTAAAGGCTGAATACTATTCCAGTGTATTTATATACCATATATTCTTTATCTGTTCATCTACTGATGGACATTTAGGTTGCTTCCACCTCTTGGATACCGTGAATGATGCTGCAATGAACATGAGTGTGCAAATATATCTTCAAAACTCTGCTTCCAATCCCAGAAGTGAGATTGCTGAATCATATAGTAATTCTATTTTTAGCTTTTTGAGGACCCTCCATACTGTTTACCATGGTGGCCCTCCTAATGGGTGTGAGGTGATATCTCATTGTGGTTTTGATTTGCATTTCTCGAATTAACAGTGAAGTTGAGCATCTTTTCATATGCTTGTTGTCCATTTGTATATCTTCCTTAGATACATGTCTGTTCAAGTCTTTTTCCCATTTTTAAATTGGATTGTTTGTATTTTTGTTGTTGAATTATAGGCATCCTTTATATATTCTGTATACTAATCCCTTATCAGATATACAGTTTGAAAATGTCTTCTTTTCCCATTCTATAGATTGCTTTTTCACTCTGTTAATTGTTTCCTTTGCCACACAGAAGTTTTTAAGTTTGATATGGTCCAATTTGTCTATTTTTACTTTTGTTGCCTCTGCTTCTGGTATTATAGCCAAGATAGCATTGCTAAATCCAATGTAGTGAAGTTTTTCCCCTATGTATTCCTCTAGGAGTTGTATAGACTTTTAAGTCAAAAATTGTCACAAGAAGCAAAGAAGGACATTATATAATGATAAAAGGGTCAATTTACCATAAAGATATAAAATTATAAATACATACGTGTGTGTGTGTGTGTGTGTGTGTGTGTTCACTGCAATTTCCTTATATATATTATTATATAATAATAACAATGTTTATATAATGTTCATTGTCATGAAAAAAAAATCCAAAATCTATTAAGTGAAAAAATGCAGGGTACCCAATGATAATTCAAAATATAAACTCATTTATTTAAAATAATACATAAATATACATACAGAATTATCTGGAAGGATAATTACCAAAATGTTAACAGAGAATTAATAGTTTTAAATGATGGGAATATAAATTATTTTGAGTGATGATAACATGATTTATTTTTACTTTATCATTTATCCTTTTCTTCATTGTCCAAAATTCAACATGAGTGTGTATATGTATTATTTTTTTATTGTATTTGTTTTATTTTTATCTTCTAAAAGAAACCATGGAATATGAGAAACCTTCCATTCACTCAATCATTTAATACTTAGAAAACAATGTTATTGTCTTCTCTAAAGACACAAGGATTAAGGAAGCAAAACTGGAAGTAAAGATATGCAAGTTTCTGTTACTCCATTTTACTCAAAACATTTTGGAAGCCAGATTACATTTTACCTATCAGTAAATTCATTTCTAGAAGAAAACTGCTCATATTTTGGAAATGAATTAACTCTTTCAGAATACAAAGGTAAGGATATATATGCAAGGATACAATGAATCTCATTCTAATGTGATCCACTGAGAAATATCCAGAGTATACAGGGTATAGAACTGAGCAAGGCCAAGGAATTCTGGCTCCACTCTTACCTTATCTTATTGCCATTCTAAGTGATGCTGGATTATACACACAAAGCAGAAACAGCAAAATAAGTTTTTAAAAAATTTGATACAGATTGTTACTTTGGATATAATGCTCATTTACATTCATTGAACAAATATTTATTGGACACCCTTTATAGCCCACGTTCAGGCCTAAGTACAAGGATAGAAATGAGCGAGACAAGTTACATTCCTTGCCCTCCTAGAACTTTCATTGTAATATAGCAATTCATTTTCTGCTACACAAATTTCTTCAGGTTGCCACAGAGGAACAGTGATTAAGAGCACTGACTGCAGAGCCAAACTGTCTACATTTTAATCCCATTTTATCCAATCACTAGCTATATAGCTTTAGGCAAGTTATTTAATGTCCTTTGCCTCAGTTTCCTCACCTGGGTATAATAATAATACCTCCTCTTAGAGTTATTTTTGTTTAATTTTATTACAGTTTACATTCAATATTATTTTCAGGTGTACAACATAGTGGTTAGACAATCATATACTTTACAAAGTGCCCCCACCCAATATTTCCAGTACCCACCTGGCACCATACATAGTTATTACAATATTATTCACTATATTCCCTATGCTGTACTTTACATCCCCATGACTATTTTGTAACTACCAATTTGTACTTCTCAATCCCTCCACCTTTCACACCCAGTCCCTCAACCCCCATCCCTTCTGGCAACCATCAGTTTAGTTCTCTGTATCTCTGTTTCTGTTTGTTCATTTATATTGTTCTTCAGATTCCACATATAAGTGAAATCATATGGTATTTGTCTTGCTCTAACTGACTTAGAGTTTTTAAAATAATAAATGAGTCAAGTACTTAGAAAAGAGCTGGCATATATATTAAGCATGCAGGAAAAAATCATACGTATAGAATTTTATTAGATTTTTCATAGAGACTTGATTATATGGTGTACAAAAGCACTTAATTTTTCTTTAACATATATACTTATTTTCTTTACATTCAAAACAATTTTTTTTAGATAGTCTGGAAACTTAGGGTTAAAAAAATAGCATCATATTTGATATCTGAGCCTATTTGGCAGAAATATGATCATGTGTTTTAAATGAATGAACAAAGAGAGTTCCACATCACAAAAATGTGAACATAATAGAATTTGAAATAAATGATTTTGATAAGTTTGTAAAACATAATATCCTCAAGTAAAAAGTATAGAACTTTAAATATTATATATGAAAATAATCATTAGTCAAAAACAGGACTACCCTCCACAGTTGTAATATATTTAGATGCAGAAAGTAAGTAGTAAAAGGAATAAGAGTAGAGTGAGTAGAAGACCTTCTTCTTTATAATACCAGAGTCCTCTTAGCGTTTGTGCTCCATAAAAGTAAACAGTGCTTTTGGATTCTTTCCATTCTGGTGTTGTTCATTTTAGTTTTTGCTATTAAACATAAATTCATTTTCTCTTGGGAGAAAAGGAAATGGTCAATCCCCGTCATTTTGATCAGGGTATTAATTTACATCTATATCAAAGCTCACACATTAAAAGAAATATGATTTATCACAGGCAACAAAGTTTTAGTGTTTGAATCAAATCACTAAAAAGACACCATTTTTAAAAACATTTTTATATTTCATAGCCCCAAGTTCCTCATTACCTAACCTGCATAACTGTGCCTACAGTTTAATTCCAAAGAAATAACACAGAAAATCTTTCTATTATACTCTTTTCTTTTGAAACAAGTTGTTTACAGTTTTATGGAAATTATTTGCTGTGATTCAAGATTAACAACATAATGAAAGTAGTCACAGCCCCCCCCCCTTAAGTTATCTATAGGTGGGAAAATGAGAAGCTTTGATTATGCAAATTAAAACAATCTATTATCTTCTTCCGTATCATAGAAGGTTTTTGAACAATGTTAGTTTCACACATTAGGAATCACAGTCAGTTAACTACTGCTGCTAACCGCTGGGCTATATTTGCAGACTCTATCAGTTTGACCCAGCTTCCAGAGCTTAATGGTCCTCTAGGCTAAAAGAGAAAGCTGATCCATCAGGCTTGCATTAGCATAGAATCACACTCAAGCTTACTGATGTGTGTTCAGCATAACTACCAGCCTCAGAACCCAGCTCCGTCCATTATTTTCATTTTATCTCAAGTCATTTGTATGGTTGTCTGCCCCAGTTAAAGCTCCAGCAAGACTGGTACTTAAATGAATTTGTGAGAAAGGACACAAATGCCCCCTGAACTTTCAGCACTTTGCTATCAAGGCTTGCTAACATAAAATATACTAGTACTCTTAGGTTCACTTAGTGAGCATATCAAAAATAGCCTATTGCAAGAGGAAAAAAAGTCACTTAGTACCCTATTAGCCAACAAGTAGTGTGATGATTAAATGATTTTTTAACTGTAATTTTAAAGTACTGCTCTGATTTCTGCTGAAAACTATTTATAAAAAATAAATTTCATAACAGCTACGTATTTGCTGTTTAAATACCTTTCTCTTTTAAAATACAGAACACACACTAAAATAAATGTTTCCAATAATAACACATTTCATCACCTAGGGAAATGTTACATTTAATGGTAACAAGAAAAACAACAATCTATAACAACCAGGCATTTAATGTGCACAAAACCCCATAATAAGAAGGGATTTAATGTGTGCATAAACCCTGTAATGGGTTTGTATATAATCAGGCATTTGAGGTATACATAAAATCACTTTAATTGTAAATCTTTAAAATGAAAATAAAGTGCTTCTGTAGCTGTTTTGAATACACAATAACTACTGAAATTCTAAAGCTGGTCTTCAGAACTATTTTTTATAAATTTACATAATGCTTACAGCTATAATTCTGAGGGAACCTGTAAAGAGTACTATTCCCAAACCTTTTTTTATATTATTATTTAGAAGGAATCTAAGGACTACAAAGGTGAAATGACTGGTCCAGATCCCACAGCAAGTTAGTGTGAATAAACCTAAAAAAGTTGGTGGTGAATTTTCAATGTTTATCTGCCACTTAAAATTCAGTGATACTTTTGCCTCACTACTCGTCTTATTGTCTGAGGATCTTTGTCTCTCAGCTACTCTTCCTCTTCATTTCTATCACTCCGGCCTCTGGAAACCTCACACTACACCAACTGGGGCAAAAGGAAAAAAAACAAACATTTTAAACAATTTAAATATCTATTGAATATTGCTATAGATGTCTTCATCTGTAATCTCCTTTCATCCCTTTCTCTCATCTCCCTCAGAGAGAGATTAGAGATTAAAAATTCACTATTGTAAACTGTTAAAGCACTACACAAAAGCTGGTTGTTAGGTTAAAAAACATTTCTGACACTTACAAGATGAATGATCATAATACTCTTAACAACAATGATAATTTTCTAAAAAACTTCTTTCTAAATGCTGTTTTCAATTCTGAGAAATGCAGTAAGACTGAACACCACAATCCGCTGAAAAGAGACTTTTTCATCTTAAATATAATGGTGGACTGGTAAAGAAAGAAGCTAACATTTATTAAATCCCTTCTTTGTGTCAGACATTATTTCACTTACATTAAACCCTCTGAGGTACGCCACAAGGGTTGATTGGATTACTCCTAATTTACAGTCTCAGAAAGTGACTCGGGGACTGGTTAAAAGTCATATAACTACTAGGTCTGCACACTGGTCTCCAAACCCAGATAAATCTGACTCCAAAATGGGGCATGCTCTTCTTTATACCCTTGTGCATGTTGCTCCATTTTTGCAAGAGAATCTTGGGGTTCATTTGTAGTTTCCAGAGAGACTGTGTCAGCCTTCAGCAAGTCATGGAGGAATGAGCTACCTCAACTTTGTAAAATCTGGAATTTTTGTCTTGAGAAGAAAATTTTCAAGAGGAAAATAATTACTGAAACTTTCTCATCTGTCTTTAGTTTCTCTCCTTACTTATCTCTATTTTCAAAAATTCTTATACACTTAGGCATTTTTAAGAAATAGAACTTAAGGCAAGTTGGTACTTTCAGAAGGAGCTCGGCCTTCCTCAGTTTTCATCTCTTGGCCTTCAAGAAAGTGATACTACATTTACAAAAGGAAAGTCATCCCCATTTTTTTTTCCTTTATTGATTTTAGAGAGAGAGAAAGAGAGAGGGAGAGAGAGAGAGAAACATCGATGAGAGAGAATATCAATTGGCCGCCTCCTGCATGCCCCCCACTGGGGATCGTGCCCACAACCCGGGTATATGCCCTGACTAGGGATCGAACCGACGACCTCTTGGTGCATGGGTCGACACTCAATCACTGAGCCACACCAGCCGGACTCATCTCCATATTTTAATAATGCAGAAATACATCCAATCATATATGCTTTTGTTCCTATGCAGAAAATGACTCTAGAAGGACACAAAAGAAAGTGGACAGTGTGGTTGCCTCCAGGGAGGCAAACTGAGTTGATGAAGGCCAGGGATGGGAAGGAGACTTTTCACAGTCCAACTCTTTTGGACATTTTGAACTTTGAATCATATGCATGTACTACCTACTAAAAACATACAGACATACACACAAGCATACATAAATCACATTCAACAATCTTTATGATGAATGTTGATCTGTATCACTGCAGCTACAACCTAAAGCAATAATCGTCTTAGGAATTCTATATTTCACTAAGTATTTTAAATAGAATTCATCCTAACAATACAGCACAGAAGCTTGCTTTTATGAGTTAGAGTTTGTGTCCCAGATACTAGCTTTATATAAAACATACTTGGGATGGAGAAAGAGGAATCTTAAGATAGGAAAATAGAATAAGTGATTACTGATCTCACAGAAAAAAAAGGAAAAGAAAAACATTTAGCATGAGGATTTCTGTTTCAATTGTAGTCAAGACCATGAAGGCAAAAACAGGTAGGCTGTGTCAGTCAAAATATTTCTTTTGAGTTCCCTCCCACCATACTTACCACTAAGGCAAAAAAGGGGACAATTACTGGTGATGATTTCTTTCATTTTCCCCTGGTTGCTTTCTCCCCAAAGAGAGAGGGATGGCATGTAGGAAAGGTTAACTTGGCAAGTAGTTAAATCTTTTCATTCTAAGGTTTTTTTGCTTCTTCTTTCACAAGAATGCACAAATTTATGTAATAAATTTGGGAATTAGAAGGTAAGAAGGCTTGATTTCCCAAGATTTAAATATTCTTCTATAGCAAATAAAGTTAAATATCAACTGATAACCTATTTTTTACAATTATATAGATTTCTGTTATTTCTCTTAGTAAAGGCATAGAATGTTTCCCAACCCTATAGTCAGAATGCTTCCAATTTTCTAATTCTATCTAATCTAAAACTCTTCTATTGTAATTGAAGTCCTCCATCACCAGAGAAAATGATGAACGTTTATTTTCTCTCTCTCTCTCTCTCTCTCTCTCTCTCTCTCTCTCTCTCACACACACACACACACACACACACACACACACAGACATAAGTATCCTCTCATTCAAGTTGCACTTATCAAGCATCTAATATGTACTAGCAATATATTACTTTTTATCTGACTTTCACTGAACAAACACTTGAATTATACAAGGCACAATTTAGGTTATAAAGATAGGTAGCATATAGCATGTCCCCTACACTCAAGGAGTTTACTAGAAGGACAGAAGCCATGATTTCAATATTCTATAAGTTCTACCTCATACTACTTAATATTTATGATGGATAAATATTATTCAAATTAAATGGAGTTCTCACTTTGACTTTCTTGTTTCAAAGATAGAATTCCTAGTGACTTTAACCTTCAGTTAGAGACCCAGGTTTCTAACAAGGAACTGTCTAGCTATAATGGATTCTAAAATTATTTTTTTAATTATAAAAATGTAAGTATAAGCAGAAAACAAATTTTGAAACAATAATAGATTATGTAGATTAAGCTCTTTCTAAATGCCAAGTATTGTTCTATGAATTTTTTTTTCACTTTTATTTTCTTGATTTGAGAGAGAGAGATTGAGAGAGAGATGGACCTGTTGTTCTACTTATTCATGCATGCACTGGTTGCTCCTTGTATGTGCCCTGACCAGGGATCAAACCCACAACCCTGGCACGTAGGGAGGATGCTCCAACCAACTGAGCTAACTGACCAGGGTAAGAATTTTATTTTATTTTTAAATATGTTTTTATTGATTTTTTTTAGAGAGAGAGATAAAAACATCAATTAGAGAGAAACACTGATCGGCTGCCTCCTGCACACACCCCACTAGGGATCAAGCTCGCAACCCAGGCATGTGCCCAAACTGGGAATCGAACTAGGACCTCTCAGTCCACGGAATGGCGCTCAATCCACTGAGCCACACCGGCTGGGCAGAATTTTAAATGTTTAACTCATTTGATCCTTATACTAAACCTGGAAGTTAGTTGTGATTTTTGCAAGTTTACAGATAAGAAAGCTGTGGCATAAAGTTGTTAAAGAACTGGGTCAAAGTTATATAGCTAGTAAGAGATGAGGTGCAAGCCCAGACAGTGAGGCTCCAGACAGAATATTTCTTCACTGCCACACAATACTGATTCTCAAGACACGAGTTTATTTTAAGAACTTCTCAACTAGTGTGCTTCATTGAACCATATTCCATGAAATTCTTCCAGCTGCGATGGATAATAATTGGGTTGGAAACCTTCTTTGTATCTTGCAAACTACTGCCATATCTGTTTTCCTCAATCCCACCACAGTGTATCATGGCAACACAATTTCTTCTTTTCCTGCACTGCTCAGACCTGAGAGTGCAGGTAGACAGAAAAATAAAGCCAGATACGACAGAAAGCATTTACTGGAATTATTGGTGACTTCCTTCACCCTGCCCACTTTCAGAGCCAAGCCTCCTTCTAAAACATCTCTCTCTAGGCTTGGTTTAGGCATCACCAGTCCTGCTTTCACTTTGCCAGTGGTTTCCTCCCCATGAATAGTATCATCAAATGTAATCAATTATTTTATTAATCCTGGTACCATGGTGCCTTCTCAAATTATTCTGTGATCAAGAAAGTGAAAACACTCTTCAGGTCGTTGAGCTAGCATCCCATGATGCCATAGAGAAGCAGGGCTAATGTGATAACGCCCTTTTGCCTCACACAAGGTCCTCTATCCATGGACAAAACAAGAATTCAAGAGGGTTACAATAACTTCACAACAAAATCAAGAACTCCAAGTTCAAGCTACAAACTGATGGCACTGTTGCTAGAAATAAGCTAGATCCTATTAGATGAACAATATCCTCTCTAGGTTTCAATGTTTACCGAGGTACACCAATTCTTTCGTGTTAAGAAATTCTTTTGATTCACTGATATAATACAATTCTAAAGAGTACAGTAGTGACCTAAAATGAAAGTCTCTCCAAAAATGCTTGACTTGTATACAGATTCATTGCCATGTTATGTTTGGGGCCATTATGTCTTCTAAGAGATAAGTAAAATAGAGAAATAGATCAGGAATAGAGAAGTCTACTAGCTATTGAAGATGATTTGCTTTATTTTCCCTCATTTAAGGCATAGTCCTTAAGCAAAGCTGATAGTCACCAGCCCCTTGGGGACCCTGGAAGCATGGAAGGGTGATTAATATCCATGAAAGGAGGTTTCTGGCAATGTGTTTAGAAGGGGAGGACTCTGAAAATTTTTAAATTTCCACTGCTGCTATAGACACATTCTTTTACTGGTTAGGCCAGAAACATGGTTGGATATTAGGTAAAGTAATCAATTTACTTACTTAACTCACCCAAATTTCGCCGAATAATGTATTGCTGTTTTTCTCAGACTACATTTAACACAAATCCTTAATGCTGAATCTAAGGTTTCTATCTGAAAAGCCCTAATAATTAGCTGCGCTTAGAAAAAATAGCAATTAAATTTGTCAGACGTTTGCTATACGCAGAAAAAAAAAAAAGAAATAATTCACTCTGATTTACCCTATTATTTTTTTGAGGTATGAGTTTAACAATATACTTATTTTATTTAAAAACTGCAGAACAAGATTCTCCAACTTTTCTAAGAGTTGTAAAAATCAGATGTTACCATCCCTTTATCCCTGGTAAAAGAATTTCTGGAAAAGATAATCAGGCAGATATTTTCTTTCTTTTCCTCCACGCTATTCTAATTCTTACTTCCATTAAGACAACACTGCCTCAAGCTTTATGTCTATTTCCAAAGACTCCCTTATTTCTAAAAAGCTACTTCTTTTAAACTCTGAAAGAATAAAAAGCAGCACTGAAAAACACCTTTAATAGTCACTCTTATAGGCATTTTACTAGACTGAATATTTCACCCCTGGCAGGAAAGAAAAAGGGGAAATTTGATTTTAACCCTAAGTTCTAGAGATGCTGTCTCAGTAATTCATTAAAATATGCATTAAAAGCTAATTCCATACTCTAATAGTAACATCTGCCCCTCCTCCCCGCAGTGGACAACAAAATTATCTTTTAATAAAAATGTTTGTTATATAAACTACATGATACAAATTTCCTAAAAACCAAACTGAATCCATTCTCCATACTGAAGATGACAAAAATCATCTCACTAACTGAATTTCATTGCCAAGCTGTCAACTTGAATTTCTTCTGTTTAAAAATAGCTGTTCATTACATTCAGTAATGGGCTGTCAAAGCGCTACAGCACTGAACCTGTATCATACACAGAAGCAATTGGGCAATGTGCATTATTATGCTTAGATTACTTGCTTTCTTTACAAGACCCCCTGGGCTAATTTTAAATGAGATGGTTCACTTGAACTAAATCAAAATCTATTTTATTTACCTTAAAGCTAATACATATTTTCCATTTCTGACTCCACTAGTGCAAGCATTAATAGCAAGTAAGACAAAAATTCCTTGAATATATGTGTTGGTATAAGTAAACATGCACATATGTATGTTTATGGGTTTGTATGTGGTTTTGCTCCCTATAGTCATATCTATTTTTAATAATAGATTATTGAATTACAGCACAGGGCACACCAAATTAGGTACTATTGCCAATATGTGAGCAAGCATTGTCGTCTCCATGAATACATGATAGGTTGTTAACTGAAAGCATCACTCCTACAGCATATATAGTCTTTGATATTTTAGCATAGTGAATCAATTAGACATCTTTTAACCAGCTAATGTATAATAATTCACCATATAATTTAGCATGGGATGTTGTGAACAACTATCAAAAAGCACATAGAGCCCACAGCTGAACCATTCTTCCACAGCATGATATCATAACCCAAAGGCATGCAATATCAAAGACATGTTAACTAAACTGATCACAGATGACTTGTAAATATAGCTAATGAATGCAAGGACCAGATTAATTTTTTTTCACAAGTCTTTATTTTCATTAATAAACAGAGCTACTAAAGTCATGTGAAAAGAGATTATAATACTCATGACATTAAAAATAAGTTCTACTTTTTAAAAACTCATCTCTAAATTACTACCTTGAAATATCAAAGGTATAATGACTTACAAACTTATAGACTGCAATGTTGGTAAAGGTAAAATAAACCAGTATTTCAGCAAGATTAAAACTCTATAAGCAAAATTGGCCCCCTAAAATATTTCAGGTCAAGAACAACAGTAATGCCTGGTTTTTTGTGTGTTTTTTTTTTTTTTTTTTGAATGTTTAAATAAAAGGGGGTGGGTGGGCATATACATATTACATTACAATGTTGCTTCTATGTGTCACCAATAAACATATCAGGCATATGTGTGGCAGTTGAATAAAAACAGTACAAAAAACATCCAAAAGATGCAGCTATTATATTTATTTTCTTTAAGGACAAAATACCCTCTCTAAAATCTGAGATAATCAGAACTATGCCTAGTTAGCAGCTTAATAAGAATTACTTAATGATGTTCTTCATACTCCAAAGTACACTGGAAATAACTAAAAAGAAAATGTATTCTATTTTAAACTAACTCAAGTCCTCATACACATCCACATTTTATTTCTAAAATTCTCCAAACACTTCATTTCATCATGGCCCCTTCAACAACATGGAAAATAATTCCTGCTAAAAATCTACTGTTGATGT
The DNA here is from genome assembly GCA_030848825.1 of Tadarida brasiliensis. Lineage (NCBI taxonomy): Eukaryota > Metazoa > Chordata > Mammalia > Chiroptera > Molossidae > Tadarida > Tadarida brasiliensis. The sequence goes on from CM061270.1 coordinate 49,801,967, forward strand.
AATTTCCGATTCAGTTAAAAATGCTCTAATTAGCTTTTCAACCATGAACCAAAATATAAATGGGGTACAGTGAAGAGATTTATAATTAAAAATCAGTTCAATGTTTTGCTCACTTGTTAAATATGTGAGATTACTAATACACATTATTTTGTATCTGCATTGTTATGCTTAAATAAGTAAAATTAAAATATTTATTATATATTTTTAAAAAATAGAATGCTATGCCCTGGCCAGTTTGGCTCAGCGATTAGAGCGTTGGCCAATGGGCCAAAGAGTTGCAGGTTCAATTCCAGTCAAGAGCATGTACCTCGGATGCGGTTTGGTGCCTGGGTCCTATGGGAGGCAACCAATCGATGCGTCTGTCTCACAACGATGTTTCTCTCTCTCTCTCTCTCTCTCTCTCTCTCTCTCTTTCTCTCTCTCTCTCTCTCTCTCTCTCTCTCTCTCTCTCACCCTCTCTTCCTCCCTTCCTCCCACTCTATCTGAAGATAAATGGAAAAATATCCTCAGGTGAGGATTAAAAAAAAAAGAATGTTATTTTGGCTACTTGGCTATGCCTGCTAATTAAAATAGAAAGTTTTTCACCAAAATTTTATTATGAAAAATTTCAAATATATAGCAAATGTGAAAGAATTTTACAGAGAAGCCTCATATACCCACCACCTAGATGCTATTATTAACATTTTATCATGATTGTATTATCACAATTCTATTCATTTAAAATAGAAATTTTTAATAAAAGGTAAACATTTTATTTTTCAAATTAAAGAATAGCAAAAAGAGTATAATGCTGTACCGAATAATGATCCTATAAGAATAATACTGCTTTTGATTGCAGCCAGATTCTCATAAATGATCATCTCTATTTTTAAAAACTATGATATTGTTTTGTTTTAATAAAGACAACTGAGTCTAAATTCTGTATTATATTCTTACTGATTATATAATAATATGAAAGGGAATGTATGACAGTAATGGTAGAACATATTTTATCAGCTACTTAGAAAGAATATGGACCTCCAAGGAACAAAAATCTTTTTAGTTTGTTTTTGAGTCACAAAATGAGAACTAGGGTAATGATTTTTCTAAACACTATTGTATCAAAAACTCAAAACTATATTGTACCTATATAAGATGATGGATGTTAACTAAATATATTGTGGTAATCATTTCACAATATATATAAATCAAACCATCATGCTATACACCTTGAACTTATATAGTAATATATATCAATTATTTTTCAATAAGCCTATAAAAAAGAGAAAAGAAACCAAAACTATTCTAATCTAACATTGTGTCTAGTGTAATACATATACATCATGAAAAACAACTATTCTACTTCAAATCTGTACTTCAGAAAAGAATACCACCCATGGTACTCTCTCTAGGAAGTAAATGTGTTGCTTTTGATACAATAAAATTATGTGTTCATTAATACAAAAAATTCTGGCAGATTTAGGGAGTTTACATCCCTTCTACTTTTCACTTATTTTACTTATATGGGAAATAAGTGTTAAAGTTTGAATCACAAACAAGAACATCAGCTTAGCCTCTAACTTTCATTTTCTCAGATGAACACTTGCAAAGAATGTTCAGTACTGCTTCCTCAAATCCTTTGATTGGGCACTTCTGCAAAACTTCGACAGGTCAGAGAGCACAGGGATTGAAAAACAATAGGTAAAGCACACTTGTAATGCTCAAATAATCTTTTATAAATTAAAGACTTAAGTGGGAGAAAAATCCCTAAATCAAAGCCCATTATTATTTAGATAAATTTTAACAAGTATTACTCGAGCTAGAACATTGTAAGTTTGTTTTACTGAAATATTTTTCATACCTAGAACTATCCTGGGCTCCACATAGAAACAATGAATTGTGATTTTTACTCTTTTTTAATATGATAAGAAAGTGTATGCTAGTTAAAAGTGAATAAGCTTTTCAACATTTATTCTCCAAACTTGAAAATAACTTTAATTTGAATATTTGGCTTTGAAACTACACATGAACATGCATGGGTGAAAGTGCATCTACATGTATGTTAGTGTATACAAGATACTCATAATCACCCCAAACTATGCTTTAAGCAAGTTTGGAGCGCTTCATACTGCCTTTTAACGTTTTTATTTGTTGATGAATCAACAATGTTTAGCATAATTAATGCTAAGATCTTCAAAACTCAATGACTGAAAATAATTGCTTCTCTTTTCTTTCCTGAGTACTCTGAAGCCCAACCTAAAGATTTAGAGCTGACTGGACAAATATAAAGGACGTCAAAAACAGTGACCGCTGACATGCCATTCAAGGCACATGGAAGAAAGTTCAGGCTTGAATGCCTCTAAACTACTCATTGGTAAGATCAGCTATCAGTGAGACGCAGTGTAAGTCAGCATTATTCACTGAGCCTGCTATGACCTTAAAATCATTGCTCCTGTGGCATGTTCATCCACCAATTAGTTTATATGCTCACTGGAAATCCACCGCTCGGCAAAGGCACTGTCTCTCATTCCACAGTGTTGATGAAGTGTGTGTGATGGCTTTCTCTTCACAACTTGACCCCGAAAGCTGACCCATCTCAAGCTGAAGCATTCAAGTCCCTTGAGCACCCCTTAGTTATCATGGATTTGGATACTTTACTTAAAAACGACCATAGTTTTATTTGACAAACACAAGTGTTACAGTAACTATGAAATGACATGTGAAACAAAGAAAAAATCAGAACTAAATTTTCCATTTTTATTCACAACCGTGTTATGTCAGATATTTGTTAATACTGTTGAAAGAAGAAATTTCCTTACTATTTTTAAACAATATTAATTAGCAATATGCCAATTCTATCTTTTCTAAAATTTTGAAAATTTTCCCTTTCTGGCCAGGATAAAGTCTAATGAATAAAAGAAGACATATTTGAAAAATAACTTCAAGATGATATGACACGATAAAAAGTTGGATCTGAAAAAGAGAAAGAAGAAAAAGATAAAAAAGATCTTTTTAAATATTGAGAAAAGGTTTTTAAATATTGAGAAATAAAAATTGAAGGTATAATAGAAATTAGATATTTGAGAAGGGAACCAATGGTGGGTCACACAAGTAAAAATGTCCTGACCTGATTATAAACAGACAAAAGGTCAGGGCTGGGAAGTGTATCAGCACAGAAACTTTTAGTTGAAATAGCATGGATGTGTTTCACATAACTTGAGGATAGAGCTCAGGAACAACAATGTCCTGATCTTCCCCTTCAGGTTCCCATGGGAGGAGAGTATGTTCCCCTACTCTCTCCACAACTAAGGGGTCAACCCTGACCTCATTTCCAACCTGCTTCTTGGAAAATGATCCAATTGAGGTGTTTGGGTTGTTTTTTTGAAACAGCCTCATTAAGATATAATTTACATGCCATAAAAGTTCATCAATTTAAAGCGTACAACTCTTATCATTTAGACTTTATTTCCTAATCCCCTGCCAGGGGCAACTACTAATCTACCATCTGTACAGATTTTCTTGTTCTGGAAAGTTCATATAAATGGTATTAAAAAAAAAAAAATGTAGGCTCCTGCCCTGGCCGGTTTGGCTCAGCAGTTAGAGCTTTGGCCCACAGACCGAGGGGTTGTGGGTTCAATTTCCAGTCAAGGGCACAAACCTGGGTTGCAGGTTCGATCATGGCCCTGGTCGGGGTTGTGCGGGAGGCAACCAATGGATGTGTTTCTCTTACATCAATGTTTCTCCCTCTCTCCCTCCCTCCCTCCCTTACACTCTACCTAAAAATCAATGGAAAAATATCCTCAGGTGAGGATTAGCAAAAAAAAAAAAAAAAAAAGAAGTCTTCTGTGACTGGCTTCTTACACTTAATATTTTTGAGGTTTATCCAGATTGTAGCATGTATCAGCAATTCATTCCTTTTTATTGCTGAAAAATATTCCATTGTATAAACCACATTTTGTTTATTTGCTGATTTTAATAGCAATATAAAATAATGACTGAGAACAATAGATTATAACATATGCTTGTAAATCATCATTGAAAAATCTCCTTATAGTTGTGAATTACATGTTACTTTAATTATATGTGTGTTCTTAGTTAAGTGGACTTGACTAATTTACAGAATTAATAATATTGATTTATAAGGTATAATACTTAAATTGCTAAACTCTAATAACACCAAGAATTAATAGTTCTGAAAGCTAGTGAAAATATTCACAGAGTAATACTTAGTTGTTAAATATATGTATGCCACATGACACAGCAATCCTACTCCTGGGTATGTAGCCTAAAGAAATTCTCACATAGTATCATTTATTGTGGTAGAGAAATGAAGGCAATCTAGGGAAGTGAACAGGTAATGTGTGGTGGATGCTTATTCTGAAAAACTGGATGAATATATGGCAATGTAGATAAAAATCTTAAAATGTTGAATGAAAAAAAATCAATAAACAATACAATCTCTAGCTTAATATCACTTATATAAATTTAAAATACATGTCCCAAACAACAGTATGTATTTTATAAGAATACAAGAAAACAGAGAAACAAATAAATAAAAACAAAAGTGGCCATACGGGGATCAATGATGACAGTGTGCCACAGACTGAAAAGATGTCACTCAATGCTCTGTATCTAAGGTCACAGTAGATTTTTTTTCTTTTTTGATATTATTTTTCAAAAATATTTGCTTCCTCTACCTGGAAAAGGATTAGATTTTTCTACCCTAAGATGTGCAAACAAAAATATTTGAGACCCACCCTGGCTGGTTTGGCTCAGCGGTTAGAGCGTTGGCCCGCAGACCCGCTAAGGGTACGTACCTCGGTTGCAGTTTGTCCCCAGCCCCAGTTAGGGTCGTGTGGGTGGCAACCACTCGATGTGTCTCTCTCACATTGATGTTTCTCTCTCACATTGATGTTTCTCTCTCTCTCTTCCTCCCTCTCTCCCTCCTGCTCTATCTGAAGATAAATGCAAAAATGTCCTCGGGTGAGGATTAAAAAATAAATAAATAAATATTTGAAACCCAATGCATGGTTCATTGTCTGTTTTCCATCTCCTTCCATTGTTCCAAAAGTTGCTTCATCATCCTGGGTCCCAGACTGAAGACAACATGGAACAAAGGCACAATAAACTAAAGGTAAACATGCAGCACGACAGAAACCTTGGCGTTCCAAGCCACTGAGCTTAGGGGGTGGGCTGTTTGTTATTGCAGCATAACCTATCCTATTATGACTACTATATTCACCTACATCTATATGGTAATCAAAACTCTTCCAAGTTTATCCAAAACTATTGTATGGATCTAATATTATGGATATAGTGATGGTGGAATAAAAAGTACAGCTCTTACCTTTAGAGATATTATAAAAGAGATACATAAAATAGAGAAGAATAAGAGGAATCAATTACTCTAGTGGAAAATACACTCAAAGATGAATTATAAAATGTGGATTTTAATCTTAACCTTTCTACTTATTATTCAAATGCCCTAAGCCAAATCTTTTAACCACTCTGAATTTGTTTTCTTATCTGGAAATTAAGGAAGGAGTGTGTACTCTGAGCTCTAATATTTTTCCAATTCTGAGGTCCCATATTTCCATAACAAAGTAATATTTAGATCAGTCATATATCCACTAAATTAAAATAAACCGTAAATGAAGATAAAACTATTTACTCTTGTCCTAACTGATTCAATGTACCAGAATTTTGTTCACTTGTCAGGAATCTGAGTTACATTAAAGAAAGAACACCTGGGTCATCAAGTATAGACTGCTTTCATAAATGCTAAAGGGAATAAAAGACTAAGCAAAAGCCCAGATGTGAATATGTATGACAGTGAAGGCACAAGTGCAGCCATAATCCTTGTGCTTATAATGAGAAATGACAGAAGACAAACTTTGGGGCAAAGACTGACTGATAAAAAGCCTCCATCTGAAACAAAATGTGTGTATTTAATACCACAGCCATGGCAGCACTACAGCGTATACACGTGGTGGAAGACAGAGGCGGACAGATGCAGCTGCGTCTGAACTTAGGTTGCTGAAGTAAATGAGAATATAAGGGAAAGAACAAATTCAGGAAACTCTGAGAATGAGTAATCAACACCATTAATCCTGACATGTGATTGGCATTCAATAAATATCTGTTGACTAAATACAGCAACATTTTCAACCAAGAAATTTTACTTTCCTCAAATATTCCCAAACCAAATACAAAGACCAATTTATTGATGAAGAATGTTGCCAAGACCCTCTTTCTCCTGACAAACATCACCTCCCATGAGAGTAAGACCCCAAATAAGCTGTTTCAGGCTTTTTCTACCACCAAGCAAAGGGCATAATGTGCTGAAGAACAAGCTACTTAATGTCAGTTAAGGCCTCGGGTGCCTCGTCATGCCCCCTTACCCATGTCCCACACCATCCCCAATCCTAGCCCATAACTATAATGCAAGTAACGTGCTATGCTTAGCAGCCTCTTGATAGTTTTACGTGTTATTTGTATATAAGGAAAAATAGTGCTTAAAAGATGAGAAATCTATGCATATTAAGTTCTTATTCATTGTTCAGCAACATGAATCCTTGTCCAAAAGCTACATATAATAGACATTTTGTTATCAATTCTTTTTTTAGTCTGTACCATCTGTCTCTTGCTTTGGGGATTAGTCATGTTTCAATCAGTCTCCTCTTCACACAACGATGTGTACTTCTAGCCGTTATTGACTTCTCTCATTCCTAAACATATGTAAGTAGCCTGTTAGGAAGGTTTTACATTTGATAACAAATTTAGCACTTAGTTTTATATTATCTTGTGCTATTTTTTTATTTGTTTTAGGTCAAATTTTGAGAGTATGCAATAGCTATTTGGTCAGATGGAGGTCAAGGATGTCTTTCTCAGATTACAAAAGTTCTATAAAAGAAAGCAAGTTATAGCAGTAAGCGAGGATTCAAATTATCCTAACACTTCAAAAAGTGAATGGGACTATTAATATGGACGTAATTCTAATCACCATCTTGAAGTTCATAGTAGCATTTGGCCTATTAACAGTGCTGAATACACTTTAGCTTTGCTTTCCTGGGGCATATATTATCATCATCATCTTCTTCTTCATCATCTTATCAGCATCAGCAGCATCATTATTTTCACTATAAGAGGCAATAAGACATAGTGGTTAAGGATCCTTTAAGTCAAACTTTAAGAGGTAACTGCAGGCCCATACAACATCTTGACTGAAATCGCATTAGAGACTCCAAGCCAAAACAACATAGTTCAGCTCTCTTGAGTTACCTATCCCAAAATTGTGTGAGATAATAGATGCTTATTGTTGCTTTTAAGCCACCGAGTTTTGGGATAATTTGTTATTCAGCATCAGCTAACTAATACACTCCACCTGGCACCCTCCTCTTACATCTTATTGGCCAGAATGTATCACGAGGCCACCCACAGTTGCAAGGGACTCAAGATAGTATTTATTTTTGATGGGCACATTCTTCCCCTAAACAAAGCCTGAGTTCTGGTTCTGTCATTAAAGAAGAAAGGAGAGAAAATGAACATCAAGTGTGTAGCTACTACTTGATTCAATTCAGTCTTCTCCATGAAGAAAAATAATCTTAAGAAAGGAGGATAAAGATAAACAACATAAAGTAGAAAATGCAGGAATCAAGAAGGAAGGAAATACTATCAAATCTAATAGCTGCTTTAAGAGAGTTTGAATCTCCAGACAGGGCAATCTGCATTCTACCATGCAAACTAAACTTAAAACCTGTACCCGTAATCCCTTGTCAGTAATCACACTGAGGAATCATGACAAATGGGAGAAAAAAAAGGAAACAGGAATATGGAAATGCTGTTTGATTTTTTGGAAAAGACATATATCCACAAAATTCTGTAACAGGTTATTATCTAGGTGGTTTATACATGTTTAGAAAATAATGCACAGTTCAAGAGTAAATAACAAACATGTGCTAAGAACTAGTGTGGGAAGAGACAAAAGGCTCTTTCTTAACCCTAACCTTGGCCTTAACTTTTCAATATTTTTAGTAGTAACTTAAGACATAAAAGGGATGCCTATCATTTATGCTTATGTGACACATCTGGGAATGATACATATAATAACAGAATCAAAATTTTAAATGATCTTGACAGCTTACAATACTGTCATTCATACATCCAACAATTCTAGGAAGCAATTTCATGAATTTAATTTTTGTCTTCTCAAAAAAGAGACTAGCCCTGGCCACTACAGCTCAGCAGTTAGAGCACTGGCCTGTGGACCGAAGAAGCTCAGGTTCGACTCCTGGTCAAGGGCACGTACCTCAGTTGCATGTTTGATCCCCAGCCCTGGTTGGGGTCCTGTGGGAGGCAACCAATCTCTCTCTCTTTCTCTCTCTCTCTCTCTCCCCTTCCATCCCTCCCACTCTATCTGAAAATCAATGGAAAAATATCCTCAGGTGAGGATTTAAATAAATAAATAAATAAATAAAGATACTAAATTCATCAGGGCAGGACTGAAAACCCCACTTTTCAAACCCTCCTATGATATCCAAAGTAGTGTTGAGAACATAGTAGGTATTTCATTAATATTTAAAGTTGAACTGTATCAAGTACAACTGTAGAAAAGTTTAGAATAAATCTGTCGCCTCTGTAACTTAATAGCCTCTTACTCTTCCCTCCAGTCATACATATAATTTATCTCCTTCAAAAACCTCTTCAAAATTGAATTTTTCCAGCATACCCTTCCTAAGCTGCCATCAACCCTTTAAAGAAAGACTACAGTGGATAAAATTTTACAGGAAACTTAAAAGCCTTTGCATTTTTTGTCTTTATTTGCTTCAGTACTATGCCCAGTCTGTGCCATTAGATGTCAAGCTCTGAAGCAGCTTCAATAGTGTTTCACAGCTTTTCCCATACATACGAAGTAAGAATGGATCTGCACCCCCTTTGCAGAGCTGCACAACATAACATTTTCCTGTTACAATTCAATATCATTCCAGCAAGATAAGCACACACCATAATCTAATTTAACAGACATGAAGAAGTCTAGCTCTATTGTTCAATGTCCCGGCTAACCAGCCCTGCTTGATCAACCTTTATTCTTTTCTAGCTTCATTATGAGGATGATGCCTTTCAACTGTGGTGACTAAACCTGTTAAACTACAAAGCAAGAAATTTATAGAACCTTTATAAAAGTAATACTGAACAGCTTAAATGTAAAACCTACAATTAAATTCCAAAACTAAGCACTTCACTCCCAAGAAAATGCTAAGTAGTTCTTCAGCAACATTCCTGATTTACATACCCCAAAGATGACAGGAGTTATATACATACATGCTGTGGTGATATTAATAGTAATTCTTTCAAGTAATGTTCAATATAAAACACGGTAATATTAACCCATGCGTTACAAAACTAATAAATTGCCCCCATCGCAAACCAGGGACAGGAACTATGCTTTTTCATTTTCAAAAAGCCTCCTTTTGTCAGATGAAAAGCCTCAAGGGTAAAATATTTCAGTATAGTTCAGTGATAACAATGGATATGCCATTAGATTACCATACAAGTGAATAAAGCACCAAATGATAGCGAACATTTTTTTATGCTTTAGATTTTGATGTGAAATGAGTCTAATTATTTATTCATAGACTTTTCCTCTAAGGAGTTCAAGGCACTATATTTTAAATCTTCAAACACATGTTTCCTAAGCTCTAAATCCACCAGGTAGGACAGAAGAACATGTGGCAAGGAAGAAGATAAAGAAAAGCAGCACAGAAGAAAAGGCAATTTTGAAGAACTCAAGCACATTTCAAACGTGAGATGGTATATTTTATTCATTCATTTACTCTTCCAGTCACTCGAACATTTATTGAGAACCTATTACAAGTCTTGCTCTGTGCCAGATGTTAAGGACATTAAAAAAAACCCTGCCCCAGAAGCTCACCAGACAGCGGGATGACACACATATACAGTGATAATTACAGTATGTTCCAAAGGCTGTAATAAAAGAATAAACTAATACTGTAGGGAGCACAGGGGAAGGAACTACTGGCCTGAAAGGAATTTTAAAAAGCTTTAATAAGAAGGCAGTATTTCAATTGTATCTAGAAAGACCAGTAAAAGTGTGTCACAGAATTCAGAGGAGAATCTTCAAGGCAGAAGTAATACTGAAACACAAGTTGTCATTTAAAAGTTTGGCCTGTTCAGGGAATGTTGAGAATTACAACATGGCTTACAGGTAAGAGATGACACTTAGTGCCTAGAAATCACAGGTTTCAAGTTTCTGTGAATAGATGCCAAAAGCACCATAATCATGAAAACCTTTGCACTAGACAAAAAAATAAACATATAAACTATACATATATATGTTACATATATATTTGTTTTATATATATGTATATAAGGATTTTTATATATACATATATATGTAACAAATACGTATATTTATATACACACAGCTCTATGGTAAAGTATAACCAATGCTATTGGGCTTCTGATCTGCCTTCTGCTAGGGCCAGTGATGCATTTGGCAAGGCAAGTGGAAGAGCAGGGTCACACACACACTACTCCCTCATTCACCTCAGCTACACAGTTCCTTTTTCTCTTAGATTGAAGTCTCTCAAAGTGAAGATGAATATCCAGACCAGACTCCGCTGATGGTCTTTATCCCCAAGCTGCTACCAGCACATCCATTCAGCAGCAAGGAGCTACCTGCTTCTCAAGGGCCAACTTGAAGGCCAACCCAACATCTTTTCTCTAAAATGATATGTGGAAGCCTCTTTTACTCCCCACAAATCCTGTATATAGTTGAACACAGCAGGTGCTGAAAGAAAAAGAAGAGAAAAACATTGCATAAGCCTGAGAGGTCCAGATAAAGAGGATATTTTCTTTGCCTTTACATCATTTCAAGAATAAATGCTCCCATGTCAAAATGCACAGAAAACTGTGGCTCAATATAGAATAGATATAAAAAGGCAAGAATGATTTGTAGCTGTAAGTTCCCAAATCACTATCTGCAGTGAAACCAGTTGGTATAAGGAGAATATCTACCTACAGAATTAAAAGGCAGAAGACCTATCACTTCCTAAATCTGAATTATGTATACATCAATTTTCCACATTTAAAAGGTATACAAAGGCATTGTATTACTCACTCCATGTTGGGTTGGGGAAAAAAAAAAAAAAAGGAGAAAAGAAAAAAAAAGCAAGAGATGGTTAACCATACAACTTGCCTTTCTTATACAGCCAATCATCTTGTATTTATTGAGCACACAAGATGGACATATACCACAGGGGAAAACAAAGACAGAGTCTTAGTTCTCAAGACTTCTCTATTTGCAAGCTTGATGACACAGGCTGTTGATTAAGACTTCAGAGTCATCATTCTGATTTACCCTGGACCTTAATACCGAACAACACTGATTTAGGCAATTTATTAGTCATAATATAACAGTTAAAGAACTATCTAATCCTGAAAACTCTTTATTTTTCAGCAAGTCAAATCAAAAGTATCCAGAAACCTCAGACTGAAAAAGAGATTTGAATGTATCGTGTCAGGTGGATATTAGACTTATTGGGGGCTCACCTAGTAAATTATATAATTGTCTAACTGCTATGCTGTATACCTGAAACTAATATAATATTGAATGTCAACTTATTTGAATTTTTTTTTTAATTTTAAAAAAAGAAAAAGAGACTTGAATATAAACATGTTTTGGGACACCAGAAAAGTGTTCTGATATTTACCAAGGAGCAAATAAGTGTGAAAAACTGCTAAGAAAGTAGAACCAAAGGAATATCAAAGGGGAGAACAAGACCTAAGAGTTGAATGCCTGAGGTGCTGGCCAGGTAAGCATAAAGTATAATGCTAACATTCACCTCATGACATGGAATTCAAATTAGTGGAAGTGGTGAGGCCAATGTTCACAGACCATTCTGAGAACATAACAAGTGTAGGTAAAAGATGAATGGAGAATTCTGGCTACCCTTGACTTGGAATCAAACCTGCAACTGGACGACACTCTAACCACTGAGCCATACCAGCCAGGTCCCAAAATGAGAGTTTTTAATGTTTTAATGACAGTTGATGGTGTTTTCGATTTGGGGCACCAAAAAGCAGTGGGAAAAAAGATGGTGACTTCAGGAAAATGAAGCCAACTGAGCCAACAGTTGTTCATTCGGTGCCTATCTCTTTGCTCAAGACTTATAAGTCTAATAGAAAATAAATACAATTAGAAAACAATATGGTAACTAAAATGATACATGGGCACACAGAATATTGTGGGGTTACCAAAAAAGGGCACCAACAAAACTCAGGGCCACACTGAGGAGATGCTGAGCCAGTCTTCCTTAAAGAGGTGGCACCTGGTCTGAGTTAGAAGGGGTGGGGAAGGGGAGATAAGAGAAATAATCTTATGTAAGGGTTAGAAATGAGGCAAGAAAAAACATACCTGAGTGGAGTGGAGTGTTTCAGAAGTATAAAGTGTAAAGCTGTGAATGGTGAGAAATAAAACTGAAGACATAGGTAAGGAGTGTATCTTTGAGGAACTCTACACCATAAGGAGCCTTTATGTCAAAAGCAAGTGCTTCTTAACCAGCAATATTTTTTTAAATTAAGGGAAAAGATTTGAGGACTACTCCGATTGTTCACTTAAAATTATTTTTTAAATTTAAATGATATATGTACAAACATATGTATAATCTCCTTATATTTATAGCTATTATACAATCATGAAACCAAAACAAATTTAAAGACAAAATTTCAAGGCCAGTTAAATTAAAAAACTGAGGTCATCAGTGGAGAATGTTGGAGAATGCTGTTTTATCAAAACTAGATTTCATAATACGAAGATGTTAAATCTAGTGTTATCTTTAATCTGAGATGAAGTAACAGATGAATGGTTACGAGCAGGAACTTTGGAGCCAGGCTGCCTGAATTCAAATCCCAGTTCCCCATTTATCAGCTGAGTGACCTTGAACAAATTACAAAACCTGTCTATGACTCAATTTTATGGGGCTAAAACCCTGGCCGGTTTGGCTCAACGGTAGAGCGTCAGCCCACAGACCAATAAGTCGCAGTTCATCCCTGGTTGCGGGAGGCAACCAGTCGATGTGTCCCTCTCATGTCGATGTTTCTCTCTCCCTCTCTCTCCCCTCTCACTCTATCTGAAGATAAACAGAAAAATATCCTCGGGTGAGGATTAAAAAATAAATAAATAAATAATAATAATAATAATAATAATAATAAGTACTTTCCTCATTGAGTTACTGCCAAGGTAATGTGAATTAATACATGTAAAAAACTTAGAACAATGTAACAGCAAGCACTTAAAATTTAGCTGTCTATATTTTTAACTTCAACAAAACCAATAGAAGCGTCAGAAAAAAGAGTATATGCCATGGTGGACATCTGGAGCAGATGACATAAAAAAGAAGATCCAGAAGTCCACAAAACCAGAAATTTGGAGAAGGCAGTTGTTCTCTGAATCCTATTTGATCATACCTCCTAACTGTATCAACTAGCATTGGTAAAGTGGATGAATCCTAAATATAATTTAAAGTAGGTCAGTCTGCCCGGCTGGTGTGGCTCAGTGATTGAGCATCAACCCATGCACCCACCAAGAGGTCACCAGTTCGATTCCCGGTCAGGGCACATGCTCAGGTCGTGGGCAAAATCCCCAGTGGGGAGCATGCAGGAGGTGGCCAATTGATGTTCTCTCTCACCAATGTTTCTCTCTTTCTCTCCCTCTCCCTTCCTCACTCTCTAAAATAAAAAAAATTTAAAAAATTTTTAATAAAGAAAATAAATAAATAAATAAATAAATAAATAAATAAATAAAGTAGGTCAGTCTTTTAAAGTTTTATATGAAGTGCTGGGCCACATACTGCCATATTTTCCACATTTCTGAGCACCACGTTATGAAGTCCCAAAGAAGCAAAATACAAAGAAAGATAAACGAGCTTTAAAAATTCCAGAGGTTTGCTTTAGTAAACACTACAAAATAGCACCATCACTCTGCCACATCCACACATCCACTTAACATGATTTCAGATTTTGTTTTAAAATAACACAAAAACATATACTTATATATGTACACACACACAATTATATACATATTTGGTTGAGAAATTAAAAACAAAGCAAAACTTTAATCTCAAGTAACTATTATCAAGCACCAATAATTTGAAACTTCATCACATAAAAATATTTAATAACACAATGGTATGAAAATACTAAACTAACAAGGTCTGTCCCTTGAATTTTAGAAACACTGGTTCATGAAAGCTTTGCATCTAAAAATGCCTCCTCCCCCCACCCACACCCACCACCTTCACCACATTGTTGTCTGTGTCCAAAGGAAAAAAATTATTAAATGGAACTACATCAAACTAAAAAGCTTCTGCACAGCAAAAGAAACCAGGATCAGAATGAAGAGGGAACCCACTCTATGGGAGAATATATTTGCCATCAGATAAGAGGTTAGTATCCAAAGTATATAAAGTACTCATATAACTCAACAAAAGGAAGACACACAATCCAATTAAAAAATGGGCAGAGGCCCGGCTGGTGTGGCTCAGTGGCTGAGCATCAACCCATGCACCAAGAAGAGGTCACCAGTTCGATTCCCAGTTAAGGCACATGCTCAGGTTGTGGGCCCAATCCCCAGTGGGGGGCATGCAGAAGGTGGCCAATCGATGTTCTCTCTCATTGATGTTTCTATCTCTCTCTCCCTCTCCCTTCCTCTCTCTCTAAAATCCATAAAGAAAAATTATTTTTAAATAAAAATGGGCAGAGGACCTCAATAGACACTTCTCCAAACAGGATATACAAATGGCCAAGAGACATATGAAGAAATGCTCAATGCCACTCATCATCAGAGAGATGCAAATTAAAATCACTGTGGAGGTATCACCTCACACCTGCCAGAATGGCTGCCATCAATAAATCATCAAACAACAAGTGCTGGAGAGGTTAGGGAGAAAAGGGTACTCTAGTACATTGCTGGTGGGAATGCAGACTGGTGCAGTCACTATGGAAAACAATATGGTGTTTCCTCAAAAAATTGAAAATGGAACTGCCATTTGACCCAGTGATCCCACTACTAGGAATATATCCTATGAAACCTAAAACACCAATCTGAAAGAATATATGCACCCCTGTGTTCATAGCAGTGCTATTTACAATAACTATGATCTGGTGTCCATTAGTAGATGAGTGGATAAAAAAGCTGTGGTACATATACACAATGGAATACTATGCAGCTGTAAGAAAGAAAGATCTCTTACTCTTTGAGACAACATGGAGGGACCTGGAGAATATTATGCTAAGTGAAATAAACCAATCAGAGAAAGACAAGTATCACATGATCTCATTTGTTTGTGGAATATAATGAACAAAATAAGCTGTCGAACAAAATAGATCCAGACACATGAAGTAGGAAACAGGCTCACAAACCTCAGAGGGAAGGGGGGTGGGGGGGGTGGGAAGAAATAAACCAAAGAACTTATATGCATATAGGCATAACCAGTGGACAAAGACAACGTGGTGAATGCCGAGAAGGAAAGAGGAGGAGGATGTCAATGAGGGAAAAAAGGAGGGACATCTGTAATACTTTCAACAATAAATGTATATTTAAAAAGGAGATATTACAATGAGAATAAATAGGTAAAATAAAAATGGCTTCAACAAATTAAAATACTGTTTTCCTAGAATCTACACTGTAAAGATTGGGTGAATGAGTGGCACAATACAAAATTCGAAACAAATGACAGCTAATGATTTGGGTAGAAAAGCAGACTTTTAGAGACAATCCCATTACAGTACTCCAAGACCCTTTGCTGACATCCATCTTTAACTAAACTCCTGCTAATATGTATACATTTTTTTCATTCTCCCTTTTCAGCTCTATCTCATATCCCATTGCCTCTTTCCCCAAAATTGCCAAGACGTCATCTTTAACTTCTCCCTCTTCTCTTTCTCCCCACATTCAGTTTACTCCTTCACCAAATTCTATCAATTTTGCTTTCTTAATCTCTAGAATCCACCCACTTATCTCTCCCCGCTGTCCCATCCCCAGCCTCCTAATTGTTCTCCCTGCTTGCTTTCCTCCATTTCATCTTCACACTACAGCCTGAGTGAAAATGTTTCTAAAGCCCCAATTGGACCATGTCACCTGCATGAGCTCCCTACTGCTTTCCAGATCACCTCTTTGGCGTAACAAACAAAAGGCTTTTCACAATCTGGGCCTCTGACCTCTCCAGCCTTACCTCATTTCCTCCCCCAAAGGCTCTCACCCAAGCCTCACTAAATAATGAGTTGTGGCAACTCACTAAATCCTCCTTCTTCACTTCTGGGCCTTGGCTTGTGCTGTTTCCTCTGACTGGGGCACACCTTCCCCCATAGTGCAGGTACCAATATAGAGTCTCTGCTTCTAAAATGCCTTCTCTGATTTCCTCCACAGCTTGGATGCTCCCAATGTACTAAAATTGACTCTTGTGTTTCTCTCCATTTAGACCATCAGTCACTCACAGGCTGGGCTATGTCTTATTTGACACAGATTCTGGCATACAATATGTACTCAACAAATGTCTGCTGAATTAATTTATGTTTTACTACCTTAATCTTACTAACATTTTCTAAGATATTAGTTTTCACATGAACAAATAAAAAGCATCACGTATGAACTATAAACAGTCAGATCATAACACATATAATTAATTCTAATCAGTTGAGGAGCTACTTTAAATTTAAAAACTTGTATTTTATTTTGTTTATTCCTAAAATTGCTCATATAATCACCCAGACATCGTTTCAGGTTTTTATAGCCACCATTTGTAGCTACAACGTCTTCTTTTCAATTCTATCATGTTCAAATGAAGACTGCTATACTGAAGGATAAAACATTTTTTAAAGCATAAAAATTTTTTTTTCATTTAGGAGCACAGGTTTGGTGTCATATTGTCTATGTTCAAATTCTGCCTCTGTAACTTACTAGTTGTGTTACTGTGAACAACTTACTCAACCTCTTTAAACCTCAGTTTCCTCTGGAAGTGGTTGTGAAAACTAAAAGAGATAATGAATCTAAAGCATTTTGGATGGCGCCTGGTACATAATAAGTGCTCAATAAACATCGTCTGAAAACTGCCTGTGGCAGCTTGGTTTAGTGACTGAACTAGATGTCAAGCCATTCAATATCCCCACTGTTAGAGTGAGAAGGCAAGCCAGGTACAGCCCCTTAGGCAGTGCAGAGACCCCGCCCCTGGCTTTTGTAATTCCCTTACATCCACCAACCGCCTAAACTACAGCAGAACTAGAAAGCCCCCAAATACCCAGAGGCTTATTAGGTATATAAGGTGGCTGGAACTCAGGGCTCAGCCTTTGGAGGTGACTCTGCTGGGACAGCACTGGTGCACATTGAACAGTCCTTTTCTAATCCTCCAAGTGCCTGCAGCCTGTCTCTTCCCACCGACCAAATTTCTGCCACAACAATAGCACTGTGTGTTTCTGTACACTGGATATTACTTAAAAAAAAAAAAGCAAGAGCACGTATGAATAATAAACTACCCTCACTACCTAAATAATGATTCAAATGTTTGTATCTATAATTTGATATTACAAATAATATTTACTTTTTTTTTTTTTTTGTCTTAATGTAAAGTCATTTATGAGGAGCAGTGGAATTGGTTTAATTCTTATAGCCATCTGACGGCTGGGAGAAAAGCTTTGAGAAGGCTGCCATCCAAGAAAGAAGGACCAAAACCCACCCAGGTTCCTGTGCTTAACAGCACACCTGCCCCCTAGGTATATGTGATCTAGTCTGGTAATAAAAGATACAAATATCTCTTTACCTTCTTAGTCCGACCAAAATAATATTGAATTTTACAAAAGGAACATTACTAATGGCGTGAAAAAAAATTAGGAAATTACAAAAAATAGACACAAGGGAGTTGAATTAAAAAAAGTTTCTAGCTATAGGTTGGACAGATCCAGGTATCTCGCCACTCCCCATGTCCCATCAGGAGGATAGCTGCCCCCCCCCCCCAGTGACCCTGCCTGAGTCCCTTACACCAGTTGAAATTAGAATATAAATAAAGGAGTTGGGGAAAGAAACATTCACATCTTGATAAACATTAACCTATTAACAAAAGTCTTAGATGCTTTTTTCTTAAGAAGAGTAAAGAACCATTTTCTCAGCTATTCTTTAGTATTCCTCAATAAAGTATGTATTGAAAAAAGGGAACCAGTAGACTACAATATCAAAAATATCAGACAGAATAGTAAGTACTCAAATATCAAGGAGGTAAGATTTTTAAAATAAAATTAAACACTCAAGGATGAAATTAAATGGTATGTTATAAATTCTGTAACTGTCAAATTTACTTGTAATATAACCTTTCATTTTTGCTGTTAAAAATTAATAGTTTCCAAAAGTTTAATCTTCCAGATATTCAAAATACCACTATAAATACAAAAAGTTTATTTTGATTTATTTGATAAAAATCTAAGATGTCATGTTTTCAGGCCTTCTTAAATAGGGTATACAGAACATAATTTGCCCATTTTCTTGATATTTAAAAATTATTGTTATAGATATGTTATTTTATTGTTAACTATAATTACATAGTCCTGAGAGAATATGTAAGTCTTATTGACACTGCCCTAAATCAGAGATCAGCAAACTAAGGATTTTTGATCAAATCCAGTCCTCAATCTGTTTTTATATAGCCCTTGAGCTAAAAACAGTTTTTACATTTTTAAGGTTTGTAAAAAATAAAAACAACAATATGTGATAAAGACCATATATATGTGGTCCTTAATGCCAGAAATATTTACTATCTAACCCTTTACAGAAAAAGTTTGCCAACTCCTGTCCAAAGTCATCGCAGTCCCTAGGCTGTAGACCTTGTAAGTTATTATTACATCCCTTTCTTTCTCTCCCTTATCTGAGGAGACAGAGGCTCTCGGATGAGAACTATGCTTGAATCCTAGATTAACCACATGCTATCTGTATGCCTTTCAGAACTAAATTAACCTCTCTGAGCCTTTGTTTAACCATCTGTAAAATGGTAATAAACATAATTTCTCTGGATTTCTAGGAGAATGAATGAGGTACCATGGTAGATATTCAACAAATGAAAGCCATTATGACAACTGTGCTTCATTAGACAAAGTCTACCTCCAAATGGAAGATATACATACTTTATAAACAGGACTAAGAAGGCAGAATGCCACAAACTTTGTTTTAAATTTTCTTAAAAGGTCCTTCTGTTATATAAATTAAAACATCATGAACTTTATTTAACCTTCACATCAAGCATTCTCAGTTCTTAAGTAGTAAATTTGACTAACAGCTAAAGACATACCAAATAATGGCCATGACAGTCAAGCAACTCCTGAATTCATAAACAGAGTGACTAAGTCACTCCCAAAAAGCCGGAATCTATTTTTGATTCACTTGGATCACCTTTATTTCATTATACATGTTATAACACCAAAGCAAAACATGGCATAATTTCAGGCACTGAATCATCATCAAACTGAGTTGCAATTAAGGATAAGAACATCATTAAGTTTTAGGTAATGCTTGCAATTGTAAGTAAGCAGGGCCTTTCTATTCTTCTGGAAAATGTCATTTAGGAGGTTTTAACAATTCTCCTAAACCTAGACTATAAGTGCCATGCTTGAATTTTTTTTGGATGCATGCCCAACAATAAATGATCCACAGTGATCTGAGGACATCACTCCCATCCAAGAACTTAATCAGATTAATGATGTATTTGTTTTATAAAAATGAAGTACATTAAGCTTGAGAATACCTAATTTACATATTAAATGGTTGCTAGGGACCAAAAATACTAGTGGTTTTTATAAAACTGAGGTTACAAAATTGCCTATTGTCTTGAAATCTGTTAGTAAATAGCAGTGAAATGCAAAATAATAAACAAATGTTAATTAGTAGTATTTATATATGTAAATTCATGAGATGGTATACAGTTGCTCAAAAGAACATAACGATGCTCATATTCCAAAACATACGTGTCCCAGAGAGAACATGATGCCATTATGTGAGGTTGGAAATAACAAACTTGCTTATGTTTTCTAATTGATTTGACCTCAAATTGTGATTAACATTCTACTCTAATTTTTTCACTTGAGGTCCTAGTTTAATATATGCAAACATAAACAGTAAATTAGCAGTCTAGGTTTCTATCATTTTTGTTAGAAACCTATTAGCAACTTTTATCTAAAAAGGGGAGGAGAGCTTTCACAAAATAGCTGAATTTTATCAAATCCTTAACTGAGGATAATTAACAGCATCTCTGGATACCTTCTGATGGATCTTCTCTCATTCTCTCTCTCTGTCTCACACACACACACACACACACACACACACACGATTACTTCATTCATTCAACAAACATGTTTATTGAGCTTGAGGAGACAAAATGAATAAGAAAAAGTCACTTCCTGTCTGTTAAAGAGACTGTAGATAAGCAGATAATTACAATATAAAAGGACAAATGTTACAATTAAGATATAAACAGAGAGCTCTGGGCACAAAAATAAGCCAGCCACCAGCTCTGCTAAGGGACATGGAATAAGCCCCACAGAGGAAATAACAGTTCACAGTTTCTGACACCTGAGAAGATAAAATGCCGCATGCAGGAAACACAGAGTAGAGAACGGGAGAGAAGTGAGGAAATCTATAGGCTTGTGGTTATCTATACATTCCAGTATTAAAAAAAACAAACTTCAAGTTTCACTTAAATCAGGCAAGACCACAAAAATTGAGGCTACTTTTTTTAGGATACTTTTAATTAGGTTAAGTATTTTATACAGAATCTTAATTTGAATAACTTGCATTTGCATTCAGTAAATACTAGATAAGGAAAGACAGGAGGTTAAAAAAGTAAATGTAAAATACCTAAATGAACACTTTACTTTATTAAACATCAAACTTTAAATTTAAAACCTAAGTTGGATTCAGATTCAAATATCAATATTTATAGGCCTTAGAATATCCATGCTAGAAAGATAAGAATTTTTGATACTACTAGATAAGCCTGGAAGAAACACAGATATATCATATAAAAGAATTAAATCGTGATTTTTTTTTTTTTTTTTTGCTTTAAAAGTTGCGGGAATGGCCTGGCCAGTGTAGCTCTGTGTATTGAGCATCATCCCATGGATTGAGAGGTCCCAGTTCGATTCCTGGTTAAGGCACATGCCCCGGTAACAGGCTCGATCCCCAGTAGGGGGTGTGCAGGAGGCAGCCAATCAATGTTTCTCTCTCACATGGATGTTTCTATCTCTCCCCCTTCTTCTCTCTCTAATATATATATTTGGGAAATGTTAAGATAAGAGTGATAGAAGAAACAAGGACAGAAGAGACTTAGAGTATTCATTAAAAAGTTTATAGAAAATGTTTATAGAAGCAAGAGCCAGAGAAACAGGGATTAAAATTATTATACATAATTACATCATCATTAAAATAACAGATAGCATTTACTGAACATTCATTTGAGTACATGGAATGCTATGGAAAGTGCTTGCATTTTATTCAGTGTTTGAAATGCTGCCCAGCCAGCTTATAATCATCACACTTAGCTGAGAGCCTGCTACACAGCTGCCATGGCCAAAAACTTTGTTCAGAGAACAGGGATGTTCCCTATAGCAGCTTTACTAGCTGGGCTTCAGACGAGTGTCCATTACCATGAAAGATTTTTCTGGTTCCAACCCAGTTGGACACATTATCCACTGACCCCTCAATATCCATACATATACCCACTTCTTATGCCTTGAATAATTCACTCACTCAATGTAGTAGATTCATGGATATATGTTATTCTGTTCATCTGTATCTCTTAAATGTTATAAACATTATCTTTTATCTATTTACCATCTTAAATAAAAATAGTATATTTAAGTAAGTTTACAGAAAGAAAAGGAAACAGGGCATCATGCTTAAGGACCTACTTCACAAGAAAGAAAAAATAATTCAGGGAAACACGAGAGCTGCAGAAATTTTAAACAAAGGAAACATTGTAAGCTGAGTTATACAACAATAATATACAGTTGCCTGGTATCATAATCTTTTTTATAAGTAGTCCATGTCAATTTGCTATAACTGCAATCAGAGAGAGAGAGAGAGAGAGAGAGAGAGAGAGAGAGAGAGAGTGTATCCTTAGAATTTGGCAAAGTCTTGGGCAATTAATGGTTCTCGATACTATAATAATTCTAGTAGAGAATAAAAAGTATCAAACATGTCAAAGGTGGAACTTGAGCAGAGCAAAGACACTGATGATTCAAGAGCATCCAGGCAAGATTTAGTCAGTTGATGAGAGACATGTAGATCAGACTGCCAAAAAGAGCAGTATTTTAAAAGGAAAATAAACCTCAATCAATGTAGTAAGATGTGTTAATATTGAAAGACAAACATTTGTTACTTTTAGAAACAACAAATTCCTACAGAAGGGCAAACCTATTGCTGAGCCATCTGTTATTTGCAATACACATAATAAATTCAACAGACGGGTCCACCCTCTGTGCTTCCTATAAACAGATGGGGTTTTTTAATTCTAAAACATCCTATCAATGAAATCCACAACCAACACCAAAAAAAAAAAAAAAAATCCTTCACAATCACACAGCCCACAGTTGAATACTTGGTTTCTTTCATTCAGCATACACATAATAAAGATGGCACTGCAAACCCTAGACTGTCATCCTTCTGTTACCATGAGAGCAACATCTTTTCTTTGTGAAACACATGTGGAGACAAAGGAAGCCTATTCAGTTGAACTGGTTAAACATCTTTTGTACCTGGAATGTCGATGATATATCTAGTTGGCAGACAGAAACAGCATGGTCAATAAATAGCTCACCTACTTCATTTATTTACAAAACATACACATGCATAGCACAGACACCACCACACAAATGAATGCATTCAGTCTATAAAAGGATCTGGCAGAGTCCTATTATAGCAAGATATCTGATTCTAAATATTTCCCTTAAATTTGTAGAAAAATAATTTTGAATATAATACTCATAACTCAAAACTTTAAAAATCTACTCAAAAGTACTTACATAACTATATTCAAACATGGTTTCAAAAGTTAATCAAAGATTAGCATTTGCACCATAACTAAGATTGTCAAGCACTTCTATTTTTCTCATAAGAAACATTCTGGCTATGAAACATCTTTTAGTATACAAGCTTATGAAAGTCTAAGATCACTAAACAATTCTCATTGACAACTTTGATTTGAAAAAATACATATAAAATTTACAAACTCAGTAAAATAATAAAAGCACTACTATATTTATTACTTATTTTAATAAACATGTCTTAATTTACAATATCTTTCTATTATATCGGTCACAAATGTCCAGATCTTGGCCTACCTGAATCAATTACTAGCTTGGAATCAATTGATATAGACATTCATATATAATGCTGTGGAAAAGGACACATAAATACAAATATATTTCAAGTCCACTGTATTTAAATATTCCCTACTATTTTAAATTGAACTGAAATTAACAAAAAGATATAAACCAAGAGATAGGTCAGCTCTAACATAACATAACTACAGAAGAAAACAAGCAGGATGTCAGATTCCTCTCTGCTAACTAGACCACAACATTAGCGAGATCGCATACAAGGAAATACCTTTTTTGACGTTTATTATGTCTTTTTCAATATAGCTGACATTTACTGAACATTTACCACGTGCCAAGTAGTAAGTACTATTACTTTTCATGATTTAACTCATTAAAGTTTCACACTAGCCCCAGAAATCTTAGTAAAAGAGTAAAATACTACTTTAAAAGCACATGATTTATGTTTGTTTTTTAATCTACATGAAAAGAGTAGCCCCCCCAAAAAAAGAAAGAAAGAAAAGGGTAGCCCAAACATAGCCTCTACTAGCCACCAGAAGACTAGTTAGTTTAGGTTATCATCTGAGTCTATTATAGAGGGAGAGTTAACATGTTAAAATTTAAGGCAAATTTACTATGTTAGTCTAAATGAAGACTTAATCTGACCTCTATCTAAAGTATCAAACAAAGTTTCAGAGAGCCATAAAATAATACACATCAATTAATCATCATCATCTGCTGAGTCAAACATTGGAAAATAATGTCAAGAAGTTACCCTGTAATTACTTTGTGGCTCCTTGAAAACCCATTTGACATAATCACTCTCTGACAGCTGCAAGAGGGAAAATGTTCTATTTCTTCTCCCACCAGTACCCTCTTCTGAGAGCCAGGGGCATCACTTTTCAGCACTTCCTGATCTGCCAAATGTTTATGAGGGAAGTGTGTGGGGTGCCTCCGTAATCAGTGCTCCGAGACCAGTCAGGGGTTGAGAGTTTCCAATCAAAGCTGTAGATTCAGGAGAGTCACAGTCAGGGGAAGGGCAATGGGCTTATTATTACCAGTGCACAGGGAGGAAAATTACTCAAGTACAAGAGAAGAGTACCTGGTTTTATCTGAAAGACCACTGGAACATTTCCATCCCTTCTGTGTTTGACATTACATTTCTATTTACAAAGGAACCTTCAGTATCCAGCATATGTTAAACATTCTTAGTTGCCAGTATGAGGGTCAATAGTTAAACTGTGACTCCTTCGCAAAAACTAGGAGAGAAGTTAAATCACCCTGAACCCAGCTGACAAAGCCTGTACTTTCCATCCAAGCTTTTTGGATCCAGGACCACATTAGTAAGCTGACGGAGGCTAAGACTCCCACTGAAAGTGAAGGACAGCCAGTTTGACAGCTCATTTCCAAGATGTGAATATGGTACTCCACTTCTCTGAACACTTAACTTTGAGCTAACATCTGAGTCCAGTTCTCCACCTCCCAAGGGGAGTGTTTTCTCATTTTCCATTATAATTACCAGTTGGTTTTCATCAGGAGCATCCACAAGAAGAAAGGCCTACCTTTCTGATAGCACAACATGATAAGCTTAAAACCCCAGTACCTGCACAATAGAAAGTAAGAGAAGCCTAGAAAAAATTCCTGCAAAACAATCCTATTGTGAGGAATTGAAGCTTTATACTGCACTGAGAATACCTGTGTTCTTATCATGAATGTTTCATTTTTTTCCCATCAGAAGAGATATAAGGTAGGCCTGTGACACAGCAAGATTTAGAAAGTCTGTTGCATTAATAAAAATGTCATTGGTGCAGTATCTTAAACCTCTGCTATAAAAAAGGGAAAGCTTAAAGCCAGGAAAAGAAAAACAAATAAAGGAACTAACCTGGCAACACTAGAATAAATACCAGGTTCTGGTAGGTCATTTTATCCAACTGACAAGAACAAAAAGGGGAAAAGTCATTTATACAGTTTGGTACTTAAAACTGGATTGGGAAGTGCTAATGGTATTTTTCTAATTTTCTTAACTTTCTGAGCTCTTTCTCAGGAATTACTACAAAGATAATTTACCCCATTTTTCAAATTAAAATGAAACTTGAAAGGGAAAAATATCACTTTACAAAAAAATGTTATTTACAATACCTTCAGGTTAAAACAGAAGGAATAAAATCTTTCATTAAAAAATAATAGATTAATTGTGCTGACCTAATTTAAGTCAATATCATTCTCACTTTTGTCCCCAACAATGCCACTTGCATATTTATAAGAGAATTCTGCATGATTAAAAATTGAATTCAGACTCTTTTATAACTGGCATTTTAAAGTAACTTTTTAATAATAATGTGTTACAATAATGAGAATCTTACTTATTAAAGCCTTATTTATTTATAGCACTGATATCTCATAGTACTCTTGCAAATCTTTGCTAACTTAACATGACAACCTCATATCTTTCCCTAATCTCATGTAATTTATCCTACTTAATTCCTTGCTTCTGGATGTGCTACATTTGCCACCCAATGAGTTTATTTCACTGGTCATTTACTTTTAACAGTAAAGCCAAACTATTTGGACGGAATAATCTCCCTGTAAATCCAACATAGTAAAAAAGACTCTTATTTATCCAGCATTTTGTGCCATGAATTGAAGCTTTATTGCAAAGAGTAAGCAATAAACAAAAACACCTCAGGGGTCTGGGAGGAGCAATGTAACCAATTACATTTAATTAAATCAAAGGATGGAAGCCCCAGGGTTGAATGAGCTGAAGAACAAATTTGCATTAACACCTAGCAGCCAAACAAGCAGCTCCAGGTCTAGTCTGCAAGTACAATTGTTGCCATCTATTCTCTGCACTGAAGGGGGGCCATTAGCTAAATTCTTAGGCATTGTTTGTCCACTAATGAGAGGCTGCCTTCTCAACATTTCACTTCATCACACAAGAAAATTGCCTACTAAAATAAACAGCTTCCTCTGAAAGCTCAGAAACAAACATTATTACCTGACTCCAGTTTGCAATTTGGTGAAAACTCTTCAGGGCTGCTAAAGGAGAAAAAAAAAGGAAATGAAAGGTGTGATTCCAGGCCCTAACTTTACATTTGATTGTGATCATATGTTTGGGCAGATTCTTTTGTAACATCAGAGACTACAAGGCAGGTTATTCCATAGGCTCCACCAAGAGTACCTTTGTTCTACACAGAATATTTACGACTTGATCCAACTTGAGAATCTCAAACATTCTGAGCTTAAAGTCCACTCTATTATTCAAGTCACAATTCCCAAAACAAGGTTCTCACTTAATGAAGTTCTCTCCCTTGGTGACTTACTATTTTTATTATTTAGGGAATTCTGTCTTAATATATTTATAAACACACATATATATCACATGTGGTATCACAAATTCTATTTAACTCTACTTAATTAGAGCCAACTAATTATGGTAAGTTAACCTAACTCTGGTAGCTTTTATTCTTTTGTCTTACACATTACTCTTTTAGTCTCATTAAAATATTACACTCTCAAAAACAAAACAAAAAGAAATCCTTGAAAGGGTAACCCAGTAAGTATTATAATTATTAGCTCCACTATGGTAGAAGATGAGGAAGTAAGCATGATAAAATAGAGACCAAGAAAGAGGCAAAGATACAGGTCTGGCTAAGGCTATTTCAGATTGAACAACCATCCAAAACTATAGTTGGAATATAATATATATCTAGAAATATTAATTTGCATTACTGATATATAATAATTCTTGTGGACAAAAAAAGGGGCCACATACTAAACCTGACAAGCTCAGGGGAAGCCTGCATGGTGGCCTTACAAATTCAGAGGCCGAAAGTAACCACATAGGATGGTCTGAAATTAAAATGTCCTAACTAAAAGTGAGTAGCCCTGTCCTAGGCCTGTAATCCTTGAAACGGTCCATCTCTGCCTTAACTGAGCCTATTGTCTTTTTGCATCTATGATAACATACCTTTGGAATGTCAGGGTAAATTTTTTTCTGGATCCCTCAAGAATCCATCACTGCTCCACCACAGAACCCCTCATTGTTATGGCTATCTTGTTAACTGCTAACTATCCTATTCCCACCAATGTAAAAGAAGTATGTTTCTATTCATTTTACTTTTTTTTTTTTAATCCTCACCCGAAGATACTTTTCCATTTATCTTCAGATAGAGTGGGGGGGAGGGGGAGAGAGAGAGAGAGAGAGAGAGAGACATCGACATGAAAGAGACACATCGATTGGTTGCCTCCCACATGACCCTGACCAGGGCCAGGGAATAAACTGCAACTGAGGTATGAGCCCTTGACTGGAATCAAACCCGTGACTCTCTGGTCTGTGGTCTGATGCTCTAACTGCTGAGTCAAACCGGCCAGGGCTATTCATTTTACTTTTTATCCAATCCCAGAGATTCCTCTCTTCCAGTTTGCTTTCTCCCACCCCCTAATCTATCACCAAGGAATTTCATATCATCCCATTACATCTTCCCCTTTGATTCTGATGTATAAGTGGTAAAACTGCTACTTTTCTGGTGTATTTTCTCAATCCATTTGTTATTGGTGGAGGTGGGTTATCCCTTCCCCTACTGAATGCTGGGGGTGGCATCCTTACAATATCTTAAGAAAAATAATTTTCTGAGACACGCACAGGATGAGTGATTTTTATGTGCGTGGAATTACAACTCTGCGTTTCTAAAGTCCCATTTCCCTTAATCCAGTCCTGGAAGAAGTGTAGCTGAGGATTCAATAGAACTAAAAGTATCCAGAGTTTCTGTTCCATGTTGCAGCCGGGTCCAGTTCAGCATCAGGCTAGTTGCAGTCCATTACTCCATTGTGTGTGGGGTGCACATGGCTATAAGCCATATGGGCAAATGCAGGGAAGCCAAGAAAGTGTGCCCCCTGTAACAAGAGTTCCAAGGGAGCCAAGAGTGCAAGAGCACCAGAGTCAAGAGAGACCAAGAGCATAAGAGGAACAAGAGAGTCAACCCCTTTGTTTAGGGGATTAAAAATCTCATATCTTCCCATGCTTGCAGTGGCCACGCCTACTCTGGCCAATGTCCTGTTCCCAGGTGTGACTGACAGCAAGCATCTTCACTAGTCCCCCCAACTTCACTGGGCATGTGTCTATCTCCACCCTATCCAGTCCCAGAGATCTGTAGCCAGTGGCTCGCTCCTTGGTATGTGTAAAGCTATAACTTCCTAGCGAAGCTGACCAAATGACATGCCTATAATATTTGGCCTTCCCTTTGCTCCTTTCCTGTTATTAATAACTAGGTTAATTACAATGGTATCACATTAAGATTTTGCTTCCCGGCAATTATTGTCAGTTTGACTCAAATAAACTAACAAAAATCCTCTAAAGGTTTGGATATTTCTTATGTCGACATGCTCCATACATAAATATTGAAAAGTTTAATATATATAACAACCTGATTTACCACGCTAATACATTCTACTTTGCTTCAAAGTCAGCAGCATAGCTTGTAGGGTAAGGATACCAGCTTGAATCTAAGTGGGATTCAGACACTTCTGGACTGGTCAGGTGAACCCAACAGATAAGACCTGTTTAACGTGGCAGGGCTCAAAAGGCTCTAGGCTCTTTGATTTGAACCTTAAGTTCAAGATAGCTAGAACAAAGATTCTCACAACCTATATTTTATATCCCTTCTTTAGACTCAAAGCATTCTTAAAGCCCCCAAAAGGTAGAGAAAAGACAGGAAAAGGCAAAATAACCTCCTGCTCCAACAGTACCCAGGTTCAGACAGTCACTCCAGTGGGCAGAGTACATTACACAGAACAAATGCCTGCTGTCCATGTTCTGTGATCTTTCAAAGTCTGTAATAGTTTTACATACTCACAGAGTCATGAGAAACTTGCATCTGGAGTTGTAGACTCCAAATTTCTGGCTCCCTCACACAAGCAAATGTCATTAAATCCTTTTGAAGGATAAAAAAACATACAAAATATTAAACAAGAGCTAGGTTGAGTCTCTAGAACCTCGTCTCTGTGGTAGCTGAGGAGCCTCTTGGTAAAGAACTCAAGTTCTGCGTCGGCCCAGGGTCCAGAGAGACCTGGGTTCGGTTCCCACTAAGGTCATGTAGCTCGGTTGCAGTTTGTCCCCAGCCCTGGTTGGGGTCGAGTGGGTGACAACCAGTAGATGTGCCTCTCTCACATCAATGTTTCTCTCTCTCTTCCTCCCTCTCTCCCTCTCACTCTATCTGAAGATGAATGCAAAAGTGTCCTCGGGTGAGGATAAAAAGAAAAAAAAAGAACTCAAGCTCTATTGGCTGTTTGCATGTCTAGTATATTATTAGTAAGATGAATTCAACAAAGTATATGGGCTTAGGTTGGGGTGGGGAAATTTGCTGAGGAAACGTCAAAGAAATCTGTCCTAAAAGTAAATAGACAATACAAAAAGAAGTGTGAAAGAAGAAATAGGCAGACTTACGTGACCCTGAAGAATTGTTGGACAGGAAGAGTGGCTCTGGTTATTGAGCATCCTCCACGAGACTCATGAAAAATAATTGGAAGAACTGTTTCACTGAAAATCCTGTGTAAGGGAGAAATAAGTAGCACTATTCTGGATCCCCTCTAACAAAGAGAAATATAAGAGGGAAAAATGCATGCTCCCCTGCTTCACTACCAATCACTTCACAGTCTATACTAGCACGGCACACTATCCAGTACACTCTCCAGAATGTATAGAGTAAGAGACTGCAGTACTTAGAAGAGCAATAGATATGCCCATCTAATTCCTGACAGTTATAGGAATACCAGGTAAAGAGGCCTTGTGTGTGAACATTTGTGATACTCTGGAGGACTCTCAGGAATATTTCAGGGGCACATAAGATGAGGTCCTATAATAGCAGCAGTTATAAGAGCCAGTTGAATTTGAGTTATTATAGTTAATGTGACTCCATACCTCTAAGCTGGTGTGAAGCCTGAGAAAATGGGGTACACAAACACACAAGAATTTGGAGAAAATCTTGGATTGTGTTTACTACATCTACAAATGAATCTAATATATTTTGTGGTAGCTATTTATTGGCATTGGGCTCCATGTCAATTTACATTTGAAGGCTATTAGTATTTCACAGGCAACATTTTTATGCCAATGTGTTATTGGTTTCCTAGTCATATATGGCTGGAATGCAGCATCAACCACTCTCTTAAGAATCATATTTTGTGTGCTTGGTGGTAATCTGACTAGCCTGAATTACAAATACTCTTCAGTCTCACTCACCAGACAACAGATCTTGTGAATGTATTTCATTATAATCTGTACTAACATAAATGCTTACCATATTTCTCAACACTGAATATTTTCCCAGATATTCTTAATCACTAGGTGTTTAGATTTTCTTAATCGCTAGGAAATAATTCTCAATGGTAGAATTGCAAATTTCTATTTGTATCAAAATTTAAATATTCAAGCAACCCCTCCACTAAGTATATTTTTTCTTTTACCAATTATGTTGAATTGCCTTTGCCTTTATTTAATTCTATTTTATACTAACACAAATTATTTTTTTTTAATTTTAATCTATGTTTTAGGATTGGCATAATTTCCAATTATTCTTGTAAAGCAAATTACTTGGTAAAATGATTCTCATGTATCTTTTTGTTTGTTTGTTTTATATCATGGACAAAATTACTAAGATGTTTGCTTAATGGGTTCAACCAGGGATAGAACCAGAGAGAGAATTAAATCAGTCTTCCTGTAATAGTCTCCGTTTATACATATGGTTTTTGATTTAACAGTTCTTTTGCCCTTTGAAAAATGTAACATCATTTACTCATTGTGTTACCAAAAATATGAATAATTAAATGGTCACTCTTATAAATCTAAAAATTTTCTTTTCTTTTTTCCTCCCCATATTATGCCAAGACCTCTTCCCTATATCATTTCCTCCCACATCAGGGACCACCCCTCCAGCTAGTTTCTCCACACCACATTTTAGTTCCCCCATGCCACATCTGAGCTCTTCCCCATATTATGCCAAGGTACCCCACCCAATCAAGGCCCACTCCTCCTGATGGGGGCAAAGGGGAGGTGTCTCTTCCCATGGTTTATAGTGATCTTCCTTCTCTTCCCTACACTGGAGCCTACCTACCTCCTGCCAATCTAATATTCCTACTAAAGCCCTTTCTCCAGGCATTCCTCTGTCCATCAGGGTGAATCCACAACTGTGCCCATTCCTAGAAGGCCTCGTAGCCAAATTCCTCAAATATCCCAGAGTTCTTCCTTCTCAGAGTATCTGCCACACCAAAATCCTCTTCCCAAAGGCCTTTCCTCATGTTAGTCCCTTCCTCCTATGCCAAGCCTTGCCACTCCACAACCCCTCCTCTCTTGGAGCTCCTCCACCAACCTCTTTCTGGAGGGACCCCCCCACACACACACCAGGACCATCTCTCCCAGCCCCAACCCCCTACACAGGTCAGGGCTAGCACAGGGTCTACAGGGGGAGCAGGGAGTGCAGTGAGGCCCCCAGTGGAGTGGGAGAACAGCCAGCAAGGCGGTGGGTGGCAGCAATGAGGAGACCACAGCCTGTCTTGGCCTGGCCAGCCCCACAAGCCCAGTGGCAGGGAGTGCAGGCAGGACAGGTAGCCTGGTGGGTGACAATAGCAGCTGCTGTGGGTGGAGGAGGGGAGAGAAGGAGACAAGGATCCTGAAAATTTTCTTGTAGATATATGAATATACAAATAAGCCATAGCCTCTCTGTAATTGAAATAGTTCATATCAAATGTCATTGTTTCTATTAACTATCAAGGAGTCTATAATGATCTCATCTTTATATCTCTATGATAATTTGTCATCGCTCTTCTCTTCTTTCAGTCATGATATTCTTCTCACAAAGTAAGTAATGGGTGTTATAACAATGGTTACTAGATACTAGATAGATGATTAGTCTCTTTCAGCAAGATTTGGAATATTGTCTTTTGGTAAGATGAAGTTGTATTCATTTAAAACCTGGCTACTATCTATAGTTAAACAGTTTTGTTTTATTTTTAATTATTCTTTATTTTTATAACTAATATAAATGAAGTCCTTATAAAAATACAAGTATTGTTTTCTTTATCAACTTAGGGGTGAATCTCCTTTTATGAGACTAGGTACATAGGTCTATATAAAGCTAGTGACACACCTAGCATTATCATTATGACCATTACTTTATAAAGAGCACTGAAGAAAAGAGCAAATTTAAAGTTAGAAAGGAGGCTAAATCAGGCTTCTGGTCAAGATGGTGGAGTAGGTAAACATGGTACTCACATCCTCCTACAACAACATCAAAATTACAACTAAACTACAGAACAACCATCATTCAGATCCGTCTGAAATCTAGCTGAACAGAAGTCCTACAACTAAGGATATAGAGATGAAGCCACATCCAGACTAGTATGAGGGATGGAGAAGGGGAATGGGCTGGTCCCATACCCACGTGTGGCAGATAAAAATGGGGAGGAATATCTCAGCTGCAGAGATTTCCCCTGAGGAGCAAGAGGTCCCAGCCCTACACCAGGCCCCCAGTCCAGGGTTCCAGTGCCAGGAAGAGAAGTCCCCATAACTTCTGGCTGTAAAATCCAGCAGGGATTGTGGTTGGGTGAGACAGAGGCTTCTGGAGTCCCAGACGTTCCTCTTCAAGGGCCCATGTAAAGACTTACTCAGACATGTTTGCTCTGAGCTCTAGCGTTGGGGCAGCAGCTCAAAAGTTTCCAGGGACTGCCTGGCCGGCATGGCTCAGTGGATTGAGCATCGTCTCATGAACTGAGAGGTCTGGGTTTGATTCCCAGTAAAGGCACATGCTGGGGTTGCGGGCTCGATCCCCAGTAGGGGGCGTGCAGGAGGCAGCTGGTCAATGTTTCTCTCTCACATTGATGTTTCTATTTCTCTCTCTAAAAAAATCAATAAAAACATATTTTTTAGCCCTGGCCGGTTTGGCTCAGCGGTTGGAGCGTCGGCCTGCGGACCAGAGAGTCCCAGGTTCGGTTCCTGCTAGGGGCACGTACCAAAAAAAACAAAAAACATATTTTTTTAAAAAGGTACCAAGGACATACAAAGAGGAACTGAATTGTCAGGCATCAAGGCAAGAGCTAGAGGTGCAGCTTTCTCCCAGACAGGAGTGCTGTCAGAGGCCATTGTTCCTTTTCAGAGCCCTCCCCCAACAGAGCCAGCAGACAGGGGCCATATCTGAGTCTCCATCAACCTAGCTATCACTGTTTGCCCCACCCTGGTGAATCCCTTAGACCCCCACCCCACCCAACTTGTGGGCCCACCCAAGCTGTTTCAATGGCTATTCCATATGAATAGCCTGTCTTGGTTTATGTTTCTGACTTTCCTAAAATCTCTCAAACAAGCAGCATCTGGTTCTACCTGCCCTGTACCTCTTGCAGGCCAGAAGGGATGGGCATGAAATATTCAAAGTGATAAAAAGCAAGGACCTACAACCAAGATTACTTTACCCAGCAAAGCTATCATTTAGAATTGAGGTACAGATAAATAGCTTCCCAGACAAGAAAAAACTAAAGGAGTTTATCATAACCAAACTAATATTACATGAAATGTTAAAGGGTCTTCTTTAAAGGGGAGAGAGAGAGAGAGAGAGAGAGAGAGAGAGAAACATTAGTGTGAGAGAGAGATATCCATTTCCATTGGTTGCCTCCCATATGTGCCCTGACCAGGGCCAGGGATTGAATCTGTAACCCAGGTATGTGTTCTTTTTTTTTTTAATCCTCACCTGAGGACATTTTTTTTTTTTCATTTTTTGTTCAGATAGAGTGGGAGGGAGAGAGAGGAAGAGAGAGAGAGAGAAACATCGACGTGAAAGGGACACATCGAGTGGCTGCCACCCGCACAACCAACCAGGGCCGGGGACAAACTGCAACCGAGGTACATGCCCTTAGCGGGAACCGAACCCAGGTCTCTCAGGACCTCAGGCCGACGCTCTAACCGCTGAGCCAAACCGGCCAGGGCCCCAGGTATGTGCTCTTGATGGGAAATCGAACCCTTGACCATTCAGAGAGCTGACTCTCTAACCACTGAGCAATACTGGCCAGGGCTAAAGGGTCTTTTTGAAGAAGGAGAAGGAGGAGAGGGAGGGGGAGAAAATAATAAAAAATATGAATAATAAAATGACAATAAATACATATCTATCAACAACTGAATCTAAAATAAATGAACAAGCAGAACAGAAACAGACTTATAGATACAGAAAACATTTTGATGGCTGCCAGATAGGAGGGGGGTTGGGGGAGTGAGTGAAAAGGTGAAGGGATTAAGAAATACAAATTGGTAGTTACAGAATAGTCACAGGATGTAAAGTACAGCATAGGAAATATAGTCAATAATATTGTAATAACTATGTATGGTATCAGATGGGTATGAGATATATCAGGATGATCATCTAGTAACTTATATAATGTTTAATCACTGGGTTGTACACATGAAACTGATATAATATTGTATGTCAACTGTAATTGAAAAATAAAAAATAATTTTAAAAAATAAGAAAGGACAAATCAAAGTAAAAAAATGGTAATAAAAGAATAGAATGACTTTAAAAATCTAGGAGAGTAAATGAAGGATTCCACCCTATCCCCTCAGGTCCACTTTCCAGAAGTGACCAGTACTGTTAATTTGGTATATATGCTTTCACAGCTTTTGGCATATTCACACATACACATTATACACATTACTCAACAATACATCCTGGGCATCCCTCCAGAATAAAGCATATAACTGAATGTATTCTTTTTTATTTTTTTCAATCCTCATCCAAGGATATTTTTCTATTTATCTTCAGATAGAGTGGGAGGGAGGGAGAGAGAGAGAAATATCGACATGAGAGGAACACATCAACTGGTTGCCTCCTGCACAACCCTGACCAGGGCCGGGGACAAACCACAACCAAGGTATGTGCCCTTGACTGGAATCAACTCAAGACTCTTTGGTCCATGGGCCAATGCTCTAACCGCTGAGCCAAACTGGCCAGGGCTCAATTTATTCTTTTTTTATTGATTGATTTTTAGAGAGGAAGGGAGAGAGAGAGAGAGAGAGAAACATCAATGTGAGAGAGAAACCAACCAGTTGCCTCCTGAATGCACCTCAACCTGGGATCAAACCCAAAACCTGGGTATGTGCCCTGACGGAATCGAACTGGCGACCCTTTGGTGCACAGGACAATGCTCAACCAACTGAGCCACACTAGCCAGGGCCAATTTATTCTTTTTAATTACTACATAATAATCCACTGTATAAATACACTGTAATTTATCCAACTATTCTATTAATGATGGGAATAGACTCATCAGACTGTTTCCAAGGTATTTTCCTTTCCAAGCCAAATAATGCTGTAATTAACATCCTCATGCATGTGTCCTTATGTTCTAGAGGACAGATATCAAAAATTGGGATTGCTGGGTCAAAAATGAAAAATGATATTTCAATTTTCTTTAACCTGTATGGAAAGTTTTAATACACATAAAAATAAAGAGAATAGAAAATAATAAACTCCCATTTACCCATTATTCAACTTTAACAACTGCCAAATGTTAACGTTCCCTTTTCCCCTTATCTATGAAATTTAAACTGTTAAAATCTATTTAAATATTAAAAACTATTAAAATCCATTTTAATAGTTCTGTCTCTATGAATGACTCTAAAAGTTTATCAAAATCCTTTTAGAACATTAGTTTATACTAAACACCAGCATTTGTATTCTCTTTAATATTGTACATAACTTTTAAAAAATGCATCATAATATTCACTTCCTCCCTCTACTAAGCTCTTTGAGATGGAGAAACAGCAGAATCAAAGCACCTAAGACAGTAGAAAAATAGACTAGAAAAGATCATCCTAAAAGCATAAAAGACCTTGAAAGGGAACAATATCAGGCAGGCATACAGGTATATTAAATGACAGAGGCAACAAAGAGAAAGAAAGGAGTAACATTAAGTAGATATTTAAAAGCTAGCATTAGCTGGTAGGAAAAGTACTTAAGGGATTGCTGGTGGTCCGAGTGGGAAATTTAAGCAAAGAAATAGCAAATCATGAGGCACAGTACATGCTATTTGAATGTATTTTGGAACTAGCTGCTTAAAATATATTGCACTGATGAGCAAGCTAGGTGAATAGCCACTTAGTGCTCTCCCAGCAAAAGATGTTTGGAGCAAGAAACCTCCTAAATGTGTATGTAACAAATTAACATATATTTCTTCTTAAATATAAGTAACATCCCTACTAAAGATAATATAGAATGTGTGTATATGTACACAAATATGCAAAAAGGACACAATATAAATGTGTTCCTCAAAAAATACATAAAATGAAATTTTAAATGTACTAGAGACATGAACTATTTAAGAGAATCCTAAAGTAAATTATTTTGTACAGTGAACATTTTATAAATATTCATATCTTAATGAATTTTTTAAAGGATGGTTCTCTTTTTTAAATATTAAGTTCACTAATCCATAAAGCATTTATTGATTATTCACTATATGCCAGATACTGTACATACACAGACAAAAAAATCAGTCCTGAGACTTCCGGTCAAGATGGCAGCACAGGTAAACACGGTATCTCATCCTCCCACAACCACATCAAAGTTACAACTAAACTACAGAACAACCATCATTCAAAACCGCCTGAAATCAAGCTGAAAGGAATTCCTACAACTATGAAATTAAAAAAGCAGCCACACGGAGACTGGTAGGAGGGGTGGAGGCGTGACAGGCTGGTCCCACACCCACGTGTGGTGGATAAAAATTAGGAGGATACGTCGGCTGGGAAGGTCCTCACTGAGAACTGAGGGGTCCCACACCAGGCACCCAGCTCAGGGTTCCAGTGCCAGGAAGAGAAGTTCCCATAACCTCTGGCTGGGAAAATCAGCGGGAACTGAGGCTGAGGCGGCTGGAGCCCCCGGCAGCTCCCCTTAAAGGGCCCGCGCACAGACTTACTTGGATTCACACCCTCCAGGCTCCAGCATGGGGGAGGCAGCTTGAAAGGCACCAGAGTCACATGGGGAAGAACTGAGCTGTTTGGCATTGGAGCGAGGGCTGGAGAGGCAGCTTTCTCCTGGATAGATGTGCTATCAGAGGACTTTGTTCCTTTGGTGAGCCCTTCCCAGGGACAGCACACAGCCACCATATCTGGAACTCCAGCAACCTGGCTCACACTGTTTGCCCCGCCCTGGCGATTCCCTGAGGACCCGCCCAACCCAACTTTCAGGCCCACCCAACCTGTTGCCAGTTGCTTTACCATAGGATTGGCCTGTCTTGGATCCTGCTTCAGCTTTTCCTAAATTCTTTCAAACAAGCAGCATCTGGTCTCAGCTAGCCCCATACCTCTCGCTAAGTAATACATAGAGACAAACACAGGGAGGCAGCCAAAATGAGGAGACAAAGAAACAGGTGCCAAATGAAAGAACAGAACAAAACTCCAGGAAAAGAACTAAGTGAAATGGAGTTAAGCAACCTAACAGATGCTGAGTTCAAAACACTGCTTATAAGGATGCTCAATGGACTTAGTGAGAACCTCAGTGAACTTAGTGAGAGCCTCAAGAGCATACAAAAGGATGAGGCAGAAATGAAGGACGCACACTCAGAAATGAAGGAGGCACTAACTGAAATAAAGAATAATTTACAGAGATTCAATAGTAGAGTAGACAAAGCCAAGAAGCAAACCATCAATTTGGAATATAAGGAAGCAAAAACACCCAATCAGAACAACAAAAAGAAAAAAGAATCCAAAAAAATGAGGATAGTGTAAGGAGCCTCTGGGACAACATCAAGCGTGCCAACATTTGCATCTTGGGGGTTCCAGAAGGAGAAGAGAGAGAACAAGAAATCAAAAACCTATTTGAAACAATAATGGCAGAAAACTTCCCTAACTTGGTGAAGGAAACAGACATACAAGTCCAGGAAGCACAGAGAGTCCCAAACAAGATGAACCCCAAGAGGCCCACACCCAGACATATCATCATCAAAATGCAAAAAGTTCAAGACAAAGAGAATCTTAAAAGCAGCAAGAGAAAAGCAGTTAGTTACCTACAAGGGAGTTCCCATAAGACTGTCAGCTGATTTCTCAAAAGAAACTTTGCAGGCCAGAAGGGAGTGGCAAGAAATATTCAGAGTGATGAAAAGCAAGAACCTACAACCAAGATTACTCTATCCTGCAAAGCTGTCATTTAGAATCGACGGCTATATAAAGAGTTTCCCATATAAAGGAAAAGCTAAAGGAGTTCATCACCACCAAACCATTATTATATGAAATGTTGAAGGGTCTTCTTGAAGAAAAAGATAAAAAAATATGAACAAACAAAATGGCAATAAATACATATCTATCAACAATTGAATCTACAAACAAAATGAACAAGCAGAAAAGAAACATCTCATAGATACAGAGAACTTTTGCTGGTTATCAGATGGGAGGGGGGTTGGGGTAATGGGTGAAAAAGTTGAAGGGATTAAGAAGTACAAATTGGTTTTTAGACTGACAAACCTCAAAGGGCAGGGGGATTAGGGGGTGGGAAGAAATAAACCAAAGAACTTGTATGTATATATGCATAACCAATGGACACAGATAAAAGTGTGGGGAAAGGCAGGAGGGGGGTGGGAATGGGGAGGAGGGGGTCAATGGGGGGAAAATGAGGAACATCTGTAATACATTCAACAATAAAGATAAGTTTAAAAAAAAAATCAGTCCTACCTCTCTCTAGGAGCTTACAGTCTAGTGAGTAATTTAGACACAATTATAATAATAATAATATGTGATATGTTTTAATGGTGTATTTTTTAAGTCTACAGGTAAACATAAGATGTATGTTTGTAGCTATAGCTTAGAAAGAGTCAAGAAAGGATTTATAGAAGGGGTGACACTTGAATTGATCATTGAGGCTAAAGAATTCAGAAATGAGGGGGGAAATTTTTATAAAACTTGTGCAAAGCCTTGGTGACTCATCTCAATATATTTAAACTGGAAATATTTTCTAGTATAGATTTGACAAGAACCATATATAGTTTTGTTACCATTGTAACAAGCTAGTTAATATTAGTAATAGGAAAGGAGAAAAAGGGAGGCCAGGCAATATAAGTATGGCTATTTGGGCAGCTTTACCAGGAAGCTGCAATTTCACACTCCCCAAGGAACCATGGGTCTATTCCCTGGGGAAAGTGGAAGATGGACACATGCACAGTAAAGTCAGGGTGATGTAAGGAAGATACCCAACTGTCAGTCTAGCCTGTGGAGCCATGGATTGGCTAGAGGGGATGGAGCCACTGCAAGCACAAGAAACCTTAGGTTAAAATCCTGAGACAAAGGAATTCTCTCTCTCATTCCTCGGGCTTTGCTCCAGCTTCCTTGTACTTGCTCATGTGCCAGCTTGCCATGTGGCCCTAGAAGCTGCATGGACAGTGCCCCACAAGCAATGGACTACAACTAGGAACACAAGCTGAGTTAGCCTGATGCTGGACTGGACTGTGCAAATATGGAGCAGAACCTCTGGACACTGGCTTTAATCCTAGTTCTGCTGAAGACACAGCTGGACTTTTCCCTTGGCAGGACAGAGAGAGATGGGACCTTGAAAACTCAGGGGTTTAATTCCATGCAAATAAATATCACTCATTCTCCAGTGTGAGTCTCAGAAAAGTCCTTTTCTCATGACATCACAAGAAGCCCACTTCCACTGCCAACAGGTGGGGACACAAAGAGCACCCCACCAATAACAGTTTACTTAAGTTTAAATTTTTCTTAAGTTATTTTTAAGTTTCTATAGCATTTATGTGAGATTGGTGTGTGTGTGTGTGTGTGTGTGTGTGTGTGTACAGATGTTAGAGTGAATCTATATATTAGCTTCCACTCCCTTCCTGATATACCACCTAAAACAAAAGTAAGTAGATTTGAAAATGAAAGTAGGGTTCATAAAGGCACAAAAAGATAACAGCAAAAAGCTGAATCCTAAATGGGCAGTGGGGGAAGTCATTTACATCTTTATAAATGGAGGTGAGAATGGGTTAAATACAGAAAAATGTGTTAAAATCTACTTACAAAACAGTTAGACCTTGAAATCACATCTCCCACTCCAAACAACTGTCATCCAGACTAGTCTCCAAAGAATATAAATCAGAGGGTCCCTGGACTATAGAACATTAGTTCAGTTGAGGGAGGGTAGTGAAGGGTAAAGTAAAATATTTTTCTGAAAAGAAATTGAGTAAGTGAATTTTGAGACTCTTCTTCCTACCCAATCTAAAATGCCAGCAGCTAAGATATACACACTCCCCAAAACAGCAAACTCAAGAGTTTTCTCTGGGAAACAGACCAATTTAAGAGATACACCTAAACATGTGGACATCCAGGGTTCCTCAAGAAACAGCCCAGCTAGATCATCTCACAATGAAACCCATACTCAACAAGATAAGATTGTACAATAAGCTAGAATCCAATCACTTTTGTAGTATGCAACCCTTAAAGATCACCAGATATTGGATGAAAACCTCTTTTATAAATAACAGAGGCCTACTCGGCTGGTGTGTCTCTGTGGATTGAGCGTCCTGCCATTGACTGAGAGGTCCTGGTTCAATTCCTGGTCAGGGCACATGCCCAGGTTGCAGGCTTGATCCCCAGTAGGGGGCATGTAGGAGGCAGCCAATCGATGTTTCTCTCTCTCTCTCCCTAAAAAAACAAACAAACAAAAACCATATAAAATAAATAAATAAATAAAAAACAGAGGCCAAAACAAAACTGAAAAAGTAAATTGAAAGAGAGACAATAAATAGAGAAGAAAAAAACTTCCAGTAATATATTATCAAAAACTAAGAAACAATCAAATATGAAAAGAATGTAATGGGGGGAGGGGTGAAAGTAAGAAAAAAAAAGCTTTTAGATATTAAAAGGCATAAAAAAGAAAAGAAAAGAAAAATCCAACAGGAAGATTACAAGGTAAAATTACAGAACTATCCCTGAGAGTATAGAAAAAAGTCAAAAATATGCAAAACAAAAAATGAAAAAATAATTAGGGAACCTGTCCAGGATTACTAACATTTGAAAAATGGAAGTTCCAGAAAGAAACAACAGAGAAAACAGAAAGAAGAAAATCACTAAAGAAGTAATTCAAGAAAATTTCTCAGACTGAAAAACACTACTTTCTAAAGTGAAAATACCCACCAAATGTCCAACACAATGTTTGAAAATAGAGCCACACCAAGATATTATATTATAAAATTGAGAACACTGAAAATAAGAGAAGAATATGTCAAATTCCAGAGAAAACTAACAGATTTCATTAAAAAGACAGAGAATTAGAATAGCACTGGACTTCTCAAATGCTACATTAGGATCTATAACACATTGCTACAAAATCTAGAAAGAGAAACTATCTCAAATTCTATCATTTTATATCCAACCAAAGTATTACAAGATCTTAAAAAATACTTCCTCTTACTTTCTCAGGAAGCTACTGGAGTCTATAATCATCCAAAATGATGGTATATACAAAGAGGAAGCCATGATATCTGGAAAATGAGATGCAACAAAAAAGACAAATAGAACCCCCAGAATGATAGTGAAGGGAGATTTCAAAATGAAAGCTTTGTAGCAGGCCTAGAGATCAGACTGGAACAGGTCAGAAGGCATCAAAAAAGACTTCAGAAACATGAAATTGATGGTCTACATATAGATAATTTTAACTAAAAACAGCTTAAGCCTTAAAAACATACAAATAAAATCATGTCCTGAGATAACGTGTTCATGCCATTAAATTTAATTTTAATGTAATCAGAGTAAATTAAGCCATTTTCTTGCCAATATTCTAAAAATTGTTATCAGGATGAATTCTTCATTGATGAAGCAATATAGTTATTTTAAATTATTTTTTTAATGTTTACTGGTGAGACTTAAGACAGTTTACAGAGATCACCCAAGTACCCAGATATATCAGACACTGAGATATTTATCCAGATTTTAATACACAGTAGATTCTTCAACAAGTGTAGAATGTTTAATTCCTTTTCAGTCAAAGTTGAAAATCATTTGAGAATTGCAAATGCAGGTCAGCACATAAGAGGTACTTAATAAACACTTAAGACTATTCTTTCTTTTCCAATCTAAAGAGGAGGCAAATAAAGATAAAATTAACTATATATTTTACACATACACATACACATATACATGCACAAACATACACATATACTCACAAATATTTAAATTCTCTCTTATAGCTTCTATACTACTTTAAAATTTCATTTTTTAATATATTTCATCCTTTTAACTGAAATGACTGCTTCAAAAATATGTTTTATTAAAGGTACTGACAGATAAGAAATATTTAAAATAGTATCACCTTATTTTCTATTAAATATAAGCCCTAGCCAGTGTGGCTCAGTGTTTGGAGCATTGGCCCAAGTACTGAAGGGTTGTGGGTTCGATTCCCAGTCAAGAGCACATACCTGGGTTAATCCCCAGCCCTGATCAGGGTGTGTGCAGGAGGCAGCCAATAGATGTGTCTTGCTCACACTGATGTTTCTCTCTCTCTCTCCCTTCCACTCTCTCTAAAAATCAATGGAAAGCCCTGGCCAGTTTGGCTCAGCGGTTAGAGCATCGGCCCGCGGGACAGTCTCGGGTTCAGTTCCTGCTAGGGGCACGTACCTCGGTTGCAGTTTGTCCCCAGCCCCAGTTGGAGTTGTGTGGGTGGCAACCACTCAATGTGTCTCTCTCACGTCGATGTTTCTCTCTCTTCCTCCCTTTCTCCCTCCTGCTATATCTGAAGATAAATGCAAAAATGTCCTCGGGTGAGGATAAAAAAAAAAAAAACGGAAAAATATCTTCAGGTAAGGATTAAGAAAAATAAATAAAAATATTTGTTAATAGTTGTTGCCATTCTTAGCTAGCACAGGAAATAAATATTTCCCAAAAATATATGATTAACTCAAATTAAAAAAGACTTCTCTCCAAAAGAATTTACAAGTATTTAGTTAGAATTGATAAACAAAATGACTAATCAGAATTGACTCTTAAGTAGATAAATAATCTAAAAATACACAAAGGCAAACATGCCTTAAATGCTTCCAAATATATAACATGTATCAGAGGTTGCAAATTCAAATGTCCATGGGTAGAGTGGTGAGGGCACAAAATGGAGAATCCGCTCAGCTCCAGATAATTACTATGTCAGCTCTGACTCACACTGCTAGATCATTATTTTTCTCAACGAGAAAGTAGAAATCTAGGGTTTTATGTGAATTTTCCTATTTCCAAATCTTTTTAATTATTGAATTAGCTAAGCAAAACAAGTTTGTGTTCTGAATTCAGTTTCTATTCATTAATGGAGCCTATAGTATATGTCCTATAAAATTAAGACATGCCTGTAATCTTGTAGTTAAGTTTTATTTTGAGAACAAAAGATTAACAAATAGTTAATACAATATGCTATAAAATCAAGCACTAAATTTAGGATACAAACTACAAATCTGTAGGACTTAAAAACATGAAAGATAGCAATATAGATCAATTTTCCCTTTCTTGTTATTCTAATTTCTTCTTTTCTTTTTATTTTTTTGTTAATCCTCATTCGAAGATATTCTTCATTGATTTTTAGAGAGAGTAGAAGGAGAGAGAGAGAGAAACATTGATGTGAGAGAGACACATAGATTGGTTGCCTCCCACACAACCCAGACTGGGGCTGGGGATCAAACCTGCAACCCAGGTATATTCCCTTGATTGGGAATCGAACCCAAGACCCTTTGGTCCGAGGGCTAATGCTCTAACCACTGAGCAACACCATCCAGGGCTCTAATTTCTTCTTTAAAGGAATCCAGGAGATAAGCACAAGCAGAGAAGTTGTGGTTTACTTCTCAATTCCAATTCCCACTAAATTCGAATTAAGTTGTCAAATATTAAAATGAAACCAAAGTCTAGGATTAATTGAAATACTATTTGTCTTTCTTTGACTATCACAATTAAAAATGATACTTAATTTAAGTTGTAAGTCTGAGTTCCACCACAGCTTTCAGTCAGAACCTAAAAGACCCTTGGGAAATGGCAATGACACAGAAGTCTGGTCTCTAACCACCCGGTTGCACCAAGGCTTAAGACAACCCATGAATTTACCACCAAGATTCTACCTGATTCAGCAACCTAGAACAAGCAGATTGTGAGCATGGGAGGCATCCACAATATTCATAATACACCCACATTTTCCAACTCATACACAGAACAATCTGCAACTTTCCCTATTCCTTCCATGAACTGTCCTCACCTCCAGAAGATA
This sequence comes from Tadarida brasiliensis, assembly GCA_030848825.1. Lineage (NCBI taxonomy): Eukaryota > Metazoa > Chordata > Mammalia > Chiroptera > Molossidae > Tadarida > Tadarida brasiliensis. The sequence continues at coordinate 49,846,570 of CM061270.1, forward strand.
TAACACTAATACACAGATTCAGGGCTGGGAGTGGAGGGTGAAGGGTGAGAGGAGACGACATGAAAAAGATGAGATACATATACACAGCACTAAATTCATTCAATCATCAAACATTTAGTTCATATCAAGCATTCATAGAGTGATGCAATACACACAAGCCATGCAAATGTCCAAATATCCATAATTCTCTGTGGAAAGGCTATCCATAGCTCCAATTACTTTGTGAAAGACTAGAAGATCCTTTTAGAAGAGCTTTTTGTGTGACATGTTTATAAACAATTTTTAAGTATCACTGTGGTCAAAAACTTAAAAACAATTTTTAAATATAACTTGAGAAACACATTGAATACCTTAGAGAAAGAGCTATGTAAAAACACAAATCAGTATTACTATTGTATTATCATGCAAAAAGCCGTACTTTTCAAAAAAGAAAAAAAATCTGAAATAAAGCAAAATCCACATTTGGTTTTAGACTATTAAAAGAAAATGCATTCTTTCACCCCAATCCTCACTCCCCAAATCCCCACTCCATTAGATTGTCAACTACCTTTCAGAAACCCTAGAGAGCCCATTTTCCGTGACCTTTAATCAGTCTCCTCTGAGACACAATCCACTGGACAGAATTCTTTTCCATTTGCCAAAGTTATTTTCTAGCACTCCAAGTTACCACTTTTAGTTTCAATTCCCACCATGAACTTTTAAAATTCATTCCTCGCTGTTTGGGGGAAATACTACCTTCAAGAAATATAGTGAAATAGTTGTAAATTTCTGTGTAACCACTTACTAAATATTCGTTTTTAAGCAAGTTACCGCTACCTTGCAAAATTGTTACTGAGATTAAATGGTAATAATATTCACAAAATTCCTGATAGATACTGTAGGGGATGCAAAAGAAGTGGTAGTTTTTTTTTTAATTGATTTTAGAGAGGGAGAAAGGGGGAGAAGGGGGAGAGAGAGAGAGAGAGAGAAACCAATGTGAGAGAGATACATCTATCTGTTGCCTCCCCTACACGCCCCAACTGGGGATCAACCCGAAACCGAGGTATGTACCCCAACCGGAATTGAACCCGTGACCTCTGGCACACAGGACGATGCTCCAACCAACTGAGCCACACTGGTCAGGGCAGAAACAATAGCTACTTTTTAAAAGACAGAGAAAGAAGTACTACTCAATATTTGCCCAAAGAGAAAAAAAAACAAAACACTTGCTTGGCATATCTTCTACTAAAACTTAGAGGCACCTAAATTAGAAACATCCCTTCAACTATTTAAAGGAGGGAAAACCTAGCAGGTTTATGACAAAGACATGAACTACGTTCCAGTATTATTGCACTGATTAGCATTAACACGTTATGAATCTAAAAAGGATTATAGGGTTTATTTCAGTCTTTTCTCACAATTGCAACACTTTCTATTATCAAAGAGAACCATTCCAACTCCATAATTTATTTTAAAAGTGAATTAAAACTTTCAACAATAAAGATTGTTTTTTTTGTTTGTTTTTTATTTTTTTTATTTATTTTTTGGGTACGTGCCCCTAGCGGGAACTGAACCCGGGATCCCTGGTCCACAGGCCGAGGCTTCAACCGCTGAGCCAAACCAGCCAGGGCAACAATAAAGATTGTTTTTAAGTGAAATAAAAAGAGATGTCTTCTAAATGTTCCTTCTCTGGTAAATAGTAAAAACAAATGTAGCCCGGCCAGTGTGGCTCAGTGGATTGAGCATCAGCCCATGGACTGAGAGGTCCCAGTTCGATTCCCAGTCAGGGCACATCAGTAGGGGGTGTGCAGAGGCAGCCCATCGATGTTTCTCACTCACATTGATGTTTCTATCTCTCTCTCCCTTCCTATCTCTCTAAAAAAAGGAATAAAAAATAAAAACAAATGTATAGGACTCTGTTTAAGGTTCAGGAGCATGCTTATCCAATATTGTATCAAAAGAAAAAACTGCCCTGACAACTATGGAGCTACAGAGTCAGACAACTGGAGATACGTGGCTAGGAAAACTATCATCTAGAGACCTAACCTACCCTCTAGAAACCTTTTCTAATCTACCCCCCAGAAGTCTTTCTAACAAAGGCTATATATACACTGTGATCCTCCTCAGGAGCTAAGAGCCAAATCCAGAGCTAGTCCTGCATGCCACCAGCTCCCCACTTGCGTTGGGGCCTCCTATAGTCTCAGGGCTGCTGACCATTACCCATCAATATTAACCACATAATGCACTGAACCTTAAAAAAAATTTTTTTAACAGAACTTATAAATTATCTGTACCCAAGCTCAATATTCTGCCAGACTGAGTTTTTAACCTCTTTGTACTCTTGTGACCTAATACAGGGCTAGAATGATCTGATCTCTAATTTCTTATCTCACAAAAGTATTGCATCAAAAGATACAGTACATTAACATCTAATATGCTGTGAGCTCCTTGGAGAAAAGTATTTAAAAATAAATACTTTGTTTTTTCACTGGTAAAATGAATTGCTCCTTTTCTCCCCAGTGCTTTCCTAAGTGATTTGAGATTTTTATCACAGCTTTCAGTAAAAAAAAAAAAATTAGTACTCAATTTGGAACTTAAAGAGTAACTACTTTTTTTTTTTTATCCTCACCCTAGGACATTTTTGCATTTATCTTCAGAAAGAGCAGGAGGGCGAGAGGGAGGAAGAGAGAGAGAGAGAAACATCGACTGGTTGCCACCCACATGACCCCAACCAGGGCCAGGGACAAACTGCAACCGAGGTACGTGCCCTTAGCGGGAACCGAACCCACGTCTCTCTGGTCCACAGGCCAACGCTCTAACGGCTAAGCCAAACTGGCCAGGGCAAAGAGTAACTACTTTTATTCAAAATAAAAATAACTGCTTTTTCCAGTTATAAAACTAATACATGCCATAAAAAATCAAGCAACACTGAAACGTATTAAGAGAAGGAGAGCCTTGGCTGGTGTGGCTCAGTTGACTGAGCATCGTCCCATGCACCAAAAGGTCACCTGTTGGATCCCAAGTCACGGGTTCCACCCCTAGTCAGGGTGCCTACAGGAGGCAGCCGATCGATGTTTATCTCTTACATCAATGTTTCTTTCTCTTTCTCTTTCTCTCTCTCTCTCTCTCTCCCTCCCTTTCTCTCTCTCTAAAATGAGTAAAAATATATTTTTTTAAAAAGAGGAGAGTCATCAATAATCTAAATAACCAAACCAAATACTATGAACATTAACACATACTTCTATGCATATACATAGCTACTTAATGGATATATGTATTTTACAGAAATAAGACCATATTCTCTATAGTGATTTTTAACCTAATATGTTTTAGAGATCTTGAACAGCTATATAATATTCCATTTCACGGATTATCCATAATTAACCAGTCACCTAAAATTAAAGATTTGTTTTTTCCAGTTATTCATTGTGCTACAATAAATCCCTTCACATTCTAGCTTTACAGTCCCATTTCATTATTTTTTTAGAAAAGGAATTACTAGTTAAATGATATGGATACTCAAAATTTTAAATCAAACTACCTTACCAAGTGTGTGGGGGTATACACACACACACACACACACACACACGCGCGCGCGCGCGCGCGCGTACATATACATATATACATGTATGCATTATATACAAACTCACACACACAGACCTCTATTTGAATGAAGAAAAACTTTTTAAATCCAAGCTGACATTCCTGAAGCTTTAATAATTCCACCAATATTATGGACCCTAACTACATAAGACAATAACAATGAAATTGAAAAACTAAAAATTTGAACTGTATTTCCTAAGAGACAGTTAGTTACCTTTGGTTTCCCAAATACAGAAAGTGAAAATAGTTTGTATTTTAAAACTTTTTAAAAATTTTATATAGCAAAGAAGAGAGAGAGAGAAAGAAAAACATTAAAATGAGAGAGAACCATTAATCCGTTTGCCTCCTGCACACACCCGACCAGGGATCGAACCTGCAACCCAGGTATGTGCCCTGACCAGAAATCAAACCCACCACCTTTTGGTGCATGGGATGATGCTCCAACCAACTGACCCACACTAGCCAGGGCAATATTTTGTATTTTAATAAGAATATTTCCTTAAGTAATAATTTACTACTAACCCAAAAGAGATCAGTTTTAGACACATCACAAAACAGGCTCTGCTATCAGACCACTAGAAAGGATCCAGAAACAGGAGAATGTAGCTGTGTGCATTAAAAGTCCAGGTCAACCCTAGGATTCAGAGAGGTGGGGGTGGGGGGGATGTCACACTATCACATGTAAAAATACATAAGGCAGAGGATCTACAAATTTCTCCAGAAGACCGTGAGACAATAACCACCACACAGGGTACTGTCATGTAGCCCAGCCAGGATAAAAATATATATATTTTCAAGGAATAGCAGAAGGACAAAGAAACAAGAAAGAAAGAAATTTCTTTTAAAAGAGTAAAAAGGCAAAAATACGGAAAAAATAAATAAATAAAAATAAAGAATAGCAGAAGGAATCTTACCAATACATTTCTCCAAAATTAAGCTGCAGTGTTGGCTCAAAATCCTGATTAACACTAGGTTACTGCAATGAAATATATAACTATTGATTTCCTATCCTTTAAAGGCTTATATGCATTATATTGTACATATTGCATACAATAAATTGTATAAGAAATATTAACTCACCTGTTTATGCTGCCAAAAGAGGACAATGTGCTAAAAAAAAAAAAGTGCAAATGAAGCTATTATATCCCAAATACCAACTATATAATTGCATTATATACTATGACAACAAATCAGGATCAAGAAAGTGCTAAAAAGGATCATATTTTTTTTCAAAAATTTATTTCAGTAGAAGAGATGACTTTGGAGAAAGAGAAAATGGTTTTGGGAGAGATGTTGCATGATGGAGCTTCTTTGACTAGAGGTCAGGGACTAGCTGGAAAGGAGACCCTGCCCACAGAGAAAACAGAAGCAAGAGATCTGCTGTGGTGCTTGCAAAGTACCCTCTGACCCAAGGTACCTGAGTGACATGTTACATGAAACACAGAAGCAGCCAGCACCTCCTTTGAGGTGAAGGATGTCATCTTATACTTTTCCCTAGGTAGCTTGATGGCATCTCTTTCCAGGCAAGATGAATCAATAGTAGACACAACCTCTCCACAGAGTAACTTTGATATTTTAAAAGGAAGTAGGCTCTCAAGTAGTAGAACCCAAAGAATAAAATATGTATACCTATCCCTACCCAAAAGCAAGCAAAAAGGAGCTTACTTTTCAAAATAATTTGTTTTCCACAATAGCAAATATAAATATATAAAAATAAGACTGGGTTCCTATTCTATAGAGTAATGAATCACGCAAAAGGGTTGTGTGAAATTCATTTTAATTTCTTCCTATGAGATTCAAATGAATTTAAACAGTGAAAGGATATCTCAAAAATATAAAATGCTTTACAGGTCATACATTTAAAACCATACAACACTTCTTAATAATAAAGGTAAATATAAATAATCTTTTCTTTTCTAATATATCAGGAAGCAAGAAAATATCTAGAGGTTTCATTTATTTTCCAAAATTAAGGATTTTCCCATATCATTTTGGTTAGAGATTTTCCCATATCGTTTTGGTTAGAAATTCAAGAAGGCTGACTCTCCACTCTCTGAAAACTGACAATGAATAAAATCATTACTAATGAATAAAATTAACTTAAAATTGAGATTAACAGTTATATAAACCATGAATATATTTATATATATACATATATATTTATATATATACTATATAAACACATATCAGATTTTTGTAACTATAAAATATTTTAATTAAGTTATTCTTTCTATTATCAGGAAGCTATATTAACCTGGAAACTAATTCCTGAAATATATGGATAATTCTAGCGATTGGTTCTCTCACAGTATTAGAAATTTTTTTCTTCATTCTAAACGTCCCTCAGTGTACTTACTATCAGTGTACTACCACGGTGATGATTTAGGAACTGATATCCTTGTATAGAACTTTCTCTATATCAATATTAACAAGATCAAAAATATTCTTTTATTTGAAGCTAGAAGTATAAAAATTAAACTGATATTTAAAACAAAAAGCCAATAAACCCAAAACTTGGTCAGAAAAATCTATTTTTATACTGATAAGATGCTGAATATAGTAAATATATAAAAATAAATCACATGGGAATGTTTAGACATATGTCTGTATATGTTTAAATGATAAAAGCTTACAGTCATTATTCAAGCTATTAATTCCAAGTATATTGAGCAGTGAGACAGAATTATGATGTGGCGCCCTCTGCTGGGTTTTCTAGTCACAAACTCAACCTAATATCACAATTAATGTAAAATCAAACATGAGGCATCAAGTAAAAAATTACTTTTTCAATCTTTGATCACTTTAAGCCTTGGCAAAAATTCCATAAAAATTATAATCAATCTTTACTTTATTGTAACAGGACTTTAACAATTTATAACCAGTATAGATTATTCTTTTAAAATAAAAAGAATGTACAGAATAGAGAACCCAGAAATTGACCTAAGACAATATGCTCAATTAATATTTGACAAAGGTGGCAAGAGCATACAGTAGAGTCAAGACAGTCTCTTCAATAAATGGTGTTGGGAAAACTGGACAGCTACTTGCAAAAAAATGAAGCTAAACCATCACCTTACACCATACATGAGAATAAACTCAAAATGGATAAAAGACTTAAATGTAACACGTGAATCCATAAAAATTCTAGAAGAAAATGCAGGCAACAAAATTTCAGACATCATATGCAGCAGAATTTTCACTGAGACAACACCTAAGGCAAGAGAAACAAAGGAAAAAATGAACATATGGGACTACATCAAACTAAAAAGCTTCTGCACAGCAAAAGAAACAACCATCAAAAGGGAAAGGGATTCCACTATATGGGAGAGCATAATCGCTAATAATGCATCAGATAAGGGGTTAATTTCCAAAATATACAGAGTGCTCATACAACTCCACAAAAGGAAGACAAAGAACCCAATTTAAAAATGGGCAGAGGACCTAAATAGACACCTCTCCAAACAGGACATACAAATGGCCAAGAAACATATGACAAAATGCTCAATGTCACTAATCATCAGAGAGATGCAAATTAAAACAACTATGAGGTATCACTTCACACCTGTCAGAATGGCCGCCATCAACAAATCATCAAACAACAAGTGTTGACAAGGATGTGGAGAAAAGGAGACTCTAGTACACTGCTGGTGGGAATGCAGACTGGTGCAGCCATTGTGGAAAACACTATGGTGTTACTTCAAAAAGTTAAAAATCGAACTGCCATTTGATCCAGTAATCCCACTTCTAGGAATATACCCTAAGAAACCTGAAACACCAACCAGAAAGAATATATGTACCCCTATGTTCATAGCAGCACTATTTACAATAGCTAAGATCTGGAAACAGTCCAAGTGTCCACCAGTAGATGAGTGGATAAAAAAGCTGTGGTACATGTACACAATGGAATACTATGCAGCTGTAAGAAAGAAAGATCTTTTATCCTTTGAGATGGCATGGAAAGACCTGGAGAGTATTATGCTAAGCGAAACAAGCCAAGCAGAGAAGACAAATATCACATGATCTCACTTATTTGTGGAATATAATGAACTAAACAAACTGATGAACAGAATTGATTCAGAGACATAGAGGTGGGGTACAGACTGACAAGCCTCAGAGGAGGGGGATTGGGAGGGAGGAGATGAACCACAGAACTTATATGCATGTGTGCATGACCAATGGACATAGACAACAAAGCTGGAGATGGGGCGGGGGGATGGGAAGGAGGGTGTCAATGGGGGAAAAAGGAGAAACATCTGTAACAAAAACAAATTAATAAAAAATAAATAAATAAATAAAATGAATAAAAAGAATGTAATGTAAAAGTTACACTAAACAAGATGTTTTAATGGGTCCTATATTTGTCACCACTTCTATCACTTGGCATATTCAGTTTTTGAAGGCCATATTTATGGCAAGATATTTTAACAAATTACTATTTGGGCAACTTATTTTTCCTGCCTTGTTAGTTCAATCAAAATAGTTTATTTTTAAAACATTAAAATAACCCTTAATATTATCTTCATTATTAGAAAAAAGCTGAAAGAAGTTTTAGAGATACTCATCACCAGTAGTAATAACTTCCATTTATTGAGTGTCAACTATGAGAATATAATATATATTACAAATTTTCTATACATTATATCCAGTTCCAAGAGATTTTTTTTAAAAAAGTATTGTGGCTCATGGAGATGATATAAATTGCTCAAAATGAATTTCAGAATCAAGATTCAAATGTAGGTTGGTCTCATTCCAAAGACTCAAACCTTACTACCAAACAATAGACAGCAGTGAAAAAATACTTTTAACATGCAATTTCTCCATTTGTCAATGCAACAACAACTAGGGGTTTGGGGGGCAAGCTGAGAGGGGGAAATGTTAGAGCAGTATAAGATAATCAATATAGAAAATAATAGCTTAGACCTTTAGGAAAATATTTTTGTTTTACATAACTCTGCCAGCTAGCGGCCCTATTGCACACTGAGCCACTGGGAACAATATTTGATTTTCACATTACTGAATCAAAATTTCCACATTTAACATTCTCCAGTCATGTTCCTAAATTATGTATGCATAAGCCTGACTTAATGATATTGTACATTACCCTAGAACTAAAGGAGAATGTCTCCTCAACCACCATTAGCATCCCTTGGCCAGTCCTTGCCCAAAACCCCAATGAAAATATGAGATATGCCTAAATAGGAAAGAATTCATGAAGTGCCAACATGTAGAAACTAAAAGATACACATGTCACTATCCATGAAAAAGAAACCTACCCTATTTTAAATATTTTAGGATATTTATAAATCCCTTAGTACTAAAATATATGTTTTTCTATACAATGAAAAGTTTGCCATAATGTGAGTAAAAGAACTAAGTACTGTTAGACATTATTATTCTATGCAGGCATAAAATTAGGGAGCATTTAATAAAGCAGTACTGTTAGCAAAGAAAATTGTTTTAGTTCAGACAACAAGTAGTTATAGTTCTGTAATTTCCTTTGAGAAAAAAAGTATTTGAGTACAATTTTTACATTTAAAACCATCATATCTCATTGATAATTCATTATCCTAAGAGAAATATCCTATGCAATACACATGAAGGATTTCACAGCTTCTATCATGTTGTTTAGTGCAATGATATAAAGATATTTTTATTTGATTTCTTTAATCATATGACATTATAATTATTTAAATGATTTTCTCAATGGAGAAATCACGACTTCCAGGCTCAGACGAAAAAACAATATACTCTATAATATTATAATAATCCACAAAACCAAAACATTCTGGTATTAAAGTATATCAGCAACAAGGAAAACATGTTCTGGGTTCATTCTGTAGTGAGAGAGAAGTAGGAAGTGGAAAAGAAAGCACCTAAAACACAACAAAGAAGAAAGAGACAGCCCTTCTGTTGGAGTAACTGAGAAGGTCAAAATGAAAACAAGAAACAAAAGGGATAGTACTGGAGAGTCCAGTGTTCCTCTGACCTACATTCTGTCACACACACACAACTGCCAAGTGTAAAACTGCCTTATCCCAGTTAGTAGGCACATTGTATATGAGGCTCATTTTGCAGCTATAAACAGTAAGAGTTTCTATTATACACACACAATATTCAGTATAATAAACATTAGTGAGAAAAAAATACCAATTATAAATTCACTTTTTAAAACACTAAAAATATTTCTATATAATGATCATATAACTTACAAACATTTCCTGTATTGTCAAAGCTGGTTAGAACATCTTCAATATTCAAAGATCCATTATTATGCCTAGAAAGAAATAAAACATTTTTTCAATGATTCTGGAATATTAAGATTTGCTCATTTTTTTAAAAAGCTGAGACAGCATTGTGATACACTCAATACTAATAAACCCTTCCATGTTGTATTATTATAATATTTCTGCCCACTAGAGGGAGAAGGAAAAGAAATAACAGAATAAAGTCCTACAATATTTAATAAAATGACATTTCCTGATGGTTAATCTATATTTTAAAGTACTGATATTTTTATTGTTGTTGCTTTAGTTATATAAAAGTGGGTTAATTATTAACGTTTTTAAAGGTAACAAAACTAAACAAAACCTTATACTTGGAGAATCTCAAAAGAAAAATAATCAAGCTCCAGAACCTCAACAATACATAAATGTTCTCTATAATGGCCCAAACAATTCAGAACGTCAGTCACAGGGAACTAACCTTCAGGTCTGCACATTCCATCTACAGGGAATTCTATATGTCAGAGGGCATGTTCTTTGTATATTTTGCCCATTAATCTTTTTTTTTTAATTTAAAAAGTAATATTGTTAAGGGATTTGACCCCATTGTAACTGCTTATTTAATTAATTTATTTTTGTTACAGATGTTTTTCCTTTTCCCCCCTAGACACCCTTCTCCCTATCCCACAACCCCCACCACCCCAAGCATTGTTGTCTATGTCCATTGGTTATGCATACATGCATATAAGTTCTTTGGTTTATCTACCCCCCCCACCCCCTCCTCTGAGGTTTGTCAGTCTGAACCATACTCCTTTCTATGTCTCAATTGCCCATTAATCTTAATTCTCCTCCCCTTAATTCTAATCTCTCTTCACTTGAAAGCCCTTTAAATATTTAATTTAATTACTGATATTTTATTAATCCTTATAAAAGATACTAGTCTTCATATACAAATGAACTCAACAGTCAATAGCTCATAGAGTTTGAGTTACTTTTCCAGGGGTGGTAAAATATTGGTGCTAATACATCTACAATATTCTACCCTAAATATCTTACATCTATAGTTCTTTAGTTATAACAGTTTATAATAATCACTTATAATAAAATTTACCTCATCAACACTAACTTTGTCATTAAAACGTATCATAAATGATATATAGTGTAATGAAATGAATTGTGTCTTTCCCAAAATTCGTATGTTGAATCTCTAAACCCTGGTACTACAAAATGAAATGATAATTATGTGACATAAAAGGGGTGTTAGCTAATGCTATGGTGATAATCATTTTGCAATACATAAGTATATCAAATCAAAAAATTGTACACCTTAAGTTTACACAATGTTATATTTCATTATATCTTAATAAAGCTGGAAAAAAAATATTACCAATAGCCAATTTCTTCTTCCCAAAGCCAACCAATTTTTTCACAAGCACCTATCCTAGGAACTGAGGAGCTTTAAGTTTTTCCCAAGAATGGCCTGTGGAGTAAGGACTAAGGAGTAAGTCACGAGGACAAATAATTATTTGGAGAAGAAAAATAAAAGCTACTAGAGAAAAAATTTGATGCCTAAAGGTATCAAGAGGTTGAAACTAGAGGTTAACAGTAAGCCAGGGATAAATATGACACCAATACACAAACAACAAAAGAAAAAATAGGTAAGTTGAACTTATTCAAAATTTAAAATGTTTGTGCATCAAAGGACACTATCTAGAAAGTGAAAAGACAACCCACATGATGAGAGAAAATACTTGCAAATCACATATCTGATATGGGTCAAGTATCCAGAATATATAAGGAACTTTCAGAATTCAACAACAAAAAGAAAACCCAATTAAAAATGGGAAAATTACTTGAACAGACATTTTTGCAAAGAAGATATACAAATGACCAATGACCACATAAAAAGATGGACAATATAATTAGTCATTAGGGGACTGATAATCAAAACCACAGTGAGATATCATTATGAATATACTAAAAAACCACTGAACTGTATACTTTAAAATGGTTTAAATGGTGAATTTTATCTTGTTTGATTAAAAATTGGTCCAGCCCTGGCCGGTTTGGCTCAACAGTTGGAGCATCGGCCTGCGGACCAGAGAGTCCCGGGTTCAGTTCCCACTAGGGGCACGTACAAAAAAAAAAAAAAATTGGTCCAAAAACAAAAAAACTAAGCCAGATTGTGGAATGGGCCCTAAAAGACTGCATAAGAATTAAGAGGAGGGGTTTTCAGAAGGAAAAGGTTTGAAAAACTTGATTCTAGATGCAATTTACTTTGGAATGCTATTAAAAATAATGGCTAAAGAGATTTTTTAAAGTCTTATAGCTGCTAGTTATAGGAAACTAGTAAATAAGTCCTACATGTAATACATAAAATTTTGGAAAAAATGTCAAGAGAACATTTCAATTTATTGAAAGTTTGAACATATATGTATATGTAAGCAAACTACATAAACAACCATGACTGGAATTTTTTTAAAAACTAGAAAACAATTAGCCCATAGCTATGATTAAGTTCCATTAAAACATGACTTCAAAAGATTAGTCGTTTAATTTTCTACATACACTGGATCATATTTGGAAGGTTCTATTAAGTTCCTTCTAAAATACACACAAAATACAAGAGAACAAAGCTGCTTTAATATTGACCTCTGCTGTTAATATCACTGTCAACTGATGGTCACTGGTACCAATTCAACAACAGGAATCCCCAATTTAGGGTACAGTGAAGAAGGAAACTTTATTCAGTACAAAACTGCTCAACAGTGACACTGCACAGCTATGAAAACAGCACAGCTGTGAGGCAGCCCTGGGGCCACGCAGCTCTGCTCTGCTCTGTGCTGGTCTGCTTTGCCCTGTGCTCTGGTCTGCTCTGGCCTCTGCTGGTCTGGTATGGTCTGGGAAAATACACTCTCACAGCCAGAGGGGAGCTGACTTATATAGACAGAAGTCCTTGCCCCTTGTCCCTGATTGTCCGTCCTCACACAAATGAGGACTCCAAATCCTCATAGTTTGATTGGTCCAAAAGGCACTGTTCTGATTGGTCAGTGAAGAAGCTAATGGGGATATACCTGTGCAGCTCTGATTGGATGGGGAAAGTCTCAGTCCTATTGGTTGAAATAGGATTCCATGAACTCCTTTATAAGGGCTGGCTCAGATGGCAGAAACACAGTGCAGGCAAGCAGTTCAGTACAGAGGCAGGTAGTTCAGTGCAGGCTTCTCCATGAAGTAAAGTTTGCATGAGAGGCCTCTGTGTAGAAATGGCTGCTAGGCTATATTTGTTTTGTTTTAATTTGAGCCCAGTTAGCCACCAGCAGCCTTTTTTAGTAGTTATTTTCTTTCTCAGGATTCACATTACTAACATTAAAACTATACTTTTAAAATATAAATTCAGCCCTGGCCAGTTTGGCTCAGCAGTTAGAGCGTCGGCCCGTGGATCAAAGAGTCATGGGTTCGATTCCGGTCAAGGGCACATATACCTCAGTTGCAGTTTGCCCCGGCCCTGGTTGGGGTTATGTGGGAAGCAACCAGTCGATGTGTCTCTCTCACATCAATGTTTCTCTCTCTCTCTCTCCCTCTCTCCCACTCTATCTGAGATAAATGGAAAAATATCCTTGGGTGAGGATTTTAAAAAGTAAAATAAAAGTTCAGTGTTCACATTTGCCTTATATGCCAGCCTTGCCAAGCTTTACATAGGCACCTATGATCACATATATAAGGATAATCTGCCATACATCTAATATAATAAGCATACCATTGCCATCACTAGTTTTTATCTACTGAGCACTCACAGAATACTTACTAAATTCAGTGGGGTGAAGATTTATTTTTTTCCCTTTTCCTAGAGAAGCAATATATGATCTTGCTGCAGTGTATTTGTTTTACTAGAGAGATGTATCACAAAGACAAAGTCATTCTTGACTTCATGCCCATTCTAAGCTCCCAGGACAAGCCAAAAGTCAAGAGGCTTCTAATTCAGCAAATTACCATAGCAACAGTAGTCTTATCCAAAGAAAGGAGGACAGTTAAGCCTCTCAGCTTTTGCTATACCTAAGACATGTATACATTTATAAATGAATAACTCAGGCAATTCTATGGTCCCAAATATAATGAATTATATTTTAAAGCTTCCAGAACATGTAAATTCCTACTCCACTGAAAATAAGTTAGCATATGGGAGGTGGGGAACAATTTCTAATATCCATATTTATACGCTATACAATAACAAATTCCAGCCTATAAGACTGGGAGAAGGAATTTTTAATGGAAGATTTTTAGTATAAACATCTCCTAGTACCTATTAGTTTTCTATACATGCATCTATCTAATAGCAAGAGCCTCTTCTATAAAGTTCTAAGAAATAAAGCACCAGAAAGACAAGATTTTGCCAAGGAATAAAGTATAAGTCATGCCCCCTATTTTGATTTCCTAATTCTTTAGAACAAATTCTTTGGAACAGAGTTGACCATTCTCAGATATACAGAAAAGATAACAGATATTAGAGATTTCATAACCTAATATTCACATTGCCCAGACTTTTGCTTCTGATGAAAAGTTACCAAGGGAAATTCTTTATTCCTTCATTTTCAGTATCATCATGTAAAGCTGACAGAAAATAATGGTCAAAGTTTTAATATGGACCACTGCTTATATACCTTTTAATAATATAAAAAAGATACAACTATGTACTTTGAATTTACAAATATCTAAATACCCCTCCTGGGGTATTGATTTCAAGTCTAATAAAACTTTACGCACACGCACACACACACACACACGCACAAACACACACACTTTAAAGGAACAGAAATCAATATGTAGGGAAATTTAAGAAGGACAAAACTAATAAAAGGTATTGATAAGTATTAATCACCATATATACATCATCTCTGTTGAACTGTGGCAGGTGATCTTAGGTGATAAGAACTAAGAAAGTGAAAATGGGATTTATATTTATCTGTGAGGAACAAAACATCCCAAATGCTTAGCCCTTTATGAGAACCCAGAAGCAGATCCACCTTATAACATGTATCTATCACCATTCTTCCCCATAGATATTGTGATAGTTTTCTCAGCCTCTAATGATTCTGCCTTATACTTTCTCACCTCTGTATATTTTCTAGTGCCTTTGCCTTCATCAGGAATGATTTCTCCCTTTCTCCCAGAACTTTCAAATACTTCCAGAACCAGTTTAAATTGCTGCTCCTCAAGGCCTTCCAAAAATCACTCCTACCTCTAAACTCCTAATATGTGTGAAGTTTTCCACTCATTTGGTAATTAGTTATGCACTGCCTGGTGAGAGGTCTTAGAATAGATGGCTAACTTTTCTTCTTATTTAATTATTTTTATTATTTAATTTTTCACATATTTAAGCTCCTTGAGGATAGTATATCTTAGATTTCTTTTATTTACCTACACAGGAGGTGCTAATAAATATTTATTTATTTGAATTTATTTAAAACTATTCATCACATTTTTTCAATCATTCCATAGTGTTGGTTTAACAAACTTAAAAAATATAGAGGAAGACAATGGTGCTTGACTTCAAAACTACTTTCTAAACCACTACTTCTGGCTAGTGCAAGTAATTTTTTAAAAACTTTTCACAATTTGGGAGCATTTTAGATCGTGCTTCCCCACAATTGTTGTCAGTTTGGGCTCAAATAAACTCATAAAAATTCTCTAAAAAATTAAAAAATAAAACTTTTCACAATTTTAAATAATACAATTCAAATAATACTGAAGACAATAAAGGTAGCTAAAGAAATGTCATAGAAATATGTTGAGAAGAGTTGATATAAGATATCAAAGGAACAAGAATGGAGCCCAGCCGGTCACCGGTTTGATTCCCGGTCAGGGCACATGCCCAGGTTGTGGGCCAAATCCCCAGGAGGGGGCGGGCATGCAGGAGGCAGCCAGTTAATGTTCTCTCTCATATGTTTCTATCTCTCTCTCTAAAATCAATAAAGAAAAACAAAATTTTTTTTAGCCCTGGCCGGTTTGGCTCAGCGGTTAGAGAGTCGGCCTGTGGTCCAGAGAGACCCGGGTTCGGTTCCCGCTAAGGGCATGTACTTCGGTTGCAGTTTGTCCCCAGCCCTGGTTGGTCGTGCAGGTGGCAGCCACTCGATGTGTCCCTTTCACGTCGATGTTTCTCTCTCTCTCTCTTCCTCTCTCTCCCTCCCACTCTATCTGAACAAAAAATGAAAAAATGTCCTTGGGTGAGGATAAAAAAAAAAAAAAATTTTTTTTAAGGAACAAGAATGGAGATCCATGTTGGGCAGATAACAGGAAACAAGGAAAAGCGGTAACCATAAGACCAATGGGAACAAAACTGGCAATGGAATGGAATAAACTATTCTTGGCAGAAATCCTACCATACCTAAACAATTTCAGTAATTTTTGCACTTTCCTATACAGTAACAGGATTATGGAGTAAGAAATGGAATGCTCAGAATAATCAATGAGGAAATTAGTTTTACTAGGCCTCAATCCCTTCATCTGTAAAATGAATAAATGGATGCATGATTGCCTCCCAAGAGGCCAGATGTGTAGAAGTTAAGCTGGGTAGAAGTTAAGCTGGGTAAAGGGTACATGGAACTCCTGGTACTGTTTTTGCAGCTTCCTGAGATTCTGTAATTATTTCAAAATAAAAGTGTTTAAAAGTACAGGCTGTGAAACCAGACCACTAGGGTTTGAATAGAGGCACAATCAATTATTGACTATGTGATCTCAATCAAGTTATTTAACCTCTCTGGGCCTCACTTTCCTTATCTGTAAAATGAGGATAATAACAGTATTTACCTCATAAAGTATTGTGTGGATTAAATAAACTAACACATGTAAACCACCCACAACAGTGCTTATCACATAGTAGGCACTCAATAGTCAGCCATTATTAATATTGTTGATTTTTTTTTTTAATCCTCACCTAAGGATATTTTTCCATTTATCTTCAGATAGAGCGGGAGGGAGGGAGGGAGGAAGAGAGAGAGAGAAACATCGATGTGAGAGAGACACCCACACGACCCCAGCTGGTGCCGGGGACAAATCACAACCAAGGTATGTGCCCTTGGCCACAATCGAACCCGGGACTCTTTGGTCCACAGGCTGATGCTCTAACTGCTGAGCCAAACTGGCCAGGGAGTTGTTATGATTTTTAATAATGTATTCTAAGATCACGTTCAGTTCTAGAATTGTGTATAAACTATTTGGGCAAATTTTTAGCTCGGTCACCTGTTTTCTCTCCATAAAGTAGGATTAAATGTCATATTTATATAGATATACTTGTATTTATTCTTTCAAAAATAGATATAACACAAACAACTTGTTGGAAAAGGAGTCTCAGTTTACATTCTAGCCTGGCTTCCTGCAATATCCAGGTCATCTCTACTCACCAGGTGGAGAACCACGCCTTATTTTGAAAGTTCTCAAGAACAACAGATTTCACATGCTTTCCAGCAATGCTTTACAGGGCCTTGAAGATGTCAGGGAATTATTGTTGGCACAGTTCACACTTATTGCCTCTTGTCACCAGTGGATGTAGCAGATGTTTTAGAACTTAGTACCTGAAGACCCCTACTGGATCACTCTGTTTTTTCTTCTCTTTATTTTCCTTATACATACTATCTTCCAATTATTTATTTTCATTTCTACTTCCCAGAGTCATTGTAAGGATTACATGAATTAGGACACATCAAAGCACCTAGCTCTGTACCTGGCTCATACTAAGCATCTAATGCATTTTTCTTTCTTTCTTAACCAATGACTAAACTAATTATCTCCACTAGAATGTGAGGCAGTTGAAATATTCTAATTAGAATCCCATAAAGAATATATATACAGGAGGCAAGCTGACAAACCCAAAAGTATTTATCTTCCATTTGAAGTTTTCAATAAAGCAGTATTATGAAACCAGATCCTAATTGTTCTTCCCTGCTCACCCTAGTTCATTTTTATCCAAATCTCAAATTCAGCTATTATGGTGTCTTTTAAAGTTGAAATATTATAAACTAAAATAGTTCAAGAAATATGTACTATAAATAGATATCCTTTGGGAGAACATTTTTTCTTAAAATTATTCCTAGCCTTACTCAGTCACATCCTAAATCTTATTCAGTCACATTTCCACTTAAAATGTTTTTTGCTCTTCTTACAGTTACTGTAAATGTGCTCCTCCCTCCCTTTCAAAATGTGAAATCTTGTCACACAAAAAAAGGGGGCAGATTTTATATCAAACACCTAAAGTAATAATGCAACATGGTAGACTATAACTGTGGGAGAAAAGTAATTCAATAAAAATGGTATCTTGTTACTTCAGTTTGCCACTCTCTTGTCTCTTTTCTAATGATTTTTAAAGCGAGAACAGTCTGCATGCTTCACACAATATCAATGTTTTCAACTGAATTTTCTCCTCCTATTCTTAAGATTCTACTCTGAAAGTGACAAAACATAAATGGGATAAATACCAAAGCTTAATTTTTTTAGATAACTACTACTTGAAGAGTAGTTTAGAAATATCCTGTGTTCACTTTCAGCCTTCCTTGCCTCACAAAAGAACTTGGCTTTTTGTCATAATCAAATGCTATGAGAGAATGTTAAATGAACTCTTTGATTTGCACCACAGTTTATCCTCAAATGCTACTACATTTTTTAGATTTTTTTTTTCTTTAGTTCTGAGAATACAGCAAAAACAAGGTAAAGCAGCTGGAATTCCTAACACAAAGTTGCAAAACCTAACTTCTGCTAAAGATTGCCTGCAAACTCAATACAATGAACAATGAGGTTATCACTGTTTCTCTTTTATAAGAGAAAAATGC
Source organism: Tadarida brasiliensis (assembly GCA_030848825.1). Classification (NCBI taxonomy): domain Eukaryota; kingdom Metazoa; phylum Chordata; class Mammalia; order Chiroptera; family Molossidae; genus Tadarida; species Tadarida brasiliensis. Next base: position 49,865,192 of record CM061270.1, read on the forward strand.
TTTTTTTAAAAAAAATCTTAACTAGAGAGATGTTTACCTTAAAGAAATACTGTATTCAGGGTAGAAGACACTTGTATATTGGACCCATGCACCAAATTCCTCTTCAGTTTCCCTTTTGTTGGCTTCTGTTACTGAAAACAGATGAAATGATTCAAATCTTCTTACAGATACATGCCGTAGACAATCATCCAGGTGTTTTTGCTTCAGAACCTTGGAAATAAAACCAAATATTGTGGTCATACTATATAAACATAAATTAAGTGTTCAAAGTTTAAGTGTTAAGGGGAATTTCATTTCCAATAATGGACAATTAGATAATTCAGAGCAACCTTTTACTGAAGACATCTAGAAAACTGGAAAAAATATCAGAACCAAGCAAGAAAATACCTGTTTAAAATGTATATATTATGTGGAAGGTTTAGGTGGTGGATTTTTTTTCTTTTCAATGGAAGATCAGGAAAGGTTACCTCTCTTTAATTTGGTTAAAGGTTTCTTTCTTTTTTTTTTTTTAAGGATAAATTAGCCCTGGCAAGTGTGGCTCAGTGTTTAGAGCATGGCCCCACGGACCCAAGGGTTGTGGGTTCAATTCCCAGTCAGGGTGTGTGGGGGAGGCAACCAATTTATGTGTCTCTCTCACATCAGTGTTTCTCTCTCTCTCTCTCTCTCTCTCTCTCTCTCTCTCTCTCTCTCTCTTTCTCTTCCTCCCTCCCTCCCTTCCACGCGCTCTAAAAAAAAAAATCAATGGAAAAAATATCCTCTGGTGAGGATTAACAAAATAAATAAATAAATAAATAAAAATTAAAAAGGATGAATTGGTCCGGCCGGTGTGACTCAGTGGTTGAGCGTCAACCCATGCACCAAGAGGTCGCCAAGTTCAGCTCTCTCCAGGTCTTAAGATAGAGGACAGATAAAGGAGAATCAAACAAGGTCAGAAGAGAAAGCATCTAACATTCTATATTTCTTCAACCAAGAAGGAAAAACAGCTAACATTTTTGTCAAGAAAAAGGGCTCATCATCCAAGCTAAAACAGAAAAATCCCAATGAGAATGCAATGTAACCAAGAAGAGTTGTAACAATGATAATAATAGCTACTATGTATTTTGAGTCTATTAAGTGGCAGATTCTGAGCTAAGAATTTTACAATAACTAGTTGCTCAAAACAATCTTCCAAAGTATGTTATTGCTCCCACTCAGTAAATGAGGAAGAAACTGAGGCTTAGAAACTAAAAAGTTGCATAAATCCCTACAACTTACAAGAAACTTACTTGTGCCACCTTAAATCCTTCTATGTTGCCCAAGGACTTAAAGTGTCTTAGAAAGATGTACCATGCATCAAAGGGTTGCTGGTTCAATTCTCAGTCAGGGCAAATGCCCAGTTATGGGCTAGATCCCCAGTGGGGGGCATGCAGGAGGTAGCTGATCGACGTTCCCCTCTCAAATCAATGTTTCTCTCTTTCTCCTTCTCCTTTCTTCTCTCTCTAAAAATCAATTAAAATATTTTTAAAATAACAGTACAGTAAGATGTCACTCATTAAAGATGGATGAGAAAGAAAAAGGGAAAACAAGGGTAGGAATATAAAACAAAGTCAAGAATTAAGAAGAAACAAAAGTACATTCCATAAAGAGCTAAACATATGATATAGAACAATGAAGAGCACACAATAAGTGGTAGACGTAGGATTGGAATTCAGGTATGTCTGATGCCAATGCTCTCTTTTCCACTGTGCCAGAGCACTGCTTATTCTATAATTCTGCAATAATGCCTAAAGTGAGTTCAAAACACTAAGACATTTTCCTTATTCCACTCACCATTTCAGTAACAAATGACTTGAGAAAATTAATTCTATAAAGAAAGAAAAAAAAAGGCAAGTAGTTTTAGAAAGCACTCAGATAAGTTCAAAGAAAGAAGGTAAAAGGCAAAAGATTTATGTGATCTGAAGAGAACCCAGAGAGAGAAGGTTATATACCTTATAAATAAAGTTTGGAGTCTGCACTAGAACCACGAGATCATGAAAGTACCTTCAAAGAGTGGCTTCTTAAAATGGCAAAAACTACAGGTGAAAAGCTATATTGAATACTTTCTACCAGGAATTTAGAAGGAACAAAGCAATAGTAAATGAAAACTAGGTAGACAAAATAAAAAATATGAGGTTGATTGAAAGCTCCAGAAAAGAGAATGGGGGAAAAAATGTTCTCACCACACACACACACACACACACACAAAAGGTGATGGATGTGTTAAACTGATTTGGGTGGGGAGGTCTTTCACAAGTATACATATATTAAATCATCATGTACATTTTAAATATCTTACCATTTTATTTGTCAATTTTATCTCAATAATGCTAAAAGTTTTAAATAACAAAAAATTTTTAATCAGTAAAGTTCACATAAAAGCATCATTTTTAGGACTCAAAACTGTTTTTCAGATTGAGAATAAATCATAGATTTCTGGTCCTAATTAAAATAACAAAATGAGCCATATAAAATATTTAGCATTATTTTAGAAAAGGTCGTTAAAGTATTTAGCCTTTGAAAAATTATTACAGCCCTGGCCAGTGTGGCTCAGTTGGTTAGTGGAATGTCATGCCATGCACCAAAAGGTTGCTGCTTCGATTCCCTGTCAGGGCACATGCCCCGGTCAAGGGTTCCATCCCAGTCAGGGTGCCTATAAAAGGCAACCAATCGATGTTTCTCTCTCACATCAATGTCTCTCTCTCTCTCTCTCCCACCTCCTCTCCCTCTAAAATCAATAAAAATATATTTTTTAAAAAATTATTACATTTACTGTTTGGAAAATGGATTATTACAGTCTAATTAATGTTATAGCTCTGTGAAATTAAAAAGACAAATGCTTTCACACCTAGAGCTTTCTAAACATTTTTTTTTCTTTACTTCACAATTATAAGTTAATTTCTTTTAAAACAAGTATTGGGAGAATACTTTGTTTTTAGACTGATAAAGTACATACTTTTTTTTCCCCATCCATACTCCCAAAGCTTTTATTTTTAAAAATTATTTAATTTATTTTTGTTACAGATGTTTCTCCTTTTTCCTCCATTGACACCCTCCTCCTGTTCCTGTCCCCCCCCCAACTCAGCATTGTTTTCTATGTCCATTGGTTATGCTTATATGCATACATTCTTTGATTTATCTCTTCCCTCCCCTACCACCCCCTCCTCTGAAGCTTGTTAGTACTTTTAAATTTAAGAAAACAAACATTCATGCTTTTTTTTTCTTTTTAAACTTATCTTTATTGTTGAATGTATTACAGATGTCCCTCCTTTTTTCCCCCCTTGACATCCTCCTCCCCACTCCTGCCCCTCTCCTGCCTTCCCCACACTACTGTCTGTGTCTATAGGTTATGCATATATGCATAGAGGTTCTTTGGTTTCTCTCTTCCCATCCCCACCTTCCCCCTTCCCTTTGAGGTTCATCAGTCTAACAACCAATTTGTACTTCTTAATTCCTTCATCTTTTCACCCAGCCCCCAGCCCCCTCCCATCTGGCAACCAATAAATAGTTCTCTGTATCTATGAGTCTGTTTCTGTTCTGCTTGCTCATTTTGTTTGTAGATTCCAATTGTTGATAGATATGTATTTATTGCCATTTTATTGTTCATATTTTGTTCTTCTTCAAGAAGACCCATCAACATTTCGTATAATACTGGTTTGGTGGTAGTGATGAACTCCTTTAGCTTTTTCTTGTCTGGGAAACTCTTTATCACCTTTCTAACCTAAAACACAATCCTAAATATTTTTAAGAAATCTAATGAAACCAATTATGAATTTTAATGAATCATAGATATGAAAAAGAAATCATAATAAATCATAAATATGAAACAGAAAATCTCTTCCAGTCACTGACTTATATATCAACATGGTTTGAACAGCAGGGGTCAGATGAATAGTACATGTAGACCCATAAGGTTAAAGGATACTCCACAGAGCTTGCAAAATCTTTGTTGTCTGTGACTAAAGCACTATAAAATTCTATAACCACTTGAAATGTCAGTTTAACCTTAACAATGTGAAAAAGTCCTTATAGTCAATAAATAATTCTCTATGCAAAAAAAAAAAAAAAAAAAGGAATAAAAGAGCTGTAAGAACCCTGCTCAGCCCTGCTGTAGGAAGCCAAGTGATGCCAAAAACCAATGATGAGTCTTTCAGCTCCTCACTTATGTAGGGATCCAACATAATCCTCAGTGCAAGATCTACTGGTACACCATGCAAATATTTCAAGAAATGGTCTCTTGGTGTCTGTTTGCCATTTTCTACAACAGAGTCAGAAGAGCAAAAAATACAGTAGCAACTCTCTTAACTCTCTGGATTAACAGGTATTTTCCATTCCCTCTACTAAAATTAAGACTAAGCCATGTGAACTGAAAGGTAGTGGCCAAGGCACTATTCTTGCCTTTCTCTGTGTGCTTGCCAAGTTAATTAATTGTGCTTCTTCATAAGCTCTTTTATACCAATTATTCTTGTTGTCATTAATTAAATATTACAAAAATTAGTGAAATAGTAATTATTAGTAATAATAATCATTATTTCATTTTATTCTTATGTTGCTTCCATAAAAACTAAGTTGAATGTCCTGGTTGGTGTGGCTCAGTTGGTTGGAGTGCTGTCCCATACACCAAAAGATGGCGGAGTTGATTCCCAGTCAGGGCACATACCCAGGCTGCGGGTTCAATCTCTCCGGTCAGGGCGTGTGCGGGAGGCAGCCAATTAATGTCTCTCTCTTACATCAATATTTCACTCTCTCTCCCTTCCTCTCTCTCAAAATCAATTAAAAAAAATTTTAAACTAAGTTGAATGTTTTGCAAAGATAAAGGTAAGTTTGCTTGATAAACGTAAGTTGCTTAAAAATTTACTATCAACTTAGGTGTGGAAAGCCAACTGTAAAAGTCTAGAGAGTTTATTATAAATATCAAGAAGGATTTGGCACTCAGATTATGGCTTCACGTTAGAATATGTGTCATTTTTATGATTCACCTCTTCAACCAACTTTCTCAATTAACCAACCCAGGTAAGAGATCTTCTACTGTATAGCAATATTGTTCAGGGAACAATTTGCTCATTCACATGGAATTATTTTTTGGTATTCAAGGGTTTTCAGTGTTTTTCCTCAAAGTTAAAAAAATAATCCTCCCTTCCCATGACTATATTTCATCATATCTAAGATATCATTGATTATAAGGTTCAACATTTTTTCTTCCTTCTCTTAAATAAAATACACTGCCAATTTATCCGTGTGCCATCAACTAAAAGACATATCTCAATTTCAAAGGTGTTAGATTTAAAACAATGCATCTTAGAATACATGAAAAATGGTTTGAAAATAATCATGTTCACTGTAAAAGAAGTTTAAATGTTGAAGAGTAAAAACTCACTCAAAATTCTATCATTCAGCCCTGGCTGGTTTGGCTCAGCGGTTAGAGCGTCGGCCTGCGGTCCAGAGAGGCCAGGTTCGGTTCCTGCTAAGGGCATGTACCTCAGTTGCAGTTTGTCCCCGGCCCTGGTTGGTCGTGCGGGTGGCAGCCACTCGATGTGTCCCTTTCATGTCGATGCTTCTCTCTCTCTCTCCCTCCCACTCTATCGGAACAAAAAATGAAAAAAAAAAAAATTCTACCATTCAGGGAGAGTACACTGTTAAACATCCACCTATATACATATAGTGACAAATAACTATGAATAATTTTTAAGGGGCTATACTATATATATTGTTTATACCCTGTGTTTTAGATTTCTTTGATATTATAAAAATCAGAGTTTTTTTATAACATAAAGAGTGCTGTGATGATCTCACGTGTGTACACATTTTTGCACGCTTATCCAATATGCAATCTGTTTTTAAATCACCAAATCCTTTGCTAAGAAAACACAAAATAATAGGATTAGAAAATAGAAAATGAATGATTTATAACTCTGGAAAATAATGCCACTTTAAAACAATCAGAGATGGAAGTGGTTAAAGAAATTTAGTCCCACTCCCTTATTTACTAATGAGAAAACTGAGGTCCAAAGAGTTTGCTCATGATCATACAAATAATTAGGGGCAGATCTGGGCCTAAAATCAAGTTGTATTAAATTCTATTCCAGAAATCATGCTGTCTGTTTCAGCATTGATAGTCTCAAACATATAGCATCCTGCTTTCATTTAAATTGTACTGTAAAATATACCATTAATCAGATTATTCGGCCAAGTATTCAGACTTCTAGGCAAGATTGTTCGTTTTGTAGGTATTTGTAAGTATGTAATGGTCATTGGTACTTTGTCATCTGCCTTACATCCCTTGCTCTTGGGAACTGCTCCTCCTCACTCTGTGCAATAATGGTAGGGTTGTTATATTCCCTGACACCCATGGGCTGATGACCCAGATTAGCCAAAGTGTACCATTTTCCTGGGCACAGCAACTGGTCCAACCTTGGCCTATTAAGAGTCGTTTGGAGGAAATAATTTGGATGCTGGGAAAAAGGGTCATTTCTTCTGGATCACTAGCTGGCTAGATGATAAAAGTCTGTAGTTGCCAATAGCCACCTTTGCCATCAGGTAATGAGACCTAACAAGGAGGAAAATAGAACATTATCCACATCCATAGACTTCCAAACCTCATCTGATTAAAGTGGGCCCTAGACTCAAAAGTCAGTAACTTAGTCCGGCTGGTGTGGCTCAGCAGCTGATCGTCAACACATGCACCAAGAGGACGCTGATTCAATTTGCAGTCAGGGCACATGCCCAGGTTTAGGGCTCGATCCTCAGTGGGGGGTGTGCAGGGGGCAGCCAATTAATGTTTCTCTCTCTTTCTCTCACTTCCTCTATCTCTAAAAATCAATAAAAACATTTTTTAAGTCAGTAATTTATCATGTGACCTGGTATCAAATAATGTGCTAGATCAACCAGGGTTTCTCTCAAAAATGTTAATTATAAAAGAGAAAATAAAGAACAGTTAAAGTGAAGGGCCATGAGATAGAATTGAAGCCTGATGGGGTAATGGAAAGACAGAATTGTGAGGGGCAAAACAAGCAGACATAAGCAGATATCATAAAGCTGTCCCCTAAGAAAGAGAAAGAGAGTTGCATGTCTCTAGCACTGTTTAGATCCCTCACAGTTCTCCAGTTCTGGATGCATAAAGATGGTCCATTAATTTAAAACATTTACTAAGAGTTTGCAAATGTTTAATATATATGGCAGATTCAATTATTATAGAAAAATATTATCTTCCTCCCTTGCCTCCTCCAAGGAAAGAGGAAAGAGTATACTTCTCTGCCCCTTGACCTTAGGCTTAGCTAAGTATCTCAATTTGGCCAACAGGATGTTAGCAGGGACTTAAAATATGTTTTGGTGGTTGGGTTTGCTCTCTTATACCTCTTCCATCACCATAAAAACATGTCAGCCAACTGGTCCAAGGATTAGAGCCATGTGGACCAAGAATACAGCACAGACCCACTCAGCTGATCACAGCCTGTCAGTTAACTCCCAGGTGGCCCACAGATGCACAAACAGAGTAAATGCTTGTTGTTGTATGCCATTGTGATATTGTAGTTGTTTGTTACTCAGCAATAGCTAGCTGATAAAATATACACTGAGGACTAGGTGCTATGCACCTAGTTTTAAAGACTGTTTTACTCTAAGACTTCCCACAACAACTGACAATATCTACTAAAAACCATCTAGCCAGGCCTTTATGCTAGGCGCAGAGGTTGGAGACTCATAAAATATCTTTTCCCAGAGAAAGCACCCATTCTTGTGAGAAAGGTAGACTCTGATCAAGTGATCATAAAATAATGTGATATGTGATTTACCAAAAGAGTGAGCTGAGGGTCTAACTCAGTCCAGAGGAGTTAGGAGAGGCTTCACAAAGGGGACTGAAATGGAGGCCTGAAGGATAAACAGTCATTCATCAAGTAGAGAAGAAGATAAAGATTTTATGCAGAGGGCAGATGTGTACTGAAACGTTAAACGTGGAAGCCTGTGGGGAGTTCAAGTGGCAGCCATAGCTGAAACTTGTCTGATGCAGACAGCAATTCAGAATGAACTTAAGAACTAGTTAACTAGAGTTTTTGCTATACCAGGAATCACTGAAGTCATCACAATAAGATTTGATTAATTTAAGGCCCTAATTTCATAATCAGACTTTAACTGATGTTTATCTCATTACAGAAAGTTCCTATGATAATGATTTATGAGGGCATTCACTTCATTATCCTATAATACCATTTGTAACATTAATAGCAAAACCAGCTCTGGAAAGACTTTCAGTGCATCAGCAAAGAAATGATCTTTGAGTTATGTCGTGATAGCACTGGAAGGCCACCGTATGAAAAGGTGACTCTGCAAACAAAGTAACTGCAAACAAAATAAGCCCCAAACCCCTAACAGCACCATCTCAAAGACAGTGGCAATAGCTGGGAAACTTTTCTCGAATTATGTCAGACATAGAAAGCGTCCTCTAGAGTCAAGTTTTCAGCAGGAAGCCTCAGGCAGAGGCACAGCACTGGTGTGCAGAACAGATTTCACTTCAAGCAGTTTGGAAAGAGTCAGCGATGTCAAATCAGAAACCTACCAAACCTTCACATGACTGAACTTAGGAGCCAATAGCAGCAACCTGGAAGTACGGGAAGATAACCGCCCCGAAACAAACTACTCCACCTTGGACAGCGAGAACCTCGCCGATCACTTCAAACTGCAAGGTGCGCCTGTAACTTCCACCGCCCAGTGACAGGTGGGGCGCGGGCCGCTCGGGCCACTCCCTGCGCTCCCCGCTGTCACCGAAGGAACCGCGGCAACGCGTGCAATGTGCAAGTCCCAGCCAGGCAACCACGCCGGTGCCCAAGGCAGGGGCCAGCCTTAGGGCTGGAATCAGGCTGGGAGTTAAGAAGCAAGGACAAGAAACCCGGCTAAGGGAGTAAAACACACGCAGGAAAGAAGAGCGGTATGGGGTGGGAAGCGGTGGCCCCACCAATCCGACCCGCGAGCAAGGAGAAAAGTCCCCCCGATGCCGACAAATGTCTAGAAAGGGTTTTTTCCACTTCGCTCCGAGTTTCCCAGGAACTCAGGCGTTGGCTGCCCCTTCCCCGCACAGCCCCACCCGGGTCCTCCCTTTGGGTGGGACGCTTAGGTGGAGCCAAGGGGCACTTTTCAGGTGGCTCCCCACAAAACTGTGAGGGGACAGCAGCCGCCTGTCGCTCGCCCCGTGCAAGCGAGGGGAGTGACCAGAGGCAGAGGTGAGGCCATGGGCTCTCCCTTACCTGCCGCAGGAGCTTCCACCGGACGGCTCCTAAGGGCGACGAGACCGCGGGCGGCGGAGCCGCGCTGCTGCCTGCCGGGCCCTCGCCCGAGGCGCGCTCAGCCTCGCCGGCGCCGGCGTCCTTGACTCCAGACTCCATCCCGCCGGAGCCACTACACGCGAGCTGTCGCCACCGCTACTCTGCCCTGCCAGGACCTGCCTACTTCTTCCCTGTCAGGACCTGTGACGCCGACCCTCCCTCCCACTGCCCTGGCCCTCCGGGAAGTCCGCATTTCCGGTTTTCGCGTCTCCTTGACAACCAGGCCCGCGCCGGTCTCGTCATTGCACCATTTTGCTGGTGGCCACCTTGAGTGAGGGCAGACCAGGGGGTGAGGGCGCTGGGGCAGAGCGAGCGGGACGCTGCCCCTCTTTGTTTTCTTCTCCCCTGCCTCATCTGTGTCTCGGAATACTAACAAAAGAACCAAAAGGCTTATATTTTTGCGGGTTAACGAACCCAGGAGGAGAAAAGAAAAGAAAAAATTTCATTCTTGACCACAGTAAAGATGGCGAAATCTGCCTCGTGCTCGTGGTAGACTGCGGTTACGTGAGCGGCGTGCTGCAAACCCGCTCTGGGCGGCCCTGGGAGGCTGTGGTCCTGCGAGCTGCGGGACGCAGACCTCGGCTGCACGCGGCTGCGGGCGCCCCTCCGCTCCTTCCTGCGAGCCGCGGGGCCCTTCTGCCTTCACTCGTTTCGGCGTCCAGAGCCAGCCTGCCTTTCATTCGCGTACGTATGGGTAGTGTATGCTGGGGTCTCTTCCCTCTTCCCCTTTCTCCCCCACCCAGCCACCCCTTAGTCCCTCGGTCCTTGCTTTTTGACCGATGGCCCTTGACTGCGTGGCACTTGGTGTCCCACTCCCTCTCACACTCAAATCGCCTCATCCCTGGGGTGGAGAGTTTCACCAGGAAAACGCATGGTTTCTCCCGGGAACACCCATTCATGACCCCACCCCCATCCCTAGCCTTGCATAGTGTCTTCTCGCTATGCATGAGAAGGATGGATTGAGGCTGCCCGCATGGATATAGTGATTTAGGTTATTTGTTTATCTCTATTTATCCTGTTGGTGTCGGCTACTGATCCCTTATTCTCACTCGCCCATTCTTTTGCTGCGACACCGAGATGAAGGGAGGTGGGGGCGTTGGCGTGGTAGCGGATCAGAGCTGTGATAAATCTGAGGCAGAATTGTGCCTTTGATACCCAGGGGCATTTTGTGGAATGCTTCCACGATGACATTCGACACAGCATATCCAGATATTTCCTATCCTAATAATAGTAGTCACCATTTATTGAGTGGTTACTACGTGCCAGGCACTGTCTCATTTTATTCTTACAACTCCATAGAGTAAATGGTGCCGTTATCTCAGTTTTGCTGATGAAGAAACTGAGGCACAGGTAGAAAGTGCAGGAGTGAAGACCTGAACCCAGGTCTCTCTGACTCTTAACTACTTACTGGTTTTAATTACCTTGATAAGTTAATAAGAACCATCTTCCCAACAGAAACCAGAGATGGTCTCACATTTTATTTGTGCATCCTGAGTAGTTTTGTTTGTTTAGCTAAATAGCTAAATATCTTTTTAATGTTAAAGTCCAATCGTTGTTATGTCCAGGATTTGAAGCCAAACCATTTCGGACTTTTTGCTCTACTACTTACTGTCCAAGTCACCTGGAGCAGTTGCTTAAATTTCCCAGAGCCACAGTTTGCTCACCAGTAAAATGAACATCGTAATAGCTACTCTATCAGGTCCTTACAGAGTTTAAATAAGACAAAGTATGGAAAAGCATTTGGCACGTAGCAAACACTCAGCATATAATAACCCCCCCCCCCACCTTTATTAAGTAATTAGGCTTTTCCAGTTTATCCTCCATATACATACATACCCACCCTATGTTCTCAATTATGTAAGATCAAAGCCATTTTGCTTTTAAAAACCCTCAGAGCTCCTAAGATGCCCCCATTAACTCTGTGTACTTATTTGCAAAATTTTATTTTGTTGTTTTTTGTTGTTTTCTGTTGTTGTATTTTTGTTTTGTTTTGTTTTAGTTTGCCCCTGTGTGTACCAGAATGAGTGCTGCATAGTTTGAACCTGATTGACTTTACAAATGAAACATTTTTGTCACATCTGCCAAGAAGTATTATTTGAATGAAACTTTAACTTATACAAGTTTTCAGATATTTTTAACCTGAGTTCTCAGCTGTCTGCAGTTATACCTTAACCTGAGGGGTGCATGGCCCTGAAGGGGAGGGATAAGAACTTCGGATCTTAGATGCTCTGAGAACCCACTACTATATAATCATACCTATGAAATCACTCGTGCTGGCAGCCCCAATGGGAGCATAAACCAGGGACTTTGATATCATGCATCAGAAGAGCAAATTATTTATCCAAGCTTTGAAGTATAGTATTCCTCACCTTGGGAAATGCATGCAGAAACAGCATTTGAATCACTGTAACTTCGCTGATCATTATTACAGTAGAATAAAATTGAAAAAATACCACCTAACCAAGTGTCTGCAGAATAAATCCAAGATATCAGAGTTAGCAAGAAACATCCCAAGTCGGAGCTTCTCGTGTAAGGTATGGACTGTTTAAGTTTACCTATTTGTAGGTCATTAACATTAATTTTAGTTTTAAAATAATTCTAGTTTGATTTTTTAAATGTTCTGGCTCAATTATCTATGGTCAAATTAAGTATAAAAGAATATATACATATATTTATAGAGTTCTAATGTAATGTATAAAGATATAGATTTATGTAATGATTCACCTTAGAAATTCCTTAGTGTGCCTATGAGTGCAATTCAAAGTATAATTCAGCCTTGGCCAGTGGTTAGAGCATTGGCCCTCACATCAACAGCATGTCCTGGGTTGCAGGTTTGATCCCAGCCTGCAGGAGGCAACCAATCAATGTGTCTCTCTCATGTTGATGTTTCTCTCTCTCTCTCTTTCTCTCCCCCTGCCTCCCGTCTTCTCTTCCACTCTCTAAAAATCAGTGGAAAAAAGGATTGCATTTTTTACCACTTGGGTCCTTTAGGAATATGCTTTCAGACTATTGTACTTTGGCCAGATTCCAAGCTGTATTCATGACATCAACCTTGAGAACCCAGTTGACCTTATATGTAGGGTAACATATCCCAGTTTGCCTGGGATGGTCTTGGTCTACACCTGTTGTCCCTGTGTAATTATTAATTGTGTCCCCTTTCCTCTCAAAAGTATCTTGGTTAGGATGGTAAATTATATGTTCATCCTACTGGTTTGAGATTAAGTTATTTATTTATGCTGCTGCCTCTTTGGCATAACTCCCCTACCCTATACTTGTTATGGTCCTTAGGTTCCTTAAATTACATTAGGGGGATGATATTCTTCCAATATTTAGCATATTTTTTATTATTTTAATTTCTGGGTTTAATAGTTTCATTGCATACTGATTTTTCTTACTGTTTTTACTTCCTCATTTTTTATTGTGGTAAAATATGTATAATATAAATTTTGCTATTTAAACCATTTTTAAGTGTAATTTAATGGCATTAGTTAAAGTCACCATGTTGTACAGCCATCACCACTATCTATTTCCAAAACCCTGTCATCACCCAAAAACATATACCCATCAAACAATATCCTACCTTTTTTGAGCCCCTGGTAACCTTTAATCTACCTGGTCTTTATGAATTTGCCTATTTTAGATAATTCATATAAGTGGAATCACCCTTTTGTGTTTGGTTTATTTCATTTAGCATATTGTTTTCAAGGTTCATCCATATTGTAGCACATATCAGAACTTCATTCCTTTTTATGGCTGAATAATATTCCATTACACGTATATACCACATTGATGAACACTTAAATGGCTTCTTTTCATTTTAAAAATGATTTTTTAATATTATTTTACTCAGTTTATCTGGTTTTTTTATTTAATTCTTGCTCTTCTCTTAGCTCATACTTATTTGTTGTGGGTTTTGTGTATGTGGTGTTTTTTTGCTTGTTTGTTTTTTGCTTTTAACTTTTTATTAGTTAATCCCTAGACTTTTACTCCTTACATTTTAGTCTTTCAAATTATTTTTCTTTATATAGCATCTTAGTTTAGCACTTTGATTCTTTCTTCCCTCATGCAGAAATGTTCTTTTTTCTTTTTCTTTTAAGATCTAATTGGCTTTATTAGGTAATTCATGAAAGGGGCAGCATCCTTTCTAGCAAGGAGAAGGATGCTGCTTCATGCAGAAATTCTTTATGCTTTCCTTTATTTCACTTTTACCTTTTGTGTGTGCACACACATATGCAACTTTATTGTACTTTAGAAAGATAAACTTTTACATTTTAACTATTGGACACATTTTAGACCTTTAGATCATTTTATTTTGCATGTGTTTAGAACATTTTGTCATCTTGTGCTTTTATCTTAAGTCTTCGTTTATAAAAATAATAGGCAGGAATTGCCATCAGAATGACAGCTGTGAGATTAGATCACACCCTATACAGGAGGTTGACTTTTTTTCCCCCCTTCATTTGTCCCTGAAGCAACTTTTTAATTATCTTTCATAGATACCTATCACTTAAAAACTTTATCCTGACTCAGTGACTCCAAGAAAAGGGGCTCTTTTAGTAGTTATTTTGCCTAATAAAGTGGTCCAGCTTTCACATGTTATGTGTCAATCATTCCTTCTGTGAGAAATGATAAGATTTAAAAGCTGTGATCTTTGTCCTTTATGGTCACTGGGACCTGAGGAAGCTGTGAAGAGGCCTATAGACAAGAGTGCACATTTCCTTTCAGCAAGCATTTATTCAGTTCCAACTTTGTCCACTCTTATGGGTACAATAAAGTAGAAAAAGTAATTAGTTCCTGTAGACAAAACATACTTGCTTGAAGTACAGACCTACTTATATAAGGTAACTAAAAAACAAGAGAGGACAACATATATAATAGAAATGTCCAAAGGCAAGAGATCTAGCTATGACTAGTGTGCCTGGGAACTAGTCAGGACTCTAATCTTCCTGACTGGGGTCGGGGGAGAGGTCAACTTGATGTTCTCTACAAGTCCTCCAAGTGCTAATTTCATGATTCCATACCTCTATCTTACTACCTTAGAAACAAATTATCACCTTTATGTTTGAACTCTTTAGTACCAACTTCTGCAGTCTGGCTGTATATCAGAAATCCTGAGGAGCTTTTTAGAAATGCAGATTCCTGGATCTCACCCCACATCTGCTGGATCAGAATCTCTGGCTGAGGCCTAGGGATCTGTTTTTTGTTGTTGTTGGGTTCTGGGGTTTTTTGAGTTCCTTAAGTAATTTTGAAATTCCCAGCCTGCCACTGACAGTGGACCTGCATTTAAAACTAGAGACACTTGGTGGGCGGTGATCAAGTGTTGCTGACCTAAACCTAATTGAATTCATTCATTCTGAAGTTCTTATTGGCAAGTACCTTAGCTTTCCATTTTATATTAGGCAGATGGCAAGATGGACTTACTCCAATACTCATGCACTGGTTAGTAATATTCAAAGACTAGTATCAAACTAGATATCACACTTACCTGCCACATCAGCTCACTCTGCTCTGCTTACAAAAATAATTTCTAAAATCTTTACCATAATAATTTAAATGAGATACAATAAGAAAACCAAATAAGTAAGGAAAAGAGAAAGGACTAAGTACTTTGGTTAAACATTGGCCCATTGGCTATTGCTACAATATAGATTAAGATAGGTTGGAAAATAGATGTCTCCTTCTCTGGCACTACTGATCTGTGATTTGTAGGAATCACTGGTTCTAATTAACAGGTTCAAAACACTGTTGGAAAAATGTTAAAAGAAAACTTAGGAAAGCCAGAAAGAAAAAAATTGTAGTCTCACAGTAATTTTTTTTGGTACGTGCCCCTAGCAGGAACCGAACCCGGGACTCTCTGGTCCGCAGGCCGACACTCCAATCGCTGAGCCAAACCGGCCAGGGCTCACAGTAATTTTTATAATAGTTCACAGAGTGGGACTGCCTTAGAGGTACAACTTTACTATTGATAATTTCTCCACATTCCATTTACTCTTTAATCTGCTGAAGTACAGCTCCCATTCCTCCATTAAAACCTGTCAGTGTCACCAAAGACTTAACAAATTTCAACCCAGCAGACACTTCACTTTCCTCCTCCAGGCTCTCAGCAGATGTGACACTCTTGACCATTCCTTCCTTGAACCACTCTTCTCTTTGGCCTCTTGACTCCATGTTTTCCTGATTTTCCTCCTACCTTATAAACCTATCCTCAGTCTCCTTTTCTAACTTTTCTTTCAAATGACCTCTAAGTTTTGGAGTTTCTCAGGGCTTACTCCTGGCCCCTTTTCTCTCTTCTTAAGTAATTTTATCTGTTCCATGGATTTAAGGACCATAGCAATTATCTTCATTCCAAACTCCCCTTCAAACTGTACATTGTGGACATCTCACTGATTTCTCAAACTATCCACAGTTGAACTTCAACTCTACCAACCCCGACTCAACTCTTTATCTCATTGCTCTATACTTACTTAGTTGTTCAAACTGGAACCCAGGAAAACATTTTTTATTCCTCCTGTTCATTTACCCTGCCATCATATCTATTAACAGGGTATCCCAAACTGGCTTCATGATTTTTACCACCTAAGCTATTATTTACTTAATTATTTTAGTTTAATCAACTTGTCTTATCTCAAGGAATGATATTCAGTAAATCATCAGTCTGATGTGTTAGTTATATTCTTTCTAATAAAGTGTTCATATCCAAATTATGTATACCATCATGTCTGATATGCTTTCAGAAACCTCCAAAATATATATTGAATGTCTCCGTGTTTCTCCATCTCAATCATCAATCACTCAGTCATCTTTCACCTGGACCACTGGTAAAGCCACCTAACCAAATTTCTTGCTTCTCTTTTCTTTCCCTTATTATTTTAACAGGATTACAGATGTCCCCCATTTTCTCCTCTTTGCCCCCCTCCACCCACCCTCACCCCAGGCCTTCACCACATGATTGTCTGTGTCCCTACACTATGCATATATGCATATATGGTCTTTGATTAATCTCTTTCCCTTATTCTTTTGCTTGTGGCTATCCAGTTATCCTAGCACCATCCATGGAACTGTCTTAGCACCCTTGTTGAAAATCTATTAACCATAAATGTAAGGGTTTATTTCTGAACTCTCAGTTCTATCCCGTTGGTTTGTATGTGTGTCCTTAGGCCAGTACCACACTCTCTCGATTACTATAGCTTTGTAGTAAGTTTTGAAATCAGAAAGTGTGTGACCTGTCTTTACAAATGGAAAAAACCAAAGCCATAGAACCCAAGATAAAGTTAAAAAAAAAAAAGGTAGAATCAGAACTAGACCTCAGGTAATCTGACTCATGTTACCTTTCTTTTTTTAATACCTTTTGTTATAAATATTACAAATAAATACAAAGCCAGAAAGAATACCATAACAAATACCCATGTATCCACTACTCACTGTGACATTTTTCTTCAGTAAAACAGTTACAGATACATTTAAAGTCTTCTGTGTACTTCCCTGATCATATTTCCTACTTTACCTCCCCAGTGCATATTATGTCCTTAATCTCATTCTGTGTATGTTTTTATGTAAATTGTACATGTATTTGTATCCACAGATGATACATAGTATAGTTTCACACGTTTTGAAACTTTGTATAAATAAAATACAATTGTATAACTGGCTTGTTTGCTCAACGTTATGATTTGAGATTCCATATTGAAATGTGTATCTCTAGTTCTTTTTTTACAACTGCTGTGTAGTATTCCATCGTATGATATACCACAATTAATGCATTTTCTTTAGACAATCGTGTAGGTTGTATAATTTCCAGACTTACAAAAATAAAAAGGATACAAAGTACAATCTTGTATGTATCTCCTTATCCATATGTGCTAGTCTTTCTATACAGTCTCTATCTAGAATTAGAATCCCTGATTGTATTCACATCCTACCTAATGTTTCTTGTCAAGTTAATTTCTAAATTGGTATAACTATCTTACATTTAAACTAGGAAGGAATATGTGATAATTCTATCTTTATATCTTGAATAACACTTTATTATCACACCTTTTCTTTTTTGCCCTTTTGATGGATAAATGTAGTCGTCATTCAATTCTCATTGCCCTAATTAATAATAAGGTTGAGCCCTGGCCAGTTTGGCTCAGCAGTTAGAGCCTGGGACCAAAATGTCACAGATTTAATTCCTGGTCAAGGGCACGTACCTAGGTTGCAGGCTTGATCCTGGCCCTGGTTGGGGTTGTTCAAGAGGCAACCAATACATGTGTCTCTCTCACATCAGTGTTTCTCTCTCTCTCTCTCTCTCTTTCTCCCTCCCTCCTCCCTTCCACTCTAACTAAGAATCAATGAAAAAGTGTCCTCAGGTGAAGATTAACAAAACAAAAACAAAAAAAGGAAAGAAAGAAAGAAAAATAATAATAATGAGGTTGAGCATCTTTTCTTATGTTTATTGACCCCATGGTGGTGTCTTCTTGAATTGCTTATTCATGTTCTTTATTTTTCTTCTTGAGTTTGTCTTTGTCTTACTGATTCATGAGAGTTCTTTATGTGTCCTTTGTCTTTTATGTGTGCTATGTCTTTTCACTTTGATTACAATGTCTTTTGTTAAATAGGTTTTTAAATTTTTGTTTTGTGCTATCTGTGTTTCAACTCAGAATTATTTGTTGAACACCTACTATGCACCATTCTAGCTGATGGGTATAGAGCATTGAGCAAAGGAAACAAAAATCCCTGCTTTCATGGAGCTTACCATTCCAGTTGGTGAGAGAGAAAAAAAAAAAAAATGTATGAGTAAATACAAAGTAGGTCAGAGGTGATGGGTGCAATGAAAACTTAAAAAGACAGGGAAGGAATGAATAGGCTGTGTTGAGATAGGGAGGATTGTTATTCTAGTGGGGTGGTCCGGGAAGGCCTACCTAAGAAGGTAACATTTGAGCAATAGCTTCAAGAACATCAAAGAGGCCAGTGTGGCTCAGACTAATTGGCCTGGGAGTAGTGTAGTAGTAGATGAAGTTAGCAAAGTAAGAAGATAAGATCATTTAGGACAGTGGCTCTCAACCTGTGGGTCGCGACCCCTTTGGGAGTCCAACGACCCTTTCACAGGTGTTGCCTAAGACCATCAGAAAACACACATTTCCGATGGTCTTAGGAACTGAGACACCGCTCCTCTATCCGTCTCCAGGCGGGTCCGCCCACATGCAGATAAGCCCACATACAACATGAGGAACTGTATTAAAGGGTCGCGGCATTAGGAAGGTTGAGAACCACTGCTTTAGGACCTTGTAGGCCATTATAGGGATTTTTGCTTTTCTTCTTGACCAAGATGGGAAAACCACTGCGGGGATTTTGGGTGAAGAAGTGATATGATCTGACTTTGGGCTCTATTTATTGAAAGTAGACTGTGGAAGGCAAAGGCAGAAGCAGAGAGAACATTTAGTCTTGCAGTAATCCAAAGGAGGAATGATAGTGGTACCACCAGAGTAGTACCAGTGCAAGTGTAAGAAGTGGTCAGATTCTAGATATATCTTGAACATAAAATTGACAGGATTTGTAAATCACTTGGTTATGGCAAGAGAAATACAAAGAAGACCTTAAGGCTTTTAAGTCTAAGCAACTGGAAGGACAGTTATTTATAAAGATAGGAATGATTGCCTAAAGAACAGATTTTTATGGGGAAAGGGTACATGGGGAGATTGGAAGTTCAGTTTTGGACATTTTCTGACATACCTATTAGACATCCAAGTAGAAATATTGAGTAGTCACTTGGATATACAAGTTCAGCTTACTCAGGGGAAAGGTTTGAGCTAGAGATATAAATGTGGGAGTCCTCAGAATATAAATAGCATTTACAGTCATGAGGCTAGATGAGATCACCAAGGGAATTAGTTCGGACTGTAAATTAAAAAGTAGTCCAGGGCATGCCAATGTTAAGAAGCCAGAGAACTGTGTTAGGAACCAGCTACAGATACTGAGAAAGGCCAGTGAAATAGGAGCAAAACAATGAAAATGAGCTGTCCTGGAGGCCAAGCGAAGAAAAGTGTTAAGGAAGCAATCAGCTGAGTGATGATGCTGATAGCTCAGATAGTATAAATACCTAGAATTAACAATTGTACTTTGCATTGCAGTGGTTATCAGTGACTTTGAGAAGAGCAATCAGTAGAATGAGAAGGGCAGAAATCTTACTGGACTCCAGAGAAGGGTGAGGAGAGGTATTGGAGGCAGGGAGCAAAGGAAACAATTACTTTCTTTTACTTAACCATCGTTTTTGAATAACAAAATAAACAGCAAATATAACTAGATATTTTAAATGAGTATAATGAAGATTCTTGAAAAGTGTTTTACAGATGCTAAATAAGATGTGTACTGCCCTGGCCCGTATGGCTCAGTGAGTGTCGTCCCATACACCAAGGGGTTTGCAGGTTCAATTCCTGGTCAGGGCATATGCCCAAGTTGCGGGTTCAATCCCCAGTCAGAGCACATGCTGGAGGCAACTGATCGATGTTTCTCTCTTTCCCTTCCTCTCTCTAAAATCAATGTTAAAAAAACAAACGTGTACTAATATGAATACACTTTGAGTATGTTAATTACAGATTTACCATGGTCCTGTTATACTGGGGGACCATTTATCAAGTCAAGAAAGTTCCTCTGTATTCCTAATTTAAGGTTTTATTATTTTATAAGGTGTTGTCTTCTTTTTTCCCTGCATTACTCAAACTGGCCCTAAGATTTATCTCCTTTATTTGTGTTAGATTACATTGATACATTTTTCTAATGTTGAACCATCCTTTCACTCTTAAGATAAATCCTTCTTGGTCTTATAGGGTTTTATTATTACTATTATTGTTTATGTTTTGTGCTTTTTAAAAATAACATTGATTTATCATTTTATTTTTGTTTTTTAATCTATATTTTATAATAAGGTTGATTTTTATATTGTCATTGTCCAGTTTTGGTTTCAAGGTTATATCAACCTGATAAAATTAGTGAGTAGTTTTAAGTAGTAGGCATTTTTTTTCTTAAATAGTTGACATATGAGAAGATTATCTGTTCCTTGAATATTCAAGAAAGCTACCTTTAAAAGTATCTGGGTTTGGTGTTTCCTAAGAAAGGGACATTTAATTACCAATTCAATTTCCTTGATAGTTACTGGTGTATACAGCTCTTCAATTTTTTTAGTCAATTTTGGTAATTCATTTATTTCTGAAAAAGTGTATTTTATCTTGTTTTCAAATGTATTGGCATAAAGAACTTTGTTGTGATTTTTTAAAATCTCTATTATATCTCTAATTATGCCATCTTTTTCATTCCTAATATTCTTTATGTCTTTTTTAAGTCAGCTTTGCTATATGTTTTTTTTAGTACATTTTTCAAAAAACCAACTTTATATTTTGTTGATCCTCTCTACTTTCATCCATTTCATCGAAACAAATAAATTTTATTTTCTTTCTTCTATTCCCTTTAGGTTTCTTCTTCTCTTTTTTCTGTCTTCTTAAATTGAAATGCTTTATATCTGGAGACAGATAATGTCAGATTGTTCTTCTATTAATGATGCTATGCTTGACCATTTTGGTTAGAGATAACTGCTTGTTCTTTCCACTTTAAAGGAGCATTATTCCCTTTGCAAATGCTAAGTAGTCAGTAGGGTAATACTTTGCTATGTGCAAATATTGTATTACTCAACATAATTTCACCTAATAAGTTTAACAACCACTAATCTTTCCCTAATCAATTATTCCAGTGGGGCTTGCTAATGATTTTCTAATTCTATTATTGTTTCTACATTTATTAACTGATTTTATTTCATAAAGAAGAGTTTCCTTTTTTGTTGTACCTTTTTATTTTTTATTTTAGTTTAGTGAAGGGGGTTGCTTGTTTTCAAGTTATTATAAAATTTTTTTCAGTGTATTGTCAATTACAGTCATTATTCCTTTTAATGCTCAAATTGTCCCAAATATGGCTAGTAGGAACCCTTTCAAACTGGCCCTTGTCTTCTTTTGACAAGTCTCCATTCATCTTTGAGCATTTCCTTGCTTTCTGGCAGATGTCCTAAGTCTACTTTTTTTTTGTTCAGATAGAGTGGGAGGGAGAGAGAGGAAGAGAGAGAGAGAAACATCGACGTGAAAGGGACACATCGAGTGGCCGCCACCCGCACGACCAACCAGGGCCGGGGACAAACTGCAACCGAGGCACACGCCCTTTGCGGGAACCGAACCCGGGTCTCTCTGGACCGCAGGCCGACGCTCTAACCGCTGAGCCAAACCGGCCAGGGCTAAGTCTACTTTTTACTCTCCCTGCCCCAAACTTGGAATTAGCCATTTATTAATGGCACCATCTTGACTAAAAGCAGTCTGCTATCTTTCTACAGTGCCATTCTTTGGTCTTTAGAGTTAAACATTTTTGCATAATGAAGTTTACATATTCCATTCTCCTGTATGTTTTCATTGCTAAAATGGTTTTGTGGTGGGCCACCTGAGAGGTAAGAAGGGGTGCTTCTTTTTACCACTAAGGGAGTGATACTGTACATGTAACCTTCTTAAAATTTAAAGTTAAGCTATCTTCACCTCAGCTTCATTAGGTGGTATATGCCCTTGAAACCAATAGACTATTAATACATTAAGTTACTTGGCTAAAATGGATAGGTTTTGCTGTATACCCTAATGATAATGCTAGCTGACATTGAAATGAATGCAAGCTTAAAAAACATAGTGGGGCCTGACCAGTGTGGCTTAGTTGGCTGAGCCATGCACCAAGAGGTCACCAGTTCGACTCCCAGTCAGGGCACATGCCCGGGTTGCAGGATCGATCCCCAGTCGGGGACGTGCAAGAGGCAGCCAATCCATGTTTCTATCTCTCCCTCTCCCTTACTTTCTCTCTAAAAAACATTTTTTTTTTTAAAGTGGGTATTGTTGGGACAGAATTGAAACCAAAACAAGTTTTGGAGTACTTTATGAATATTATATAAAATCTGTTTTCCTAGGTGTAATTATTTTTTTATGAATTATTTACAAGGCTTTTGAGAGCTACTTCCCTTTTGTTAAGGCAGTTAAAAATCCTATTGCTGCCCGGCCGGTGTGGCTCAGTGGTTGAGCATCAACCCATGCACCAAGAGGTCGCTGGTTCAATTCCCGGTCAGAGCACATGCCCAGGTTGTGGGCCTGATCCCCAGTGGGGGGGGCATGCAGGAGGCAGCCAGTCAGTGTTCTCTCTCATCAATGTTTCTATCTCTCTCTTCCTCTCCCTTCCTCTCTCTAAAATAAATAAAGAAAGAAAAAATAAAAATAAAAATCCTATTGCTTTCAGGGTTATTTTGGTTCAGATAAGCTCAGTTTACTTGGATTTTTGACACAGAATAAAGTTAAGAATGTAAAGTAAGTTTTACTAAGAGGGCAGGTTTTGGGCCAAACTGTTACCTTTAGTCCTGCCTTGGCCATGGCTTTCAAAAAAGAATGGGTATTTAAAAGTGGCAAAGCCCCCAGCTCCCTGGCCTAAAATGTACTTGGAGCTGCCAGGTAGTAGAAACAGGTACTCTTCATAGCTATCCTGACTACTTCAAAAGTTCTAATGGGAATTATGGAACAGATAAGCATATATCTGGAAATGAAAAGGCAGATCCTATTGCTAAGTTATAGTTTCAGGATAGATTTCTAGTGATCTTCTGATTTGTGTTTTAGGTGACAGTGGGAAATTATTGATACAGATATTTTGCCTCACTACTCTAAAGATTATCTCTAGATGATGTAGAATTACAAAAAATGTAAATGAAAAATAAACATGAGCCTCCAGTATTTGGACTTCAAATAACTGCTCAAGCATATTAATTATATGATTGAAGTAGAGACTGAATGATTTAGACCATAACCATTATTGCTAATTTGAATCTAATCCAAATCATAAAGCATCTCAAAAATTCTAAAGGAAAAACTTGTGAAAATGATTGTTTTTCCATTTAATTTGTTTTGATGATTTTTCTATTTTAGTTGTGTGTTTAATTTTAGATTATAAATGCTTTGTGATTGATATACATTCTCTACAGTATTGGTAAAGTACCATGAACACACTTGTGCAATAAATATTTACCAGCTATTGGCAGTCCTTACCAACGGCTTAGTGCCCCTCTGGCACAAATCACTGTATACTCGTCATCTTTGGCAGAAAATTGACATTGAACATCTTGGCTAGAATTCTTTTGCTTGAACAAGGCAAACCTGTGAGTGTTGAATTATTGAACCCTTTTTTTATCTGACAACTGTTTTACTACTTTATATGGTATTTATGTGCTAACCAGAGGTCAACTAAAGCTCTTTGCTTATTAGATACTCCCAATAAAATAGAGTGCTTATTTAGCTTTCATCTGTATCTCTATTCATGTTCATTAATTTTCCAGTATTTTTTTGTTCTTCCTTTTATACAGTGAATATATTATTTTTTTCCTTAAACTCAAAGTGAAGCTCTGTTTATCTTTTGATGTGATAAACAGTTCCATTTGCGGGACTCCTTAACCCATGAGAAAAGAAAATTATGACTAGTTAATGAAGATGTAAAGTAGGACAAATTTCTTACCATAACTCTTGCTGTTAATAAAGAGGGAACATTTATTTATTTATTTATTTATTTTATCCTCACCCGAGGACATTTTTTCATTTTTTGTTCAGATAGAGTGGGAGGGAGAGAGAGGAAGAGAGAGAGAGAGAAACATCGACGTGAAAGGGACACATCGAGTGGCTGCCACCCACACAACCAACCAGGGCCAGGGACAAACTGCAACCGAGGTACATGCCCTTAGCGGGAACCGAACCCGTGTCTCTCTGGACCGCAGGCCGGCGCTCTAACCGCTGAGCCAAACCGGCCAGGGCGAGGGAACATTTATTAATTAAAATAATGTCTTCCTCTTCCCATCAACATTTCCATCCTTTTAGGAGGTATTTTAGTACTTCATAAAACTCACTGGACTTTTTTATTTTTACCTCTCACCCCTGATAATTAAATAATGTAAATGTCCTAGGATTTCCTTTACTGCTTAATTTTCTATTACCCTTTCCCACAGTTTTTCTGAACATTCTCCAGTACTTCTTGGTAATTCTGCATCTTAGGGATTTATCCATTTAAATTAATAGTTTGGCTATCAAGTGTCTACCTCATTTCCTTTGTTTACATTTTTAAATAAAAAAGAGGAGATCACTTACTGAGTTTGAGAAACAACATTTAAAATCTATAAAATGTATACTATTTCATAGGTATAGACCTAACATTGTAGTACTTGCATGAAAAGGAAATAAGAATTCTCTTTTTAAAGCAAAGGTATTTTTCCCCTAGTTTAAAATTATGATCATAACAATAAAACTTTTTCCAGGATTTTCTGCCTATTGAAGAAAACGAAAAATCCCTTTCAGAAAACATGGATGCATTTGAAAAAGTGAGGACAAAATTAGAAACACAGCCACAAGAAGAATATGAAATCATCAATGCAGAGGTAGGATATTTATGACTTTTTTTTAACTCTGATATTACCAGTCAGGATGTAAATGGAATACCTTGTAATTTATAGAAATAATCCCACATTAAACTTGGACTGCTTTTGGCTTTTCAGATATGCATAAAAACAAGTGTAGTGTGATCCTTAAAATAAATTATGAAGATCAAAACCAAGATGAATTTTTCAAGCATATCTTGTTAATTCTGGTTTTTGGAAACAACCAGTTTTGTTTCAAATTTTAAAAAATAATTCCTTGGATACCTTCAAATGAAACTAAATCATATTTCTTTATTATTAGAAAAGTATTTGATTGCTCTATGTACACTTTTTTTTTTAATAAAAAGAAATTCACTTTAAGTAGTGTAATATCATGAAAGTCAAATATTTTTTGACAATTTTATGGTTACCACAATCATAAGCATTCAATTGAAACAGGTTAAACATGCATGTTGAAAATTTTCAATAAGATTGGAAAACTGAACCAAGGCTTCTAAATGAAAATTACCACAGCCAACATCATACTGAATGGGCAAGAACTCAAAGTGTTTCACTTAAGACCAGAACAAGACAGGGATGTCTGCTTTCACCAGTCTTATTCAACATAGTACACAACAATCACACAAGAAGAAGAAATAAAAGGCATCAAATTGGAAAGGAAGAAGTTAACTGTAAACTTATTCACAGATGACTTGATATTGTATTAGAAAACACTAAAGACTCAACCAAAAAACTGCTAGATCTAATAAATGAATTTGGCAAACTAGCAGGATACAAAATTAATGTTCAGAAATCAGTGGCATTTTTATATACCAGTAATGAACTATCAGAAAGAAAACAATCCCATTTAGTGTTGCAACAACAATAAAAATAAAGTATCAAGGAATAAATTTAACCAAGGAGGTAAAGGACTTATATTGGAAAATTATAAGATACTGAAGAAACAAATTGAGGAAGATGCAAATAAGTGGAAGCTTGTACCATGTTCATGGATAGGAAAAATTAACATCATTAAAATGTCCATACTACCTAGAGCAATCTATAGATTCAATGCAATTCCTATTAAAATACCAATGACATATCTCTCAGATCTAGAACAAATATTCCAATAGTGTATATGGAACCACAAAAGACCCCTAAATATCCTCAGCAATCTTGAGAAAGAAAAGCAAAGTTGGAGGTATCACACTACCTGAAATTAAACTATATTACAATCCAGAGTAATCAAAACAGCACGGTACTGGCACAAGAACAGGCATATAGATCAAAGGAACAGAATAGAAAGCACAGAAATAAATCCATGCCTTTATGGTCAATTAGTATTTGACAAACGAGGCAAGAACATACAATGGGGTAAACACAGTCTCTTCAATAAATGGTGCTGGGAAAATTGGACAGATACATGCAAAAAAATGAAACAAGACCACCAACTTACACCATACACAAGAATAAACTCAAAATGGATTAAAGACTTAAATGTAAGTTGTGAAACCATAAAAATCCTAGAAGAAAACAGACAGTAAAATTTCAGACATTTCTCATAGCAATAGTTTTTGCAGAAATATCTCCTCAGGCAAGGGAAACAAAGGAAAAAAATAAATAAATAGGACTACATCAAAGTGAAAAAAGCTTTTGTACATCAAAAGAAACCATCAAAAAAATGAAAAGGGAACCCACTGAATGGGAGAACATATTTGCCAATGATACATCTGATAAGGAGTTAATTTCCAAAACATATAAAGAACTTATACTGCTCAACATTAATAAGATAACCCAATTAAAAAATGGGCACAGGACCTGAATAGACCTTTCTCCAAAGAGAACACATAGATGGCCATGAGAAAATGCTCAATGTCAGTAGTCATCAGAGAGATGCAAATTAAAACCACAAAGAGATAATCACCTCACGCCTGTCAGAATGGCTATTGTCAGTAAGTCAATGAACAAGTGTTGGTAAGGATGTGGAGAAAAAGGAACCCTTGTTCGTGCACTATTGGTGGGAATACAAACTGGTGCAGCCACTGTGGAAAAGAGTATGAAGTTACCTCAAAAAATTAAAAATGGAACTGCCTTTTGACCCAGTGATCCCACTTCTGGGAATATATCTGAAGAAACCCCAAACACTAATTCAAAATAATATATGCACCCCTATGTTCATTGCAGCGTTATTTACAATAGCCAAGATCTAGAAACAGCCCAAGTGCCCAACAGTAGATGAGTGGATAAAAAAGCTGTGGCATATTAACACAATGGAATACTACTCAGTTGTAAAAAAGAAGGAAATCTTACCTTTTGCAACAGCATGGATGGACCTGGAAATTACTATGCTAGGTGAAATAAGCCAGTCAGAGAAAGACAAATACCATATGATCTCACTTATATGTGGAATCCAATGAACAAAATAAACTGACGAACAAAATAGAAACAGAGGCATGGATGCATGGAACATACTGACAACTATCAGAGGGGAGGGGAGTTGAGAGGGCTGGATGAAAGAATGTGAAGGGATTAAGCAAAAATACATTTTTATATGTCATATATGTAATATATATAAAACAGACACAGACAACAGTGTAGTGATTGCCAGAGGGAAGGGGGATGAGGGTAGTGGAGGTGGGCAAAGGAGGGAAATATGGTGACAGAGAGAGACTTTGCTTGGGGCAATGGGCACATGGTGCCCTGTACAGATGATATTTTGTTAAGTTGTATACTTGAAACCTGTGGATTCTTTGGGGTTTTTCTATGTACAACATCATGTAATCTGTGAAAAATGACAGTTTTACTTCTTCCTTTCCAATTTGATGCCTTTTATTTCTTCTTGTCTAATTGTTGTGGCTACTACTTACAGTACTATGTTGAATAAGAGTGGTGAAAGCAGAAATCCCTGTCTTGTTCCTGATCTTAAGTGAAACACTTTGAGTTTTTGCCCGTTCAGTATGATGTTGGCTATGGAAATTTTCATTTAGAAGCTGTGGTTCTAAATCTTATTGAAAATTTAAATAAATGAAAGAAAATTGCATACATGGTAGAATGGAAATAGCAATAGGTTAAGAATCACAAATTCTATGGTGATGGAAAAAGTAAAGAAAAAATCATAAATTCCAAGTTATGCCACTGTCTAACAGGTAATGTGTCTTAAGCTACCTGAAATCATTTCATCAATCAGTTGCATTTAATATATAGGTATTATACAGGAGTACTATTCATTCTCTCATTTTCAATTTATATCTGTCACCCCACAGAAGATAAAATGCTTTGTGTAAAATCAAATCAAGACCATGAACAGTTGGTGGTGACAGCATATTTTAGAGAAAAGAATCTCATAAAGTTCTTGAATGGGATTTCAACCCAGTCTGAGCCACAGTTTTCTCATCTGCATCGTTTGGATTATCTTAAAGATGCCACTTGATCTCTGTTAATTGAATCCTACTATAGGGATGTCACATGTTCCCAAAATGTAGCTAAAGTGCTTTGTACAATCATGAGAACTGACAGATTTCATTATGTCTTCTCTTTGTTGCCTCTTTCATTTATGTATACAAATCTCCTTAAGTGATTGTGACATATGAAAACCATTTCTTTACCACTATTTTGTAAAAAGTGATCCATTTTATATTTTTTATGTGTTCATTCATAAACTTCAGTAGGTCTGCTTTTGTGAAAGATCTCATTTCTTCATCTTGACTAGTCATCAGACCATTAAATAGTTAATCAAATTATGTTTAAATCATTATTTATTATGTGTTATTAAATAAACCATTTGTTTCTTTACATTGTCAGGTTAAACATGGTGGTTTTGTTTACTATCAAGAAGGTTGTTGCTTGGTTCGTTCAAAAGATGAAGAAGGTATAAGTTTTTCCTTTTAACATACTCTGATTTTTCAGATTTCACATTCTTCATAGGAAATTTGATATTAGATTCTCAAAAGTATAGAAAATATTTTTTTAGATTATTTCTGAAATTTTGTTAAATGGCTAGTTTTTGTTTGTTTAAGACATAGTTAACAGCTATACTCAAAAGCTTTGACAGGAAGAATGGAGGTAGGAACCAGCATTTTTTGAACATCTGCTATATCCCAAGTACTGTGCTAGGAATGATTATTCATTGTCATTTACATTGTCTTTCTAGGTTCTATATGGTCTATAAATACTAGACTATAATGGTATCAAATAATATCACATAAGTTGATGCATAATATAATATTAAATAACATAAATTAATATTAAGTAACTAATGCCAGTTTCTATGTAAATCAAGCTGCCATTAATGCTAAAGGAAGCCAGAATATAGCTTCTTATAGGAGAAGAATGCTAATTTAAAACATTGAAATACAGTTTAAAATATTTTAAAGTACATCTTGTGGTGCTATCTCTTTCATCCTTTTCTTTATGTAGCAGACAGTGATAATTACGAAGTTTTGTTCAATTTGGAGGAACTTAAATTAGATCAGCCCTTCATTGATTGTATCAGAGTTGCTCCTGATGAAAAATATGTAGCTGCCAAGATAAGAACAGAAGATTCTGAAGCATCTACCTGTATAATTGTGAAGCTCAGTGATCAGCCTGTAATGGAAGCTTCTTTCCCAAATGTGTCCAGTTTTGGTAAGCCACAAACCAAAACAGTCTTCTAAAACAGACAAAGCAACAGTAAAAGAATTGTTCACACGTTTGAAACATATTACTTGCCTGTGTGAGTGAGCGAGAATGTGAGGAGGGCTTGATCAGTTTATCCCTGTGGACTCCACACCTTGTTGTGTGCCTCTTATTCAGATCATCCCTTCTTTAATTATATATCCAGTAGCAAATTGACCAAGGTCACTACCTAGAGGAACTTTGGAACATGTTGAACTAACTTATTCATCAGTAAAAGTTACAATATTTTTACTAATAGAACCAACTTTAAATTTTATCATCGATCATTGAGGAATACTTATGTTCATACTTTATCCCCCCACTTTTCATTTTTGGACATAAATTTCCCCATTGTTTAATAACTAAATGCTTTTGCAATGAATTGAAATTATGCCCTATCTAACTGATCCGAAGACATAAATTTTGTACATTTTAACCTCTCTTAAAATCAGGATGCATACTATACAGTGATGTCTTACAGTAACTGTCAGCCAGGTGGCAGTCATGATGTAATTGTGTGAAAACCCATTGACAGCTTCTGGTAAGACCAAGAAAACAATAGCATTAAAGTATATTCGGTAGTCTGAGGTATCCTGTGGCTTGAAGGCAAACAGAAAACATTTAGGCAGGAGAGAAAATAATCTAATATTTCCTCAGACTTAAAGTTAGACGTTTTATATTTAAACATAATTCATCTCCTGAAAACAAATATGACTTTACTAAAGTCTTTCCTAAATATTGAACATTCATCTCCTATTGAAACTTTAGTGCCCTGAGACTGATAACTATTTGAAAACTTAGACTTGATGTAGTGTAGTATTTTATTCTCTGGAAAGCTCTCAGGCTTATATATAACAGGTTATATATATACTTGAACCTGTAAGATTTAGATTTCCAGGGATAAACTTACACATCTCTTTTCTCTGGCACTCAAAATTAGAATGCACAGTGCCTTTTTTTTTTTTTTAACTGTAAGTAGGTGGCTATGTATAATTCTTTAATTATTTTTTCCCAGAATGGGTCAAGGATGAAGAAGACGAGGATGTTTTATTCTATACCTTCCAGAGGAACCTTCGCTGTCATGATGTGTATCGAGCCACTTTTGGTGAGAACAAACGTAATGAACGTTTTTACACAGAAAAAGACCCAAGGTACTAGAATAATACAATTAAATCTTTCCTCCAAAGTATTTCTCCAGTTATCTAAAGTGCTGCTCTTGGTTGACTTAAAATATTTATTTTGGCTGGAACCCGATATAATAAGGCTAAGATGAGCTTAATCATTCTTTTTTATTTTTAATGCTTTTATTGATTTTTTAGAGAGAGAGAGAATCATGAATTATGAGAGAGAAACATCGATCAGCTGCCTCCTGCACGCCCCCCACTGGGGATTGAGCCCGCAACCCAGGCATGTGCCCTGACTGGGAATAGAACTGGGAATCGAACTGGGACCTCTCAGTCCATGGGACGACGCTCAATCCACTGAGCCACATTGGCTGGGCATAATCATTCTTTTTTATAAGTTGTTGAGGTTCAAAATTAGAGTCTAGGTATATTCAGACTCCAGAGTAAACACGAATACATCATTAGACTACAAATGATGAGTTAATATCATTCTCTCTGGACTGTGACACATGAGAGGAGTTGTTGATTGAGCATTTAATAGGGTTGTCATATAGCGATCATAAATCGCTTATAAATCATAACTAGATACCATGGTATCTGTTACACAGAATTCACTACTCATTTCATATAGATTATCTGAATTTTAAGTTGCTTTGCTTTGAGCCATGATGGCAACTGGTCTTTAAATTTCACTTTCCCCAGTACTTTGGTAATTCCTTCTTAAAGCTAATTCTCTTTATTTTCTTGTAATCTCCAGGATGCATGCCTTATATTACCACTTAAGCTTGGAAAGAAATGATAGTAAATGTATCTGGCAAAATCCCTTGACTGAGAAACAATTTTTTTCTTGACACAAGTGTCCTGTCACTTCATACATCATTCCACAATATAGTGTGGATAATATCTGAACATATTTTGCAAGAAAAAAATGGGGTTTAATACTAAATAAATCTATGGCAGAGAAGTCAATACCCAAAACAGGAAAATTAACCCTTCATTTCATAACCTTAGAGCTTGCAAGGACCTTAAAGAAAATCTTGTATAACTCTCAGTTAATATTAATAATTTGAAGTCTAGAGAAATTACATTATTCCAGCCCATAGAACTAACATTCTTGGTCCAGTAATACAGTCATTGCTTTTCTCATTAAAACAATCATTTCTGATGATGTTTGTTTTAATGAGAAACTACCAAACTATTCATATGATCCACTGTTTTATGTATCACTGTTCAAGGATATCTTTTGGAGATGATAGTTTAAGCTGATAATTTATTTTTTATATTAATGACTTGATTCTGAATCATTTTCCATCTTGTGAATAAAGCTTGAAATTGAAAAAACAAAACAAAAAATTAAAAACTGGTGCAGTGAGCTATACCCCTTGAATAAGGTACTTGCTTGCCATATATTGTTACTGTCTAAGTTCTAAGATTAAGCGAGTTATGTATCCATTTAAGATTCTTGGAAAGTATTTGGCTTCTAGCATGCTTTTTCTTCCCCATAGGGAATGAACCATAATTAAATATGTTTAAGCCTAGTTTGGCATTCAGAACCCTGATCTACAGCACAGTACTTTCCAGGAGTCCTAAATATATGTATGATAACTCACTTCTGTATAGTTACTTTTTTTTTCAGTATTTTTACTATGAATTACTTTTATAATAAGGAAACATGTAAATAACATTTAAAGCCATCCATTTTGTCAGTGTGAATTAGTATAATGCTGTTAAGATATTATTTGATTATATTTATTAAGAATCATAAAAATACTCTTAATCATTAAATTAGTATTTCCATTCTTAAGAGTTTATCCTAAGGAAATATTGTAAAGGTCAGGGAGAGGGAAACTGTCTTCATGAATATGTTGCCATTTATATCCTTTATTACAATGAAACATTAAAATCTAAATTTTTAAAAATTATGATACTTTAACTTGATAGAATATTAGGTAGCCACTAAAAATAATGACCATAAAGAGTATGTAACTAATGTTGGGGAAGATACTGATATGTGATGTAAAAAAAAAGAAATGCAGAATCCTGCTCTGGCTTGTGTGGCCCAGTTGGTTGGAGCGTCTTCTCGTACACCAAAAGGTTGCAGGTTCAATCCCTGATCCAGGCGTATATGGGAGGCAACCAATCGATGTTTCTCTCTCTCTCTCTCTCTCTCTCTCTCTCTCTCTCTCTCTCTCTCTCTCTCTCTCTCCCCCCCCTCCCTCTCTCTCCCTTCCCCTCTCTCTAAAATCAGTCAATAAGCATCAATAAGCATGTCCTTAGGTGAGGATTTAAAAAATGCAGAATCCTGCCCGGCCAGTGTAGCTCAGTGGTTGAGTGTCAACCCATGCACCAAGAGGTTGCCGGTTCAATTCCTGGTCAGGGCACATACCCAGGTTGTGGGCCCGATCCCCAGTGGGGGGCATGCAGGAGGAGGCCAGTCGATGTTCTCTCTCATTGATGTTTCTCTCTCTCTCTCCCTCTCCCTTCCTCTCTCTCTAAAAATCAATAAAGAAAAAAATGCAGAATCCTTAATTGCATGTATATTTTAATTATATCTATTTAAAGACATGCATGAAATACAAATAAACTATAGAAGAAGAAAATAGAAAAATTAAAATAATTATGTTAATTTTTTTTAATGTGTTAGGTTAGTGGGATTGTGAGGAATTTTCTTTCTGGCTATTGTTCTGTTTTGATGTAAAAACTAAGAGGAAAGGAAATTCAACATGTACACAGAGGAAAAACAAAGTAAACTGTGTCCCTTTTTTAACCTATAATTATGTATCTCCTCTAGGAAGTTCATTTCTTCTTAGCAAAAAGCTCTATAATCTATTAATGTGATTGAGAGTTAGATGATGTCTGTACTTTACCTTTAAATGCATTCAGAAAAAGATGGATTGATGATACATAGATATGTGATAAATATATATATATATTTATATATTAATTATTAAATATATATATAGCAAGCCCTGGATAGTGTGGTTCACTGGTTAGAGCATCCGCCCACACACTGAAGGGTTGCAGGTTTGATTCTCAATCAAGGGCAGGTACCTGGGTTGCAGATTTGATCTCCAGTCCCCACCAGGGTACATGTAGGAGGCAACCAATTGATGTGTCTCTCACATCAATGTTTCTCTCTCTCTCTCTCCTCCTCCTCCCTCTCTCTCCCTCCCTCCCTTCCTTCCACTCTCTCTAAAAATATCAATGGGAAAAATATCCTCAGGTGAAGATTAAGAAAAAAATAATTATATACATAAATCTTAGTTGTGGGTATATGGGTATTTACCTTACATTCCTTTCAACTTTTCTGCATGTTTGAAACATGTTCATAGCAAAATGTTAGAGAAAAATTATTTTGAATGTTTTGGAGGATGATAAGAAAAATAATAGCAGTATTTTAGTTTACAAGCAGAATTCACTAAGGAGTTGTTTTTCTTTTCTATCTACATTATATATTAACATATATACTGACCACCTGTGAGATACCATCAATAACAAGGTAGCATGCATTTCAAATTTATTGGATTTTCATATCTCTCTCTCTTCCTCTCTCTCTCTCTCTTTCTCTGCATAGCTATTTTGTTTTCCTTTATCTTACAAAAGACAGTCGTTTCCTCACCATAAATATCATGAACAAGACCACTTCTGAAGTGTGGTTGATAGATGGCCTAAGTCCTTGGGACCCACCTGTACTTATCCAGAAGCGAATACATGGGGTCCTTTACTACGTTGAACACAGAGATGATGAATTATACATTCTCACTAATGTTGGCGAGCCTACAGAATTCAAGGTGATACTCTATTCTCCTTAACCCCATTTAGGCTGTTAAGAAGTGTCACACCTCCATCAGCAACATTTCTTGCTCTAAGAGTTACTTGTTTCATAGGCTTTTGGTAAAGTGTAGAAATTGATGCTGCTTTCCTTCTTGTGCTGAACCAGTCCCATTTGAATTGTGCCTAGAAAGGATACTAAATAAAACATACTCTATCCTGAGTATATCAGTTATCAAAGCCAAATTTAGTAGCTTAAAAGAACAAACTTTTATAAATTCATGATTTTGTGAGTTAGCAGTTTGGATCCCTCTCAGCTAGGCAGTTCTGTTGGTCTCAGCTAGGTTCACTGATGCCTCCACAGTCAGCTGACTGTCAGTACCCTCACTCAGATGTCCAATGGTTGGCTGTCAGCTAACCACTGGGCCACCCAGCAGGCTAACCTGGACTCATTCAGTGGTGATGGTCACACCTCAGCCCTGATGCAGTTCTTTCAGCTCTTCATAAAACAGTGAAGAATAGTATATCTAGTTTTCAGTGGTTTCATCTATGGATTTTGGATTTTGTAGTCATCATGTTTTGTTACCTATAGCTCTTCTAACTTTGTTCCACACAGCTAATGAGAACAGCAGCTGATACACCTGCTATTATGAATTGGGATTTATTTTTCACAATGAAGAGAAATACCAAAGTCGTAGACTTGGACATGTTTAAGGATCACTGTGTTCTATTTCTGAAGCACAGCAATCTACTTTATGTTAATGTGATTGGTCTGGCTGATGATTCAGTTCGGTCTCTAAAGGTATGTTTAATTATCAAAAGACAATATTGTTAATCAAAATACATGCAGTTTAGCTTCACCAGAACATCAAATTGTTAATAATTAGCAATGTACTTTTTCTTAAAAGAATTAAATGGAATTTAGCATACTAGGTCTTTATCAGATTTAGGAGGTATGTCTCTTATTATATATCACATATTTCTACAGCTGTAGATATAGTAATAACTCAGGCCAACTTGGCAGCTGGTACCTAACCACTGCCTGCTGCACCATCCCACCCCAGTGGAGATAGTAGGCATGCCCACTGTGTTTGTGCCACTGCATGCTTGCATCGGCATCATCTCTCTGCCATTTTTCTTACCCAGGGCATCAGGAAGGGTGAACTTTGGTTTCTTTCAGTAACGGGGTAGCAGTCTCCACTACAACACAGCTGTGATGCTGGCACATCTCCCTGGCAGGCTGACTCACTGATATTGCCTGTCTGTGGCTGCCAGGAAAGATTATCTGCCTCCACAGGTGAACTTCCAATGGCACCCTGTTGCCCAGTTTTAAAGCAGCATTAACCTGTGACTTAAGATACCAGGCACTGGGGGGAAGAGGAGAGGCTTCCATTTTGCTTGACATGGAAAGAGTTGTGGAGGCAGTTGACCAGCTGGCATAAACCACATACACCTCCCTAACTGCAGTGTTGTCACAACTTCTGTTAAAATGCAGTTCCAGTGAATTCACTGGCTGTTTATTGAACTTCTATGTACAAAGTACTGTATTGGGTACTCTAGAGTGGAAAGACAGCAGGACAAAATATCTGGCCTTAAGGAGGATACAATTTATCATGAAATTTGACTAGTACACAGAGAGTAGGTATAAGGTGGACTTAAATAAGTGGTATCAAGAATGAAGGAGATATACAATCACTATTAGGATACCACAGTAATAGTTGTAGGCAAGATCCACCAATGGATGCTAAAATGAGTGGGCATATTAAGGATAAATAGATTATTTTCCTAGTCTTCATTAGAGGACTAGTATCGCCCACAAAATATTTATTAATTACAAAGGGAAAAACAGCACTTTACAGTGAAAAACCTGGCAAGAGATCATGGTTGACATCACAAATAATAGGATTTGTTGACATGTATTCCTGTCTGATATTCTTGCTAAAAATGTATAACCTCTATTTGTTCATGAAGAAACATCAGACAAATCCAAAAAGACATTCTACCAAATAATTGCCCTATAAGTTCCTTAAAGTCAAGGAAAGACTGAGGAAGTTTCACAGATTAGAGGACACTAAGGAGACACAACAACTAAACGCAATGTAGAATCCTAAATTGGAATCTCGGACAGAAAAAGGACATTAATGGAAACATATATAGGTGAAATTGAATAATGTCAATAGTTTAGTTAATAGTAAAAAATAATAATGAAATAAATAAATGAGTGGTATCAAAAACATAAAATGTGCTGTGGGGCCCAAAGGAGAGGAAGAGGGACCGAGAAAGCTTTTTTTTTTTTTCCTTATTGATTTTAGAGAGAGAGATGGAAACATCAATGAGAGAGAACATCGATTGGCCACCTCCTGCATGTCCCCTATTAGGGATTTAGTCCACAACCTGGGCATGTGCCCTGACCGGGAATCGAACCGGTGACCTCTTGGTGCATGGGTCAGTGCTCAACCACTGAGCCACATCGGCCAGGCCAAGAAAGCTTTTTATAGGGGAAGTAGAATTTGAGATAAACCAAAGAGGATAGATTGGATTTTGATGGGTAGCGGGGGAATGGTACTCTAGGATGAGAAACTCTACCAAATAAAGTGCTAAGCTGGAGAAGTTCAGAAAATGTTCAGGAAACTGCTAGTGATTCTGTTATATTGAAACAGAATAAATTTCTGGAGGATGAAACTATGATTTGACTTTTTTTTTATTGTCAAGGTGATGAATTTATGCATAAGTTATAAAGAGGGGGAACATTTGACATTTGGGGACGGGAATGATTTGAGGAGTAAGCTGTACTTCATGAGCTTATCTGGCAGCCACATTAGGGTACACTGAAGCAACGAGATAAGG
Source organism: Tadarida brasiliensis (assembly GCA_030848825.1). Taxonomy (NCBI): domain Eukaryota; kingdom Metazoa; phylum Chordata; class Mammalia; order Chiroptera; family Molossidae; genus Tadarida; species Tadarida brasiliensis. The sequence goes on from CM061270.1 coordinate 49,902,349, forward strand.
GGCAGGGAGATTACTTTTGAGATTGTTATAGTAGTATAAAATAAATTACAAGGCTTAAAGCAACCAAAATTTTCCAGCTACATCATAAAGTCCAATTATCTAATGTAATGTCTGGTGTCTTAGAGGGCTATTATAGTCGTCCTAAAGCAAAAATGGTGATTTTACTTTAGCAAATTTTTATTGCTTTTATCTACTGGATTCAAAGTGTCTTCTCACTTGCGAATTGATGCCAAATTCAAATATCTTTAACTGGGAAACTTATTGCAATCTATGTGAATACAGATGGGAGAAAAATATATAATTTCTGGCAGTGCATTTATTACAACAAAATTCTGTCAAGAACATGAGGAATGTCATGAGTTTACTCTGCTATAAGATTGGACTTCTAAGTAAATATGACCTTTTATGTTTTTTGTAAGTATTTCTATTTTCCATGGTTTGAACTTCCATTAGAACAAGCACCATGTCTTTAATTTTTCTATATCCTCTACTTTATTCCCTAACCCATCCCAGCCTATAGTACCTAGTGTACCATGTATCAAGTTCTGAGTCGTCATCACATGGAATCAAAGACTATAGTATATACCAGGTGCTACTTAAAGAGAATTTCACAGATCAGAACCTTTTCATGAACTGCATAAGACTGATTAATATGCATAAACAGTGCCATATACAAAGGACAGAATCTTTAAGCCAAACTATGATTGGGTTTTAAAGTATTTCTGTTGTAACATCTCTGCCTAGTGGGCACTTGACTAAAATATCTTTTTAAACTCAATCTCAGCAATAGAAATGTAAAACCCTTAATATACTTGCCTCCTATCATTGGTCATCATGTTTTCAGTATTTCTTGGTAATATTTTTTTCTTTATAAAATGAAGTTATGGCCTACACTGGTGTGGCACAGTTGGTTGGGGCATTGTCTCATGCACTGTAAGGTCATGGGTTCAATTCCCAGTCAGGGCACATGCCTAGGTTGCAGGTTTAGTCCCTGGTTAGGATGTGTGCAGGAGGCAACCGGTCGGTGTATCTCTCATATTGATATTTCTTTCTCTCTCTCTCTTTTCCTCCCTCTCTAAAATCAATAAAAAGAAAAAAAAGAAGTTATGATCGTTTAATTGGTTATGATATTTAATTTAAGCAAATTGGAAAATGTTTTGTTTTGTGCTAACATCAATGTATTTGGTGGAGTATGCATACTTGGGCCGATTTTCTTTCAGCATTTACATCTTAATCATTCTTTTTGGGGGGAGGTCTTATTCTCTTTAATCATTCTTTCCATGCAATGACTGTGATTTGCTGGTAAAATACTAAAGCTGAACCTATTCTGTCAATTATCTAGAACTATCTATCTGCATGTCACCTGGCCAACGTATAATTATTCTTGGGTGCTGTCCATTAATATACATGAATGATACTGCAGGCTTATACAAATGGGAAATGTGCCTTAAGATACTCTTGAGATCATTAATGCCTTATTTCTGCATCAGGGGGACAGACTTTAAAAAGCCTACAGCCTTGGAACAGTTTTTGTTATGATTAAATCTTTAACCTGGTCCATTAGTTCAAGAAATACCCACAAAAGACTTTTTGATTTATTGTAACCACTTGGTGTAAAACTAAAACAGCTTAGTACATGGATCACACAGAAACTTTTAAAGTCTCACCGAAGGATGGAAAACCTTGTGCCTCCATGGGCTGAGGACCCTTGTACCCTCAGTCTGGGCCTGGTTAAGAGGTTAGCAGCAGTGCTTCTTTGTTTCCCACTAAGGTCTCACTTCGTTTATGCTACCAGATTTCCCAACTTTCATATTACATTTTTCTTTCTGGTTATGGCTTGTATTTAAATATATTGTCCTTGAAAATAATCCTCAGTCTGAAGAGAATAAATTGGAAACTGTTGTTAAGAAATATTGCAAATGTATGTCCTTGTTAGTGTTTCAGGGAAATAGATTCTTTGGATTAATTACAAAAATTTTGCTCTGGAAACATACGCTCTTTGGCTGTAGTTTCTACAAGTTAAATGGTGCACTCTTTATGCACACATCCCCCAACTACACTTTCTGAGTAGTGTCCACCAGTGACTTTGTTGTGCCAAGACCTCTGATTTTCTAAGGAATTTACTCTTTCTACAATTACTCAGGAAAAGAAAGGTAATTTTCTTTTAATGTTCTGACTCTCAGCACCATTTCTAAGACACTGTCAGCCTGCTTACCAGAGTTCTTTAAAAGGTGTAAGAAGGATGTTAGTGGAAGGCTAGAGGCAGGACCCTGCTGCTCTGAGAGAATAAATTTTTATTCCTTTCCTTTTTTTCTTAAAGTTAAGAATCTTAATCATAATAGTTCAGAGTCTTTCAGAGTGAATGTGCGGGAAGGGTTTTGTTCTGCACAATGGTTAGCCTGGGAGCTAAAGTTAGAAACGAAGTGTAACTGCTTTAGTGCTGCTGAGCCAGTTTGTAGCCCTGGAATAATAACTGTCATCACTGTGGGTGTCCAGGCAGCGGAGTATGGGCTGGTGGGTAAATTATTAAAAATACATGTCAGAGCCTGGCTGGTGTGGCTCAGTGGTTGGGCATTGACCCATGCACCAAGAGGTCACTGGTTCAATTCCCAGTCAGGGCATATGCCCAGGTTGTTTGCCAAATCCCCAGTGGGGGGCGTGCAAGAGGTGGCCAATCAATGTTCTCTCATCAATGTTTCTATCTCTCTCCCTCTTCCTTCCTCTCCCTAAAATCAATAAAGGAAAAAAAAAATTTAAAAAAAAAATACATGTCAGAGATTTCATGTTCTATGAGAACAGAGATCTTGGAGATATCACTCAGTTCTGAATTACTATTTGATTTGCTCTTGATTCTTTTGCTGTTATTTTATTGCCCAAGTTTAAACCCCAAAATAAACTTTATTAAAGATTTCATGTAATTCAGAATCATGCTAAACCATTTTCCTATCATTTTTCCTTATTTTATTGGTCATTAGTGTTGAGCTGTATTTGTTTTTTACTTAAAATGTATTCTGTCGTGCTGAAGTAATCTTTAAATGAAGCATTATGTAATAGTGGATAGAAGTAAACTTGATGTTCACATTGTCTTGTTTGGAGCAGACCTGGAAATTTAATTAATGATACTTAGTGTCTAGATAAAGAGTAAAACTAACTTTTATTTCTTTAGCTCCCTCCGTGGGCCTGTGGATTCATAATGGATACAAATTCAGACCCAGAGAACTGTCCCTTTCAGCTTTGTTCTCCAATACGTCCCCCAAAATATTACACATATAAGTTTGCAGAAGGCAAACTGTTTGAGGAGACTGGGCATGAAGACCCAATCACAAAGACTAGTCGTGTTTTACGTCTAGAAGCCAAAAGCAGGGTAAGTCTTCGTAGTCTCCTCTATCAGCCCCCGTTGACTGCAAACCTACTGTTTGTCAAGTATTGTGCAGTTGCTGGGTTTTCGGTTTTGTAAAGTGGATCTCAGACCACAGTAAGACCCAAATGATTTTAGGGGGTACATGGATTTTTCTTTCATTTTAAGATTCATGTATTTATTTTAATGTGGATTAGAAAATTTATAACTAGCACATCAAGCTCTTTAACAAATGCAAAAATAGAATGTATGAAGTTTAAATGACTACTTTTCAGTCCATTTCCTATACCTCTTAGGAAAAAAATCATTGTTAACCATTTAGTGTATCACCTTCAGATTTTTGGTTTTGGTCAACAAAATATGTATGTTTAGGCTTTGTTTTGTTTTACAAACATGGGATTTATACTAGCCTGTCAAAATATTGTAATTATACCCCAAATGGGAGCTAAGTTCTTGGAGAGCCAAGGGACTGTAAGAAGGGAAGCACCTGCTGAATGGGCTGCTGTAACTTCACAGGCATTTGTGCACTGCTGATGAACTCTGGGACCCAGCCCATTGCAGGACTTGCTACCATCCTGACCTCTTCCTTTTCACAGGTTTTCGGCCAGCTTGTTTAATTGAAGTTGGGGAGAAGGCAAGGAGATGAAAAGACTAAGGTTATTTTATAGAAAGTAATCTACATCGATTTATAAGAATGAATCATACTGAGAAGTAAATTCAGTTACACTGTCGTAACAAGTTGCATCTAGAATAATGAGAGGAAGAGTTCCACCTTGTTAGATAACACTCTGGTGCCCCAAAGTGAACTTTTCAAATGAGAATGAAATAATTAAGGAGAATGGCTTGGTTATATTCTTTTCCTTATGTAAACTAGTGCTATTTCATTAGTTTCTGTAAGCAGGGTGAGAATCAACTTTCCCACCTTTTTTCTGTGAAAGGACGATCAGAAGTAGTTCAGATTATCTTAATTTTGTCTGTCCAGAGAGTGCCAAGTTTCAGTTAAATGGGATTGATGAATGCGAACTACATTTGGGGAATATTTACTTGCCCTAAAAGTAATTTAGGTGTTAAAATTTATAAAACTTACTTTTAAACATTTTAAAGGTAAAGTTCAATAGGCCTTTGAAGAGTACGTATGTTGGTATCAGTAAGGTCAGTATGAGATTTCAGGTACTAATGTTTGAGAATTCTGTCTGTAGAGGACAGAAAATTGGGCTGTTAAAACTTCTTTAGTTCACCCATTTGTAAATATCTAAAGAGAAGAAGTGCAGGTATGTAGCCCTGGGTATAGGAAGAATGCTGTGCTGGTATGTCTAACCTTCATAGGTATTTGGGCTTGTCCTGAAAGAAAAGAATTACAGTAGTACTGGGTAGTGAAGAATTCTTTAGAATCACTTCACTGTCACAAAAAGCAGCGTTTAATAAAGTGTATTCAAATCATAGCCTTGCTGCTCTTTTCTAGTTAATGTTATAGGTCAGCCAAGTAGCTGAAAGTAAGTATCATGATGGATTTTAGAGACCGTAACTCTGTCTTAATTAAATGAATTTTCTGCTCAACGTCAATAAGCAGGACGTAAAATAGGGGATGAAAATGTTTTAAAATACCTTCACATGCATAGTAAATCTTCATTTCCAGGATGGAAAATTAGTCCCAATGACTGTTTTCCACAAAACGGATTCTGAGGACTTGCAGAAAAAACCTCTCCTGGTGCATGTATATGGAGCTTATGGCATGGATTTGAAAATGAATTTCAGGCCTGAAAGAAGGGTGTTGGTGGATGATGGATGGATATTAGCATATTGCCATGTTCGGTGAGTCGGCACATTTAACCTAGTGTATGAGTGCTGGAGCACTGTGACAGGTGTCCACAATAACAATGTATCAGGAGCAGAAGTTTGTTTTTTCATTTGTATTGTTTAATTTATGTGTTCCTAAACTTATACTGGTGGAACTTGACTTGGTAACATTGGTTGGTCCAAAAAGGAAAAGAATACATTTTTTTAGGATTTTGTACCAGATTTTAGAATACTACCAGTCTCTTTACTTGTTTAGTAGCATTATTATTTCCATTTAATTCTCCTGAGTTTAGGTTTTTCGAAAATAGCCTCTTAAGCTGAACCTTTTTCCACTCTTAACTTCTATTTTAACTGTTTTCAAGACACAAATATTACTTTTGTTTCTGCTTAAAGTCCTTCACCACCTCCCTATCTCCATGATAAAATCCAAACTTCTCAGTATAGCATTTAACATCCTAATGATCTCGCTTATCTCTGTAATGGCATCTGTCATCACTCCTCACACACATCCTGTGCTCCCACCATCCCCGCCCTGCACAGCCAGCCTTGCTGTGTCCTTTAGGTGACAAGCCCTGTTTCCCCTGTGCCCCTGCACATGCTGTGCCTTGATGCCTTCCCTTTCTTTGCCTTCTGGGAACTCATATTCTTCCTTCAAGACTCAGCCCAAGTATTATCTCCGTCGTAAGCATTCGTGTTCCTGACTCACGAATATGCCCCTAACCTGACAAGTGGATGGTCTTTCCTCTGCTACTGTGACACCTTAAATACACTTGTGCGATAGCAGCAACCACATTGCTTGGTAGCTGTTTTCTTTCCCCACAAAATTATGATCTCCAGGCAGAGGATTTTTGCTTATTTTTAATTTTAAGGCCTGCATTTAGCACATTGCCTAGCAAATAGTAAGCAGGCACTCAAAACATGTCTGTTGAATCAATTTTTGATTGTCTGTTATCAGGATAGCAAACTTTTTCTCTTAAGAACTAAATAGTAAACATTTCAGGCTTTGCAGCCCACATGTGGTCTCTGTTACATATTCCTGGTTGGGTTTTTTTTTTCTCCCAATCTTTGAAAATGTGAAAACCATTCTTAGCTCAAGGGCCATACAAAAACAGGCCTGTGGGTATATTTGGCCCACAGGCTATAGTTTGCTGACCTCTGACCTATATTATTAATGTTTTTTTCCCCCACTAAAACCTTTTTGCCCTTTAATTTCAGGGGTGGTGGTGAGTTAGGCCTCCAGTGGCACGCTGATGGCCGTCTAACTAAAAAACTCAATGGCCTTGCTGACTTAGAGGCTTGCATTAAGACACTTCATGGCCAAGGCTTTTCTCAGCCAAGTCTAACAACCCTGACTGCTTTCAGTGCTGGAGGGGTGCTTGTGGGAGCATTGTGTAATTCTAATCCAGAACTCCTGAGAGCTGTGACTTTGGAGGTGAGTACACTCTGTCTCAAACTGTTTACAGAATGGGGAGGCATGAAGCCCTAGGCTACTCTACGAAAAAAAAATTTCTGTTTTACTATAGCATATGAGTATAACAAAGCTTTTAAATTTTAAACACAGAATTATAGCTCTGGGCGAAATTCTAAAGTTATTTTAGTCCAACTAATTACCCTTTACTTACTCTTCCCTGACAGTGTTCTTTATTAATGTTTAAGGATATTAGTTGCTATCCCCATTCATCATTTTGATTTGTAAGAACATTGAGAGCTGATGGAAGAGACAAAGCCTACAAGACTCATCAGTTCCAGGAAGTGAGGCAGAGCACACTGTGACTCTGCAGTGCACAGAATTTTGGACTCTCTTGCCCATCAACATTTTAATCCTGGACTGAGGGGCTCTCTAGTTTTAGATACTCCATTTTTTAATTATCCTTAGGGGTAGTTTTTCCATACTTCTATTGAACTATCTTGTTCTGAAAATGCTTGATAGTTTCCTGGTGCCCAAAATTATGAAGTTATAGCAGCTCATTTCACCTCTGTCATTCTCCTGCTTCTTAGTTAGATGCTCTAGAAAATATAATGACTGGGATGAGCAGACCAAATTATTTTTAGATTTTGTTTGTTTGTTTGTTTGTTTGTTTGTTTGTTTTGAGGGTATGGGGTATACACTGTGGGTTTGTATTAAGTAAATAAGTGTTAAGCCCTGGCCGGTTTGGCTCAGCGGTTGGAGCATCAGCCTGCGGACCAGAGAGTCCCGGGTTCGGTTCCCGCTAGGGGCACATACCAAAAAAAATAAATAAATAAGTGTTAAGTAATCCTGAACTGTACATCTATTTTTTAAATAGAAATACTAAATCTAGGGGAAGCAAAACCTATCCACAAAGATAATAATGGCAAAAATATTTACAGTATAAAGAAAATGAAACTAACCTTTGACTTTTAGAAATTAGGAAGGAAATCAGAAATGTATGTGTAAAAATATTTATTCTACATTGCTTATAATAGTAAAGAATTGAAATCTACCTAGATATCCAACAATAGAGTATCTGTATGAGTCAAAGTTCTTAATTAGAAGCACCAGAACCAACTCCTGACTAATTTAAGCAGAAAGGAGATTTATTAAAGCATATTAGGTGAGGGTAGGTATAGAACCTGTCTTAGAGGCTGCACATCCAGAAACATGTCCAAAATATACCATTAAGCTATCCCATGAACCTTTCACTGCCACCACTGCTGGGCACAAGTCACCTCATCCTGCCAGTGTTGCTTCTAGAAACTCGATATAGCCGTGGCAGTTTTGCCAGAATAAATTATCTGTGGTTCCTACTTCTCTGAGTCACTAACTTCCCATTCAGAGTTTGGAGCACATTGTGTCTGATTGGTAGACCCAAGTCATGTGGCTACTGCTGTGCTGCAGGGGAAGCTGGGAAAAGAACGCTCTGGCGTCTAGGACCTCTCCAGTGAGAGGCAGGCTGTGTCTCACAAGGTTGGGATACTCTAAATGCAGAAAAGAGTTCAGATGCTAGGCAGCCAAAAAGAATATTTGCCCACTACACGTGGTTAATGTTAGTACGAGAGAAAGCTGAGAAGCATGTTAACAAGACTATAAGGCTAAGTGAAAAAAGCAGCTGCCATTTTATTAAATGTTTTAACACTAGTTATAAGCCAATGAGTGATTTTCTCTTCTTTCAACTTGGATATTTTCCAGATTTTCTTCAATTAGCATTTATCTTTTATTTTTTATGTAAAATGTCAACTGGTAAGGAAGAGTATTCATGTGTTGCTGAGTTTTTATTTTTAATTTTGGTAAAATAATAAAATTGACCTCTTTACCATTTTTTAGTGTACAGTTCAGTAGTGTTAAGTACATTCACACTATTGTGCAACCAATTTCCAGAACTCTTCATCAGGCAGAACTGAAATTCTGTACGCATTCTATAGCAACCCTCCAGTTCCCTCTACCCAGCCCCTGGAAACCCCATTTTCCTTTCTGTCTCTGTGAATTTGACTAGGGTCCCTCCTGTAAATGGAGTCATACAACACTGTCTTTTTGTAACTGGTTAGTTTCACTTAGATAATGTCCTCAAGGTCCGTTCATGTTGTGGCATGTGTCAGAATTTCCGTCTTTAATAGCTAGCTATCCTAATGGATGTGAGGTGGTAGTGTCTATTACTTTTACATAAAAATGTATATATATTAACAAAAATTGTGAAATCAGAAGATAAACCCTTTTTTTATATATATATAAATGTCACTTAAGGGATCTGAATGTAAATCAGAGGCACTGGGTAAGGACTGGGGAATCAGTGTAGCTCCTGGAATCTCCGTGGCTTCCTGAGCTTTGTTCTCTCGTGTCAGCATGTCTATTCATATAGTATTTTCCTGAAACTCGTTTTACCAACATATTCGTCGAAGTTTAAGTCTCTCTGGCTTTTTTTTAGGCACCTTTCTTGGATGTTCTCAACACCATGATGGATACTACACTTCCTCTGACATTAGAAGAATTAGAAGAATGGGGGAATCCTTCATCTGACGAAAAACACAAGAACTACATAAAACGTTACTGCCCCTATCAAAATATTAAACCTCAGGTAGTGAAAGACAGTTATGATATTACTATCCGAAGTGACAGAGAAGAGAATCAAAAGGATCCTTACCTGAGCTGAGGCCGAGTTCAGTAGACCTTTAGATTATTTCTACTTACAATACCCACACACCTTTCAGCACCACCTCTGCTCATATTCCATGTTTGTGTCAATAGGGTCATGGTCTCTCTAGTTAACAAAAGGTAACAAGTAGTCTAGTACTGTAATACTATAGATCTCTCAAGAATATCAAATAAGAAAAATAAATCTAGCACTTAGGAGGTAATTATATTTCATAATCTATAAGGTGGAAAGGGGCCATAAAGAATAATATACATTCTTTGTACATTGATCTTCTTGCAGCATTATCCTTCAATTCACATCACAGCTTATGAAAATGATGAACGTGTACCTCTGAAAGGCATTGTAAACTATACTGAGAAACTCAAGGACGCCATTGCGGAGCACGCTAAGGACAGTGGTGAAGGTAGGAGTCCACCTAGAAGCAGGGAACATAGCTAAATGGACTGTTACCTTTAGCATACCACTAAGAGTAATACATTTTATGTACAAACCAAATCATCACCCCATGATTTTGGTCAAATAATTGTTTTTCCTATGTTGACTACTAATTGAAGCATACATTATAACTATAACCTCCTCGCCTCTTTTTCAAAGCACAATATTAAAATAAGGTAGGCAAGGCACACAAAAAAGTAAATTTAAATATCAAATATAAATTGGAGATATACCATCATACAGCCATTCATTCATTTAACATTAATGGAGCCATTATTCTTGCAAACCTCAAAAAACAAAACAGATTCTAAAGTTTCTGCTCTGGAGCTTCAGTTCTCAAACTAGCTTTAATTTTCTCTAGATCTTTGTATTTTATTGAACAGAGCTCTTACCTTTTTTCCTTGCCGAGACCTTCAGGACTCAGGGTGGGAGGGGCTCACATTCAAGCGTTCAGAGGGCCGCCCTGTGTCTGCTCTGGGTCTCACTCTCACCCCTGCTGTAGTTGGTGTTTCCGAGTCTCAAGACGCAGACTCCACAGGGCCAGTTGGCTTCCTCCTCGGTCACAGCCTTCTCCGTGTGGCCTGCAGTCTCTCCCAGCTTCCTCAGCCACTGGTCCTCCTCCTGCTTTCCATTTCAGAAATGTGTCTTCTGCTTCCACCCTCCGCCCCATTTCTTTGTTGGGAGTGATGTTTTATGTCTTTTTCCTTTACTATTATTTTAATAGATTACTTAGAAAGAGAGGAGAGAAATGGGCCTCAGTTGCCAGAAACTTTCTAATTGTTTCCTATGTTAACTCTTTCAGGCTATCAGGCCCCCAGTATTATTTTAGACATTCAGCCTGGAGGCAATCACGTGATTGAGGATTCTCACAAAAAGGTATGTTGTCAGGCCCCTCTCAGTTGACAGATCCCAGGTAGAGATGTGTTGTATTCTGCATTTCAGTGGTTGTGGCGGGGTTTACGATGGTCAGGTCTGTGACTGAGACCCAAGAGGGTAAGGAAGAACACTGAGCCAGTCAAGAGAAGAGGCTCTCCAGTACTTGTGAGCTCTGTTAGAGTAGTCGAATCTTAATTGTTGGGAGCCTTCTGCCCCTATCCCAGATAAAATTATCCCTGCCATAAATTGCTGATTTCAGTATTGGTTGAGAAGATGGATAGACAGAGACTTGAACACTGGGTTTATACTACAAAGCCCTTCTATCTAATTTTTTAAATGTGTCTCTTTTAGATTACAGCCCAGATTAAATTCCTGTACGAGGAACTTGGACTTGATAGCACCAGTGTTTTCGAGAATCTGAAGAAGTATCTAAAATTCTGAAATGCTGTATTCAATGGGAATTGGAAACACATTGAAATAGTTCCTAGTTTTATTTGCAAATGGGTTAGCAAAGGTGAGATTTTTTTTAAGTTAGTGAATAGTTTATAAAATTTGCTTCTCTATCCAAATTTTGTTTAGTGTGCATCTCACTTCCACCGTTCTCTTCTTGATGTATGTATGTGCCCCTTAACCTAGGAAAGTATTTTTCTAACCATGCTCCTCAGAAAGACATGGAACAGGGAGCGAAGGAAGGATTGGTGACAGCAGAACTCTCCCCTCCCCATCAGAACAGCTTTGTTTTTGTCTGTTTCACTAAAATTTTCTTTGAACAGTTTACAAATCAAGGTCCTGCCTCTTTGCTAGTGAACATTTAGTGGTAAGTCATCCTCTAGTTTATGCCTGTGTTTTATGCAATAAGAACATTCTTTACATTAAAATGCATTACATCTTTCTAATAATATGGAGTCCTAAGGTGTTCTGATTGTATCTATTGATGCTGTCAGTAAAGTTACAAGTTCCTGCATGTGATCATTTTCTTTTAAACATTTTATTCTTTAAAAACATTTGAGAACCTTTCCTAAAGCAGTTACATTCAAGCTACAGAAATATCAAAGAATTAATGACTGTTGACTGTTCATAAAGTTTACCCAGCAGCATGGTGTACACAAAGTTACTGCAAATGCTTAGAACAGAACAGAATGCCAGTGTCTTCGTCTCTTTCACCAAGGTGTCTAACACAGGCTGGACAGTATGTTTAACACACTGGAGTAGCATGCCCGATTGGAAACAAAACACCTGTCTCTGAAATCTGTTTGGCGATGAAGGAGAGTCTTAGTGTTGTATTCAAGGATGAGTCCTTCTCCCTTGCCTAGGGTAATGGCTCGCGTATCAACTTCACTTCCTTTGTTGGTGGAATTGGTACTTAATCTTATCCTTACTTTTGTGGGAATACTTGAAATCATTTCCTTTAGATTTAGCAGTGATGATTCTCCAAAGTTCAGAACCACAAGAAAGACTCTGTCTATGCCATCCATTTCTCTTGTGTACACGACAAACTGGCTGTCAGTCCTCAAATAGCAAAACCAGCCCCTGCTGAGGAGCAGCTCATTGGCATGAAGCGAACTTAATTCTTGATATAACGTCAATGCCGATCTGGGCTGAGTCTTTTGGACCTATTTAAAAAAAAAAAAAAAAAAAAAAGTATTAATATAAATGTTTGATTCTAATTTTTAAAAAATATGTTTAGTACCAAATAAGAAATTTCGCCCAAAAAACTTGCTTCAGTTTGCCCCTTGAAATAATTACCAAATTGTAAGTATTAATAAGTAAATAAGAGTAGTTTATGTAAGTACTGATAGAAATTGCAGGTGCAGGGTTTCACCTTGTCATTGCGGTTTGTACTACATCTCAGCCAGAGCCGATGTAGAGACCAGATCTGACTCCGCTTTAGGAATCTCAAGGCCATGTCCATGTCTAAGCGAATGGATACTTAACTTGCCTAAATAAAGCCCCTTTGTGCTCTATTGTAACTGGTAGAAAAGCAGCCATGACAGGCACGGACTCTGAGAACTGCTGGTGACTTGGGCTTCTCTGTTCCCTTTTGTAGAACAATGGGTGGGTTGCCATAACTTCAGCAGACATGTATGTTTTGCATGGCTAGTGAACAGAAAGTTGCAAAAAAGGATCCAAAGAAAAATGCTGCCTAAAGTAAAAGATATAACTTTTTTAAAAACCATAAAGTAACATGTTAAAGAAGATTTGGGTTTATTTTACAGCTATATAAACAACATACATAATTTGATATAGTTCTCTTTTTTTCCTTTAACATTTCAAGCTTCTTCTGTTATGTAACTCCATAAATGTGATTTTAATGGCAGAATAATATTCTATTGAATGGTTATACCATATACTTAACCATTCCCTTTCATTTCAACATTCAAGTTTCTAATATTTTCTTAAATTCTTAGTGTACCCCATATTTGGATTATTTATATAGCATATGAATATCAAAAGAAATTACTGTGTCAAAGAGTATGGACACTTGATACATAATGCCAAATTATTCTTTATCAGAGCTGTTGCCAAATCAGTGATAATGTTCATTTCACTGTACTCCTGCCAGCCAGGTAGACTGCGGTGGTTTTGGTGGTGGCTGTTTGGGGCAGGTGCCTAATGTGTAGTCTTTAATGAATGTCTGATGGATGTTTAAATACATTTATTCTCTGTTTACCAGGTACAGAGGTATTCATGGTACATGTATGGTATATGTATATGACCTGTCAAGTTACTATTAACATTTTCTGTAGCCTTAGATAATGCATGAAAAAGCATAGTTCAGTGCCACTCACATAAGAAGTGCCCAGTAAGTGTTAGTTATTGTTTTTGTCTACTTGATTTACCACTTTCTAGAAGTATGTTGAAGTGTCTCTCTGTAATTGTGGATTTGTCCGTTTCTCTCTGCATTTCTCAGAGTACTTGTTTTATATATTTTGAAGTTATTGTTAGATGCATAGATTCATGATTTGTAGTAGAATGTTCTTTTATCAATTTTTAAAAATTTGCCTTTGTCTCAGTGCTTTCATATTGAATTCTATTTTATCTGCTATTAAATATTTCCATACCTGCTTTTTGTACCTTTACTTTTTTTTTAGTAGGAAATGCATGTATACAGTATAAAACTCAATAATAAGAAGAGTACATAAATATATAAAATAAAAAGGTTTTCTTCAGCACCATCCCCTAGCTTCCTAGTTCCTCTCTCAGAGATAGACACTGTTGCTATTTATGTATTCTTTCATTTTGTATCATGAAATGAGCCATTCTGTGCCTATGCAAACATATATAGACAAACTTTTTCTTCCTAACACAAATAGTGGCATGTTACTATTCTGAACTTTTTAAAATTAATTTAGTACATGTTAGAGAAGGTCTCATATCAATGCACATAGAACCTCCCCCATTCTTTTTAAAAGTTGCATATGAGTCCATTGTATAGATTAACCATAACTGATTCAGCTGGTTGTCTATTAATACATTTAAATAATTTCCAGAGTCTTCTGCTATTAAAAACAATGCCGTAGAGATCCTTGACTATCATGAACAAATATTCCTAGATACAGATATCTAGGAATGAAATTACTCGGTCAAAAGGTATTATGCATTTTTTGTTTTGGTAGCTATAGCCAGGAGGTAAGATTTATTTTTGTTAACATTTGTCTTAGATGTCTGTATTTTAATTGTGTCCTTTTATTTAGCTATGTCTTATGTCAGATTTTGTCTTATCTACTCTGAGAATTTTTATCTTTTAATAGGTAAATTTAACCCATTTATATTTGTGGTTACCGTATGTTTAGACATTACTGTAGCCTAATTTTCTCTTTAATTTATAGCTTTACTTTTTGTCTTGCTTTTTATTGGATCAATTGGTTATCTTTATGTAATTTTTTTTCTTTCTAATGATCTTTGAAAATTATACAGTCATGTCTATTCTTTTAATGGTTACCCTTAAAATTGTAATGGCCATTTTAAAATATGTTATTTGATATCTCTTCTATATTTGTGCTGAGCACTTGAAATGTTGCTAATGTGACACAGGAACTGAATTTTTTATTTTATTTAACAGTCACAGTGTTTAGGAAATTTGTTTACTGAACTTTGCAAACTTGATCACCATGAAAACAGAGAAAAGTATAGGCGGAAACCAAAGGGTGTGCTTTTCTAGAACAGCTACTGTTAGGAATTATTCATGTCTTCAGTTTCTTCAGGCATACAGGCTTGCTCTCAAATCCACATTACCCTAGACTGATTGATTGAGCTCCTTCTTTCCTTCCTTTTGAGGGGAGGAAAGGAAGAAGGATAACTAGGCTTGTTGACAGACCTCCATAAAATGTCCTTAATATCTCAAAGCTCTTAGTCTCCCCAATGAAGTTGTATATTCTGTATGATAGTTCAAATGGTACACTTTGTACCAGTTAGTATTTTCACAGAAACATGACTTGAAAACTGTAAGAGAAGTCTGTGATTGATTTAAAGAGTGTCTTGAAAACTGTAAGAGAAGTCTGTGATTGATTTAAAGAGTGTCTTGAAAACTGTAAGAGAAGTCTGTGATTGATTTAAAGAGGATCAGTTAAGGTTTTAGACTCAGGGTGAGTGTATGTTATTAGCACAGAAATGCATTTCCCGTTTCTGGAATCAGCAGTTGATACTTACATCAACATTCACAGTGTAATAATCTGTACTGATGGGTAGCCAGATATGACTGCCTTCAGAAAAGCCAGCATTTGAGCTATTGTCCCACTGCATTGGTGATTTTGAGAGAAGGGTATCCTATGTCAAAAGACCATAAAGAGAAAACAGTGATCTGGTTATTAAATGAAATGTAATTTGGCCATGATTTACTTCATAATTATTTAATTTCCTATACTTGTATTCATTAGCATTCATAATGAAAAGGCCTTATTTAATGCACAACCAGTTTCACACTTTAAATTGGAAAATAGTTAATGACTAATGGCATCTTGAGTTTGAATAGACTATATTAACTGAATTTTGATACATCCTTAGACTCTTCACTGCTTTTCCCTAACAATGAGTAATGTAAGATTTCAAAATGTGCCATTACCAACTCATTTATACTGTGATACAGTGATGATGGTGAATTCACGTATGCAGCTGTGGACAGGTGAGCCTAAATTCTACGCTCTTTATCCAGCCTGGTTATTGCACGTGATTTGGGAGCTCACAGATTTAGGAGCTGAAATAGAAAAAGTGTCCTTTGACTAAATATTAGGGAAATTGGATCTCATACAATTGAAAACTAATGATACAAATTATAGGTTAAACAGTATTCATCTACCAGAACACAGTTATGAGATCCATCACTTCAAACAAAAGCAAAATAAAAACCACCCAAGTCTGAGGCTATGCATTACTTTTGTTAAAGTACCAGGAAGAATGTTTGTGCTGTGATCAAGCGAGATCTAGCAATACAGACAAGCACTGTAAATAAATGTTCCTGGACATGTAGAGGACAATGAGTAATATTCCAAACTCAAAACTGGTTCTCAAATTCTAGTGTGCCTAAGAATCAGCTGGGAAACATCTTTAAAACGCAGATTCCTGGCCCTGGCTGGGTAGCTCAATTGGTTAGAGTGTTGTCCCAATTCGCCAAGGTTGCAGGTTCAATCCCTGGTCAGGGTACATACAAGAACAAATTGGTGTTTCTTCCTCTCTCTCTAAAATTGATTTATTGATAAAATGCAGATTCCTGGGCTCTACACAAGAAATTCAATTGTGCATCTCATTTTTAACAAGCTCCCCAGCCAAGAAAGCTGAGAATTCTTACTGTCTAACAGTAAGAAAGAAAAGCAAAATAATATTTTCAGCTATCGAATAGAAATAGTAAATTCTCTGATTTGGCAAAAATGAGTATATAGTATAGTGCATGGTTAAATTATATTAACTTACGATATTATAGCTTTCGTTGAGATTTGTGGCTAAAATATTTCCCATTCCTATTTCTTCCCCATAGTAAGTAATTGGAGTTCCAGGAAGTGTGAAAACAAGCATGTTCATGATGTTGACATATTCTTTCCCCAAACGAGAAGTCAGCCGGGCATTGTCCGGTCCACCGATCTAAAAGACACATATTTTTAAGAATACAACTCTACACGCAGTTTTCCAGACTAACCATTTCACAAAGTTTACCAGGTGAAAAACAGCGTTGTTACCATGGGTCATCAGCAGGCCTGGATTTCAATCCCAGCCCTGCTACTTGCTGCGGAACTGACCAATTTACGGTTTTGGCCATTGTGATCAACAAAATAATTTACTTCACAGTGATACTGCAAATCAGATAAGATTTATGAGGATGCATGTTAATATTTTTGCACATTTGGATAAGAGAATATTGACAGGAAAGGAAACAAAAATGTTTCCCATAAAGAGGACAAAGACATAACTGGTGGGAGAAGGACTTCTAATGTCTGAGACTTTTGAACTATTCAAAACTAAATTTAAATTAAAAGATATAAAGAAATTTACATAGCCATGTGGAATTTTTTATAAAGCTTTCTTTGTTACAAATGTTTCTCCTTTTTCCCCCCTGGAACCCTCCCCATTAAAGCTTTCTATTTTTAAATATGATATTTTTTTTGCCCTGGCCAGTTTGGCTCAGCAGTTAGAGCCTGGGCCCATGGACCAGAGAGGCCCGGGTTCATTTCCCACTAAGGGCACATGCCTCAGTTGCAGTTTGTCCCCGGCCCCAGTTGGGGTCATGTGGGTGGCAACCAGTCGATAGGTCTCTCTCACATCGATATTTCTCTCTCTCTCTCTCTCTCTTCCCCCCTTCTCTCCTGCTCTATCTGGAGATAAATGCAGAAATGTCCCCAGGTGAGGATTTAAAAAAAAAACAAAACTAAATCTTGAAATTAAAATAAATAAATAAATAAATATGATATTTTTGTGCTCCAATTACATATTGTAACATCTAGTTCATATTTTATTTTTTTATCCTCACCCGAGGACATTTTTGCATTTATCTTCAGATACAGCAGGAGGGAGAGACGGAGGAAGAGAGAGAGAAACATCGATGTGAGAGACACATCGAGTGGTTGCCACCCACACGACCCCAACCGGGGCTGGGGACAAACTTCAACCGAGGTACGTGCCCTTAGCGGGATCCGAACCCGGGACTCTGGTCCATGGGCCGACGCTCTAACCACTGATCCAAACCGGCCAGGGCTCTAGTTCTTATTTAGGAGTTCATTTAAATCACTTAACAACTCTTTCCATAACTCACGATGAAACAGGCTCTGAGAAGGGAGTGAGGCACAATCAGCCTTTGAACCTGAGTCTGAGAATAGGAACTTAGTTATTACGATTCAGGAAAAGGAAGACTGCTTTTTTTTAGATGTACTAAAATTATCTTTACAGTGATATTTTATAGGCCACTGTAAAGTATTTTTCTATTTTTAAGGACAGAAAAATAGGTCAAATTTGGCTTCATTTATTCTTTTCATTATCTTAAGAGCATCTGACAGGAAACCCTGTTGTGATTTTTCAAGCCTTCTGGACCTAGAGCACTTTTTTTCCCCAGAACTATTTCTACAGGTAGTTTACAACAGTGGACAGAGATCAGGGCCTCCCACAGGCTGAGAGGTCCCAGTCACCCATGATACCCGAGACTTTCAGTATATGAAAAAACAAGTACTAAAACTACATTATAAAATTTGTGATATAGGGGCACTTCTAGAATGGTGCAGTAAGGACCTCTAAAAATCTCTACCATAAAAGGAAATGCTGGCAAAAACCTAACAATCCACCTTTTCAGAACTCCAGAACTAAAGGCTTGCAACAATCCAAGGACTATTTATTCAAGAAAAAACAGCTGGATCTCAGAATGGCAAGCTTTGTGTCATTTTAACTTGCCCTACCTTTATGCCCCTCCCCTTAGATCTATGATCACCTTGAAAATCAACAGACTTGTAACTATAGTAGCTGTGGCAGAATAGATTTAGAATTCACCAAAAGCTTCATCTCTAGAGAACTGTCACTGACCTCTCCAGCAGCTAGGATTTTGGTTGGTTCCTTTCCTTTATCTGATCTGATTCAGAGCTGATTCTGCAAATAGCGCCATCCCCAGGACATTTGCCAAAAACAACCAGCAGCAGTTGCTTAGCATTATACCTGCCAGGGGTGGTGGTACCAACTGGGGCTAAACAGAGACTGACAAAGAAACCTAAAGGCTGGTGAATGAGATGTCCATAAGGAGCTCTGACATATTCCTGGAATCTAGAAGGCTACACCAAACAGGGCTGTGCAGATGCCCAGGGAAGGCCTGAGACTTACTGTTTCAAGGCATTTAAAGAATCTCCAATCATTAGGTGAATGATAAGCAGAGACATGGCCACACAACAAAGATGACCGATTTGGGAGGATTAATCCAAAAAAGTCACTAAAGAAACAGCAACAAACACTAGGGAGGGAAGAATGTAATTTCCAGATTACATTTTTTTTTAAATATCATTTTTAAACATCAATAAAAAGAATATAAGAATGCAAAGAAACAGGAAAATATGGCCCATACATAAAGAGGTTGGGGGATTCATTCAATAGAAAATGTGGCTGAGAAAACCCAAACATTGCACTTACTGGACAAAGACTTAAATCAATTATGATACATATGTTCAAGGAGCTAAACTATGTCTAAAGAATGTAAAAGAAAGTATGAACAATGCCTCATCAAATAGATACTATCAATAAAGAGAACTGATGAAAAAGAACCAAATAGAAATTTCAATTGAAAAGTACAATAACAGCCCTGGCTGGTTTGGCTCACAGAGCATCAGCCTGTGGTCCAGAGAGGCCCGGGTTCAGTTCCTGCTAGGGGCACGTATCTTGGTTGCAGTTTGTCCCTGGCCCTGGTTGGATCGTGCGGGAGGCAGCCACTGGATGTGTACCTTTCACGTCGATGTTTCTCTCTCTCTCTCCCTCTCTCTCCCTCCCACTCTATCTGAACAAAAAAAAAAAGAAAAATGTCCTCAGGTAAGGATTAAAAGAAAAGTACAATAACTTCAGAAATGAAAAAGTCAGTAGAGTGGCTTGACAGATTTGGACTGGCAGAGAAATCAGCAAATTTGAAGACAGATCAATTGAGATTATAGTCTGAGAATGAGAAGGAAGAAAAATGAGAAGAAGCTGCAGAAGCTGGGACAGCCCTGGCTCACTAAACAATCACCAAGTAAGAGAAAGGTGAAGGTCACTAAGAGATACATCCTTCGTTTTAAAGGTGACTATTCAATAAGCTCACCAGCACCAGATATGCTGGGCATGAGGACTTACCATCCAATTAGGCCATTTTCCTTCTGGTATATGTTTCATCCAGGATGTGATAACCTCAAACACATTGTTCCCAGAAGGACTCTCTAGCCTAGTGAGGTAATTGTTGAAGGGAAAGTCTGCTTCTTGGATAAAAGGCAACCCGTAGTACATCATGGTCCTATCAATGCTGTCTCCATCGGCTTCAGTGCCCATGAACCTGTAAGAGTTGCATGGTACAATGTCTTCAGGGCCTGGGAAAGTGCTTATATCTGATTAACAAGATATGGGGGGGTGAATACACTGCTAACCATAGCGGGCTGGGACTCACTAGAAAAAGCCAGATGACCAAGAAATGACACACTGGGTCACCTGAACAATTTCTCATTGTAATAAACCCAAAGACGAGCCTAATACTAAGGCCATGTCTAAGAGTTAAACATTTAGGTCTCAATCAATATTGTTCTTTCAAAATCTAATAGAAACTCAGTCACTTCCAGGAAGACCAGCAATTTTCATCACTCCACTTAGAATTTTCAGTGTAAGTCTGCATATAAGGTTAAGGGGGTTAAAAAACAAACATTCTTCAGGGAAGACACATTCGCCTGAAATGACCTACATCAATGCTGGCTTTAGCTGCTTGAGACATTACCTTAATGAGTAAGCATACCTGCAGCCCAGGTGTTTCAGTTCCCATCCCATCTCTGCCATTACTACATGTGTGACCATTACCTACCTGCATGCTCAGAGTCCATTTCCTCATCTGTAAAATGGGGATTGTAATCAGAGGACCTACTTTATGGAGGAGAAATTTCTTTAACTTTCTACTGATTCTATTGGTTGATTATATAAACATAGTAAGGGTTAAGTTTATTTTGTTTATTATGTGCTAGGCACTGTAATCTACAACAGCCTTATAAGGGTGTGGCTGTCACCTTTTAATTGATGAGAAAAGTGAGACTTCTGTTTAACTGACCAGCCCAAGCTCGCTCAGCCATCGTGCAGGAGTCCATCACAGGCCCATCTGATTCCAAAGCAAGTTCCTAACCATTGTGATCTACTAAGTTTAGTTGAAACATTTGGATTCATACTCCACAAGGACACTAACAGGTCAAATAATAATGATGGCTAACATTTAGATAACATATTATCTTTTCATTTCACAAGTATTGTAGTTAACATTTTACAAAAGAGGAAACAAAATCAGGGATGTTAAGCAACGCCAGAGAATATGCCAGGCCATGGCCTAAAGAATACACCAGGCCTTGGCCTCATAATACGTTGTAATTATGCAGGTTTGTTTAATTGTAACTTGAACCTCCTGAGAATGCTTGGATGTGAGGGATAAACTGCTGAACCTGTGACGTATGGAAGCGCATCCTACGGTTACCTGTATCTCCCAGGCTCCCTGCTGTGTTGGTCCATTGTCTGCCGGAAGCTCCGGACAATGTCGTGCATTCCCACCTGCGTGGTGGTGAAGTCATGGTACAGCTCTGAGTAGCGTGTGACTGTGTCCTTTGAAAACAGGACAGCACAGTTACCATCATTTCACATGTCAAATAATGCAAATATAGGCTGTCTCTTCAGAGGGCTCAAGCCGAGATACATGGTCAAAGAAGGTCATAGCACTTTCAATGCTCAAGAGGTTTTGTGGATGGAGAACATCCATGACTATTTGTACTTCACGTGATGCTTAAATTATTAACTATAAATCTAGTAAACAAATTCTACTGAACATCTAAACATTGGTAACAAATGTATGTAACAAAATCCTCCTCCTAAACATTTATTGTTCTAAATGCTCCAGACTCTCTTAAAGGCAAGCGAAACAAATTATCTTAAAGATTATAGAGCTCATTATTACACCTAAACTTTATCTGCTCACAAATTATTATCATGCATTTAAACTTGTTTGTTTGTTTTTTACCACTTCTTTATTTTCACTGTTATACTCTCCTAGGGTTTCAGTAATTCTTCCTGATACTCATTCTATGTCTTCCTAGGGTTACAGTAATCTAGAATTCAAAGAAAAGATATCTAATACAAGCCAAGGTTGTAAGTCCTGGAATGGACATGGGCAGGCTGGACAATCCAAACCTGAGTTGCCATCCATTCAGCCTTTTTATTTTATTTTTTTCAATAAGTGAACTTCCAAGTGAATTTTTGGAATCTTCGATCTCTTCCTGAAATAACATAATCTTGAAGTTTTTCTTGGATAGCACACAAATCCCTTTGTTCTGATCATCTGTCAAGGCTGGAAAGGAATGCCTTTCTTACGACATCTCATTAATTAGCAAAGTTATTTTGAGATTTAGTCTCCAAGGATAAGTGCTTCTCTTTGGGACAACTAGCTAATTCATCACCTCCCCCCACCCCTTTTTATTGAAAATCATGTGCAAAAAAAAAAAGACTTAATCGTAACTTTTGGTTCATGATGTGCTCTCATAATTGGCCCATGCATGGCCAACTTCTCTTTAGTTAATTGGTTTGTTTTAATGAAGTCATAAGTACCTATAAATTTATTACTCAGGACAAAAGCTTAAAAGCTTGGTAATAAACTCTATAACCATATGAATTTTTTGTTGCTATTAATCCTCACCCAAGGATATTTTTCCATTGAGTTTTTCAGATAGAGTGGGAGAGAGGGAGGGAGGGAGAGAGAAACATTGATGCGAGAGAGACACATCGATTGGTTGCCTCCAGCAGGACCCCAACCAGGGCTGGGGATCGAACCCAAAACCAAAATGTGCACTTGACCAGGAAGTGAATCTGAGACTCTTTGGTCCGCCAGCCAACACTCTAACCGCTGAGCCAAATAGGCTAGGGCTAAATTTCATTGTACTTGCTTAACTTTATAAAAAGGACATCATGCTATATATAATAATTTTAGATTTTTTTTTGCTACACATTACATTGCTAAGATTCACCCATATTGCTGTGTATCACTGTAATTCATTTACTTTGACATTCCATTGTGTAAATATACAAATCCATTTTTCTGGAATGCATTTTAGGACTCCTGTCTACTTGGCCTGGAAAACAGAGCGACTGTAGAACGGTGGTCAACGACAGGAACAGTGCCATGTGGTTAGTGTCTCATCTGTGACATGAGGGGCGGTGGAGAACCACCGGGGCAGCACCACAAAGAGCCCAGATTCTGTAGCAGATAGGCTTGGTTGTAGCTCCATTTACTGCCTCTGTCATCCCTGATAAGGTAATTTCTCTAAGAGTTGCTAAATGGGGATCATGTAACCACTCTCACAAGATGGTGAGAGAGTGAAATGGAATATCCCAAGTAAGCAGCACACGGCATACAATAGACACTCAGCAAGTGTTGGTCCCCTCCCTTCCCTGTGTGTTCTTTACTGACCACAAGAGCTCCTGGGGAATTTCGGCCTCATTTGAGCTCAAGTGAGAAGACAAAAGTGCAGTAGTGGCCCTTGGTGGTGTCCACACTGTCCATGCCCTCAGGACCCTGAAGGGACCCCTGGCTCTTGAGGGAACCAGTGGAAGGAAACATCTGGTCATATGCACTTGAAACCCTCTGTGTTTGCTAAAAAGGTGATTTAAAGCACTTCCTACAGACAGGACAGAACGCATCTCTGGCGACTGGTGTCTCAGACTAATAAAGAAAAGTGATGGCATTTTCAGAAAAGGGGAAAAAAATATCTAAAACAAAACTTTACCGGGATCTGCGTCTTATTCACTTGGGCCTCGTCTCTCAGATGCTTTGCTTCTAGAAGAAACTTAACAGCCTCGAAACTAAAGCCATCAATGCCCTTTGCGAGCCAGAACTGTATAATTTCCTAAAATGAAGAAGCAAAATACTCGGTTACATCAACTACACACTATCATAATGTTTAATAAGCGGTTTGTCTGTTAATAAAACATTTCCACAGCCAGAACATGTGCAGCACTCACAGTGTATTTTTATCTATTTAGCACAGTAGAGTCTCAGTATAATAAACTCAGGAACTGCATTTATGGACTCCCATACTTCCCTCATATTTGAATTCAGAATGTTACATTTATAGTTGATGATACAAGCATGTTTCCAAAGTTTAAAGAATTCATTCAAAATGAAAGATGGGACTCAGGAGAAACTGGGAACATTCTCCCTCATGCCGATTCCTTAAAGGTCTCTCCAAACTGAGAGAATAACCAGTGAAGCACCGGTCCTGAGAGGCCCTTCCACCAGCCTGGGAGGTTCTTGGGGCAAGGTCTGCTTCATTTCTGTTTCCCACGCCACTGACACACCACCTGGTACTTAGTGAACCAGTCCTGGAATAAAAGGAGGAAGTACAGTGAGCTGGAATGAGACAAGTACAGTGTGACACTGTTGGGACACCAAAGGAGCACAGCGTGTTCCCTGGCTTCGAGGCATCTACCGAATAGCTAGGGACACACGAGAAGGTTACCTAATAATACAAGGCAGAGCACAGGTCAACCTCGTAAGAGGAGAGTTCTCGGTCTGCAGGGCTGTTGGAGCTCCAAGATCAAATTTAACGTGAGTACTACTGGAGAAGGAAGAGCTAGTGTTTGAACTTGGCGATTTCATCAGGGGGTGATTTCATCAGGGGGTGGGATGAGGAAGAATGTTCTGGACTGTGTGTGGGACACCATGAACCAATCGTGGCGAGCAGAGACTGACTTGACCTGGCCTGTATCGGGGCAGTTGGGAGGATTAGGCCCTTGAAAAGCAGAGGGCTGAGGTCCCAGCTTCCCCTCCCACCCGAGGCATCCCCTCTCAGCCTGGCCTATGCCCGCACTGACCACAGCTACCCTTCTGTGAAGGGACCGTGGGTCTCCCCACTTGCTCTTGGCTCATCCCTTGCTAACTGGAAGGTTTTACAGGAATGCATCACATTAGAGCAGAATCACCTGTAATTCAATGTACTGGAGTTCAGTAGCCGATTTTCACCTATTGAGGGGAACAGAGCCTTAAAACCCTAACGAAGACTAGCCCCAAAATCACTTGTTGATTTGAAGTGTTTCTTGCATCTACATGTGAATATGGGATCTCCAGGGTGCTGCAATTCAAGGGTCTCAAAGGTTTCTATTGGCTAAATGCAAGGGTTCATACTGCTGAGGTCAATTCCTTCAAGGTGACATTTTTGAATGGCAAAGCTTGAAAATTTTTTCAAATCTAAGCAGGCTCTGCTGCTGACAATCCTTAGCGTGGACACAGTTGACCCAAATAACTTTACGAGGGCACTACCCAGTGGAATTTGTTCCCACAAATTTGTTCTTACTAGCTTCTTTACTTCTTACCAAATGTATTCATTCAATAAGTATCTGAGTTCCAACTCTGGGCCAGGCATTAGCTAAGCCCTGGAACTACAACCGGGAACAAAATACAACAGGCAGCTCTAGGTCTCCAGAGTATTTTTAGAATCCCCAACTAGACAATCAAATTGTAATGCAAACATATTTAAATCAAAGCCAGGATAAAGCTTTAAAGGAGAGGAACAAGGAAATACAAGAGGGTGAAAGAGCAGGATTTGCCCAGGAGTCAGCACTGAAGGATGACAAGAAGTGAGGGCAAACGGTTCGAGACTGAGCTAGAGAAGCCAACAGGTATTAAGGCACCTGATTTGTAGAACAGGATCTAGGTGGCTTTAGGGGCCTCTCACGTGTATGAGCCCCTTCCCACCCACCTTCTGTCCTCCTTCTAAACAAATACTTATTTTTCTGTACCTACTTTTACAGTCTTTTTATTCTAAGAAGACCCCAAATTTTTACAAGCTTCAGACCCCACACAACCAACCGGGACCCGCCTCCAGGTGGCGCTGTTCTTTACGAGAGGGAACGATGGCAGGGGATCAGGGTGGGGGTGGGGCACAAAGGGCTCTAATCCAGCTGTAAACATTAAACACCATGATGCTGTCAACATGAAGCTTTTGAGCACTGATTTCCTGGAATAAAGCTACTAGTTTTCTTGATGGGGTCCTTATTCACTTAGGGGTTCTCAGCCTCATTAACTACTGACCCGGCATTGAAGAATGAGAACTGGGTGCCTCAGCAGAGGTTTATGGCCCTGGCAGCGGTTTTCACTTCAGTCCAGTAAGAGATGTTATCATTGTTTGATGAAGAAAACAGCAAAAGCTGGATGCTTATTTTTGAGTCATTTTGAATGCTGAGGTTTTCACTCAGATAATCCAAAATTTGCTCTTGAAAAAGATTTGCTTCATGCTATTTATACTCTCGATCAAGTGAGAAAAGAGAGCCCCAGATTTTAATTAGTAACCCTCTCATTACTCCAATTAAGCTCTCCCCAGGTGCTGGGTGTGGAAATGGGCACAGAGCCTGGTTCCGCCAGGACCGGATGACACCTGTAGGCGCCACAGGACTCTGGGGACAGTACACCGTGTCCCCGATTCCTGTTTAACTCCCACATCACACAGTCCCGGTTTTTCACCAGGCTCCTGTTCATTCTTTTCTCCTTAAGCAACACACTGCCCTGCGTGGAAAAGGAATTATTTCAGTGTTATGGATATCCCAATTCATGAAAACCTGAGGCAAACCTTTCCTTTTAAGATAACCAAGGTTACTGGGCCCGTTTACCTAAACAGCCAGGTTTGGGGAAGAGAAGCTTTGCTCTTACATGTGATGACCTATGAGACTTCCTTTTGATAATGACACAAACCCCTGGTCGTCCATTGCAAGAGGGAATGAGAAAGTATGCGATACTTCAGGAGTGCAGAGAGAAACTGTATTCTCTGTTTGTAGGCAAAGGAAAGAAAACTGACCGTAGTGCTGCTCAGAAATCTTGGTAAAATTCTTTGCTAAGTCCTCCAGAAGCCGAGGGTAGAGGAAGGATCACGGGCTCTGAGTCTGAGCCGTCTCGCTACCGTCCCATCTCCCCCACGGTCCAGCTGAATGAGTTAGGGCATCAGCGTGACCTCGTGAAACCTTAAATAAAATAATACCCACCTGCAGGGTGTCTGGGAGGTAAATGAGGTGTTGCTGCTAGAGTCAGCTGACATTTCAGTCTTTTTATTTCCTGATCTCTCTGCCATGTTTGATACTGCTGAGTAACCTCATCTTCTACAAATGCACCCTCAGCGGCAGGACTCCCCCCTGCTCCTGGTTTGCCACTCCTGGTCGTCTGCTTGGCAGGCCTTGAAGTGTTAGTGCTCCTTGGGATTCCAGCTTACACCTTCTCTTCATTTCACTTCACAACAGTATTTACTCATTTATCTATCCATTTATTGGTTATTTAACAAGTACTTATATAATAATGGATACACTGTCCTAAGAGCTTTTCGAAGGTTAAACCCTTTAATCCCAAACAACCCTGCGAGGTATGTGTTGTTATTGTTCCTGTTTTAGCAGTGAGGGCACTGAGGCACAGGGAGATGAAATACCTTGACCAAGGTCATCCAGTCAGTGGTGACACCAGAACTGTGACCCTATGGCACCCTTACCCATTTGCTATGCTTTTGTCCTATGTCCCTGAGCAACCTGTCCTATAGTCAACCATCCATTGAACACTTGGCTGTCTCACAAAGAGAGCGCACTCTGCATAACTAACACATCTCCCCTTCTCTCCCTGTGTCTCCCGTCTCAGGAAGTGGCACCGTCACCCAGTTAGCATTCAAATCCCAAATCTGGGAATCACACCAGACTCCTCTCCAAGTCCTGCTGATCTCTCTGCAACCCCAAGCCACCGCACTGGTCCAAAGCCCAGCATTTCGCTCCTGATCACTGTGCCACCATCTTTCCTGGCCTCTCTCTGCCTCTGAACCTGCTCTACTCCAACCTCTTCTCCAAAGCCAGGTTGATTTTTCAAAATGCAAATAAAAAATTATTTCCCTAAGACCTTTTGAACCCAAACCTTTACCATAACCTTCAATGCTGCTTAGACCTGGTCCTTCTCTAGTCTAGTCCCTCTCTCTATACCATGTCCCAGCCATATTGGACAACTCCTATCACTTCTAATATGCCATAATCCACGCTTTCTCTCTGCTTGACACACTCACAACCATGTCTCTCCACTTGGCTCATTCGTACTCATCCATTAGGTATCATTGCTTCCTCTGAAGACCCTTCCCTGATCTCTCCCATTCCATGATTCCATGCCCAGGTTAGGTGCCTGCCCTGTGCACTCCTACTTCCCACGGTCATGGTCACTCAGCACACTTTATTTGCATTGCCTGTTTGTCTACCACCCTTTCAGAATATAAGCCCCATGAAGGCTACAGCATGTGTCTAGCTTACCAATCATCATGCCCCTGGCATACGGTCAATACGCAGTCCACATTGTTAAACGGGTAAACGACATAATACAGGGCATATAGGAGGTGCAATAATGGCACAGTTATCGTCATCAAGCACAGAGCTGGTTTGTTAAGCTGGCGGTGAGTAAGTTCTATTATGAATTGAGCTTGTCTCCACCAATACCGTGCTCAGTAGAGGTGGAGCAGAGCTGACTTATACTCTGGATTCCACCTTAAACTGGGAGGGCTTCTGGGCTCCCTGTTCCCAGCTGCTGTGAGCACACTAACTCCCCAAGATCCCCTACTCCAGGGCTCAGAATTCCCTCCCACATGGGGGGTCCCGGGTCATACTGAGCCCCAGACATGGAGCCAAGGCATCGGGAGCCTCTTACTTCCTATGCCGCTAACCCACTGGGTCACTTCACCTCTCCAGGCCTCAGTTTTCTCGTTTATCAAATAAGAGATTTGGAGGGCAAGTAAAAACCAAAGTAAATGAAAAAGTAATATATACGTATCCAAGAAGGCTTCCTGACTTTTCTAGCTGAACACATTCAAGCCCTGAGAGGTTCATAGCACAGCCAAGTCCCCTGATGACCAGAGCAAGGGGGAGGACAGAGGAGGAGAGAGGAGGGTGCTCTGTGCTGGGTGTCCCCTGCATGCCAGCCTCCCACTGTGCAGGATCTGAAACCCGATGGGAACCAGGAGGAAGAAGGCTCATGCTTTTTTAGTACAAGTTGGTATGCAAACAGGAGTCTTTCCAAATGCCTCCTCACTACTAACTCTCTGGGTTGCAAATAATTAACCTGCTTAACTACTGAAGAGATAGCACTACTGGGAGCACAGGAAGGTGTCAGGAGTCCCTTTCATCTGAAAGGTCACTTTCCAGGAACAAAGAGCCTTTCCTTCTTGGCCTTTCTTATTTACTTCTATTAGTAAATCTTCTAAACCAACCTTGCAAATAATATCTAACCTCTCAACTGGAGACGGTAATGATTCATCCCAAGAGGGACTGCATCCTGCAAGACTAGTAAATAAGGCTCCTATTCACACACCCCACTGCCTGGGTGCCTGCAAGAGAACATGGGGTAGTCAAAAATAATTAATGTGTTGGCTGGCCCATTTTGGCAAAATGTATCACCCTTGTCTAAACATCTCTAGACCATCTATCACTAGTGCCACTAGGAGCCTGTAGAAATCCACTGCCTGATAAACCAACTGGATTATACTCATTTATAAATTTCTAACTGAAAACCTCCTTGGGGGAAAAAAGGTGTATGGGAAAAAGAAGCACAGAGAGAGAAACAGTTTGCCTCAAATCAGATGTGCAGTCGTGGTTAAGGGCACAGACTCTGGAGTCCCAGTGCCTGGGTTTGAATCCTGCCCCTTCTCTCCCAGGTGGGTGACTTCTCCTCTTTAAGCTTCAGTTTCCTTCTCCATAAAATGGGCATAATCTCCTGAATTAGGCTTGTTCTGAGCATTAAATGAGATGACCCAGCTTAAGCACTTGGCACAAAGTGCCCAATAAGATGGGGGAAAGGGGAGGTGTGGGTGCAAATGATCTTTGGTGACAGAGAAGCGGAGAGACCACACTCTACCCAGAGAAGTTTAAAACTAACCCCTAGTTAGTCCGCTAACTGTGTCTACGATCCTCCCAAACCTCCACCCCATCCCCCAGTGAGACAAGGCTGCCCTGACAAGGTGCCTACTCTAGAACAGATCCCAAAGCAATTCATTTAAATTCTGCAAAACATCAAACATATATAGTAAAAACAGTCCTAAAACCAAGGAGTCCATGGGAATATATTTAACAAAAGAAACACAAGAGTTGTACACTGAAAACAACAAAACACAGTTAAAAGAAATTAAAGACCTAAAGAAGTGGAAAGACATCCTGTATTCATGGATCAGAAGACTCATTATTGTTCAGGTGGCAACAGTCCCCCAAACTGATGCGCAGATTCAGCGTAATCCCTATCCAAATCCTAGCAGCAGGCTTCCTGCAGAAATTGACAAGCAGGTCTTAAAATGCGTGTGGAAATGCAAAAGAGACAATCTTGAAAGAGAAGAACAAAGTTGTAGGACTCATACTTCCCCATTTCAAAACTTACTACAAAGCTATACTAATCCAGACAGTGTGATATTGGCATAAGGACAGATATACATGTCAATAGAACAGAACTGATTCCAGAAATAAACCCTGACATTTATGGTCAGTTGATTTTCAAAATTGGTTTCAAGACAGTTTAATGGGGAAATAATGATCTTTTTTTAAAAATTCATGTTGTTAGGATAACCAGATAGCCACAGGCCAAAGAATGAAATTGGACCCCCTCATACCATATATCAAAAGTAACAAAAAATTGATCAGAGACCTAAATGTAAGAGCTAAAACTATAAAACTCTTAGAAGAAAACATGGCAGTGAATCTTCGTGACCTTAGGTTAGGCAGTGGTTCTTAACTATGACACTAAAAGCTCACGCAACAAAATAAAAAAAATAGATACAGTAAATTGGACAACATAACAATTAAAAACACTTGTGCTTCAAAGGACACCATCAAGAAAGTAAATAGACAACCCACAGAATGGAATAAAATTAATTACAAATCATGTATCCAGACTATATAAAGAATGCTTACAGCTCACCTATAAAAAAGACAATACAATTTTAAAATGGGCGAAGGATTTGAATAGACATTTTTTCCAATGAAGACATAAAAATAAACTGTAAACCCATAAAAAGATGCTCAACGTCATTTGCCATCCGGGAAACGTAAATTAAAGCCACAGTGACAAACCACTTCACACCCACGAGGGTGACTACCATCATATATTCAGACAATAACAAGTGTTGGGGAGGAGGTAGAGAGATTGGAACCCTCATACATTGCCAGTGGGAACATAAAACGGTGCAGCTGCTTTGGATAACCATTTGGCAGTTTCTCAAATAGTTAACTATAGATTATAAATATAGACATATATCATAGACATATAGATAGATAATTATGTGATTTCCTTTATAGGAAATGTCCAGAATAGGCATATCCACAGAGACAGAAAGTGGATTACTGGTTGCTTGGGCCTGGGGGAATAAGAGAGGAAGCCATGGGGAGTGGCTGCTGATGAGCATGAATTTCTTTGGGGGGTGATGAAAATGCTCTGAAATTAGTGGTGATAGTCGCATGACTCTGTGAATATACCAAAACCACTGAATGATACACTTGAAAGGGGTGAATTTTATAGTATGTGAATTATATCTCAATAAAGCTATTATTTAAAAACAAAACAATATATGCTTAACCAATGGACACAGACAGTAGTGTGGGGAAGGCAGGAGAGGGGTAGGAGTGGGGAGGAGGGGCCAATGGGGAAAAAGAGGGGGGACATCTGTAATACTTCCAACAATAAAGATTAAAGAAAATCTCAGAGCTGGAAGGGAACTTCCTCGGCCTCTAGTCACAGTCTATGTAATATTGGTTTTTTTGTTTGTTTGTTTGTTTTTAGAGAGAGAGATAGAAACATTGACTTGAGAGAGAAACATCGATTGGCTGCCTCCTGCATGTCCCCCACTGGGGACTGAGCCCACAACCTGGGCATGTGCCCTGAGCTGGATTCAAACTGGGACCTCTCAGTCCATGGGACGATATTCAATCCACTGAGCCATACCAGCTGGGCATATCTAATGTTTTCTTAAATGATTTTCATTAAGTTCATTCAATAAATATGTATTGCACATCAAAAATAAATAAAAACAAAACAAGAACAACCTGTGGAGTGCGGATGCCTTCGTGGTCCAGTATGGCAGGCTGCATCCTCTCGTTTGGCTGACGTGGTGAGCAGAAGAAAGGGACCCGTGCCCCTTTGTTCTCCTCCCCACCTAGCTCAGAGCACTACCCCACTAACCTCAATTCCTACCCATTATAGCCAGAGCAGCAGCAAGAATGACAATGACGACATGGCTAATGTTTATTGTGAATTATGTGTCAGGTATTACTGCAATGGCCAATGCACAGGTGAGGGCACAAGTCCCATGAGCCCTCACCTGGGTCACAGCAGGAAATCTGTGCACAGGACACAGGCTCTCCAGCAGCTCAGCATGGACCCCTAACAACGGCCTCAGGGCCCTGCAGCATCAGCCCCCACCCCCCTAAGCCCCTCAGCCTCCTAACTCTCCCTCATTCACTCCAGCGCGCTGGTAGGTTGCCAGATAAAATACAGGACGGCCAGTTAAGTTTTAATTTCAGACAAGCAATGAATAATTTCTAGTAGAAGTATGTCCTACATACTGCATTATTCCCTGTTATCTGAAATTAGGTTTTAACTTTCCTGTCGTCTAATCTGGCAACCCTAGGCACCCGCCTCGGTCCCCGCTGAAGCACAGGAGGCGCTCGCTCCTCGGGGAGCTCCGCACCGCTCTTCTCCCGGCCTGACACCCTCTTCCTGCAGACCTCCACGGGCACACTCTCAAAACTCAGGCTTCTGTCCACACCGGGCCTCATCTTAGGGCCGGCACTGAACCAGCTCCCTGGCCCCCCGGGGCCCCTTCCCCTCAGCATCCATCGCCACCTGACATGTTATATGTTTGGTTAACTGTCTGCCGTCCTCCCTCCGGATGCTGGAAACTCCGCGAGGGCGGGGCTGCTTTGATGCGTTTGTTCCCGGCGCTTAGCCCAGGACCGGCGTGAACACAGAAGTGCTGTGCACGGTGGTCTCCTCTGATGTTCAAAGAGCCCCATGAGACAAATGCTGCCATCAACTGGCTTCACATAGGGGAGGAACCTGAAAAGCCAACGAACTCCCTCCGCAGCTCACTGTGGCCAGTGGTGGGGCTGCGGCAGATGCAGGAGCCGGCCCCAGAGCCCAGGTCTGGCCCACCCGCTGCACCAGGTCACAGGCACAGGGAACTCAGCTAAGGTAGCAGGTGTTTCTGCCTCCCTCCCATTTTGATGATCTGGGCTTACAGGAGAGTCTGCATCTGACTGACCCCTTAATCCCAGAATTTACACAACTTGATTTTGCCCACACAATTATTGTCCAACATAAAGTGTATCAAATACACACTTAAGCACCATGTCACAGAGAAGTCTGCATAGGTGTCTATACTCACTTTTATTTCTTCTTGGACATCAGGATTGCGGAAATTTAAATCAGGTTGCTCTTTTGTAAACTGGTGAAAATAGCATTGGTTTCGTAGTTCGTCAAAGTGCCAACTGGAATTTCCGTATACACTTAACTAGCAAACAGGAAACAGCAAATCAGTTAATTCATATGATGGTATTGCCCATAAAAAAGGTGATAAATGCCATCCCTGGTCCTTATCCCAAGCTGAGTGCACAGATTCCCCAGATTTTCCTTCTAGGGAGAGCGTTAGGTAAATTAATTCCCTAAAATTCTACTAGCCCTCAGGAAAAAAAAGAAATCTAGCAATTTCAACCCTGGTGGCGATTTCCTCTTTCTGGGAATGCCCACACTGCGGCTCCATGACATATTCTCCTGGGTGACTCTCCTATGGTCCCATCACTCCTTCTCAGTCTACTGTGAGGGTCCTTAAACGTCGAGTTCCTCAGGGCTCTACCTGGGACATTTGTTCATTTCATGCTAAAGAGAACATCTGGACAACATTGAAAAACAGAGGGGTTTTGCATGCATCTTTTTCTTTTTTTTTTTAGTTGGAAGACCTAATCACACTAGGTCCACTCTGCCATGGTGACAACTGGCCACAGCTAAGTAGTAGATGCTGCCTTTCAAGGACACATACTCTCACCAGCTCACCTCATGGCCCACCTGGACTCAAACCAGGATGAGAGAGTTACAGTATACATATAACCAAGAAAAAATGGGTATCCAGAATACAAGAAGAACTCTACAAATCTATTTCAAAGGGACAAGCAATTCAACAATAAATTGGGGATGGGGGGAGGGAACGGGAAGCCATAAACAGCAGCTTCACAGAAATGGAAGCTCAAGTGAATAAATATATGAAAAGATATTCAACATGACTAGCAATTAAATAAATCATCATTAGTAATTAGATCAATGTAATATTAAGACTTCAATGTGTGCCCTGGCGTTGTCTAGTTCGATTCCCGGTCAAGGCACATGCCTGGATTTGGGGCTCGATCCCTGAGAGGGGGCGTGCAGGAGGCAGCCAATGGATGCTCTGCTCACATTGATGTTTCTCTCTCTCTCTCTCCCTCTCCTTTCCTCTCTCTCTAAAATTTAACTTTAAAAAAAAATTTTAAAACACTTCAATGTGATACCAACTGAAGTTCACTTGGTAAAAATTACAAAGTCTGGCAGTACCAGCAATTAATGAGAAAATGTATTTTTATGCTCTTGGAGGGGTTATATAAGTTGGTACAACCACTTCGATCATCTGTTTGGCATTTTCTTGTAGAGTTAAGCATGTGGTATCCTGCACCAGCAATTTCACTCTGTCATTTACCTTAAAGAAGCTCTCACACACGGGCCCCAGGAGACTAGACTAATGAGAATATTTGCAGTGGCATTGCTAAAACAACTGGAAACAGCCCAACTTTCCATCAGCTAAAGAGTAGATAAGTAAATCAGGAAATATTTACACGGTGAAAATGTATGAACCACACATACCCAAACTAGATGAATGAATATGAAAAACAATGAAAGGGAAAAGCTAATAACAAAAGACTACATGTAGCCTAATGCATCTCATAAAGTTCAAAACAGGAGAAACTAAATAATAACTTTTTTTTTAATCCTCACCCGAGGATATTTTCCTATTTATCTTCAGATAGAGTGGGAGGGAGGGAGAGAGAGAGAGAAACATCGATGTGAGAGAAACATCGATCGGCTGCCTCCTGCACATCCCCCACTAAGGACTGAGCCTGAAACCCGGCCATGTGTCCTGACCCACAATCGAACCGGGACCTCTCAGTCCATGAGACTACCCTCAATCCACTGAGCCACACTGGCCGGGCCAGGTAGCCACTATAAAAGCAGACTGCAGAGTTGGACTGACTAGACCCAGTCCTCAGCCCTGTCATTTACTAGCTGTGTGACCTTGGGCAAGGTACTTAATGTTTCTCTGCCTTAGTCTGCTCATCTGCAAAACAGGAAATAAAGCCTACTTTATAGGATTGTAGGGTGAACTAAATGAACTAATGAATGAATATAAAACACTTAGCATAGAGCCTGGCACATAGCAAACATTTAGTAAATGTTTGCTATTATCATTATCATTTTAACAAGTGGGTGGATTTGGGGGAAAGAAAAATTAAGGAGGTAAAACTGCCAGGACTTGCTGACCTGTTCACCCGTGTCATCTGGTACCATTCGATGGACCTGAGATAAGGGCAGTGGGGGGAGAAGATCCCAGTCAGCTTTGATTCATGTCGATTTTGAGTGCCCTTGAGCCATCTGAAAGTTGATGCCCAGGAGCCAGCCTGTTTGAATGTTTATGGAGAAGCCAAGAAGAGAGAAGGAGAGACTGGAGTGGGGAGAGGTGATCCAGAGTAAAAGGCTCTGCAGGAATCAGGAGAGAACGTGAACCAGAGCCGGTGGAGGGACTGGCCTGGGACCGTAGAATTGCCAGATAAAACGTAAGACACCCAGTTAAATCTATTGATCAGATAAGCAATGAATAATTATTTATGCAAGTGTATATATACTGTTTATCTAAAATTCAGATTTTATTGGTCTTCCTGGATTTTTATTTATGAATCTGGTAACCCCAGACAGTAGGGCATGGCCTCTGTTGTAAGAGAAGTGAGGACGAAGAGGGCGGGAGTGGGGCAGGCAGGTTCGTTGGCTACTGTTCTCTCTTTAAGGTGGAGTTTACTGCATGATAAGATAGGGAGACGGCGGTTAGGACGTTCGAAGAGGAGGAGGGCATGTCGATCCGCTGGACTTAGTAAAACTCTCCAGGAGACTGGACGGCTCACTTCAGATGGAGACGGTGAATCACCAGAGGCAAAGGTTCAGGGAAGGAAAAGGTGGATAGTTGGGTTCATTTATGGCTAGGCTTTTGTTGGACAGGGAGGCAAAATGTCAGAAAGGAGAGGGGTCTGGAATATCAAGATACTTATGAAACTAATGGGACATGGAGTCCACGCTGGACAAAGTGGGAAGTGAGGGAGGACGGAAGGAGAGGCTAATGGAGTCTAGGTTTTTTTTGTTTTTGTTTTTTTTTAATCCTCACCCGAGGACATTTTTGCATTTATCGCCAGATAGAGCAGGAGGGAGAGAGGGAGGAAGAGAGAGAGAGAAACATCGATGTGAGAGAGACACATTGAGTAGTTGCCACCCACACGACCCCAACCGGGCCGGGGACAAACCGAAACTGGGAGTCTAGGTTTTAATTTGCTAGAATGCATTGCCAGTACAATGAAATCAGAAATCCAGTGACATTAGGAGGCTTGAATACCTTATTTTATTTCTTTGGGAAACTTTCCCCTTCTCATAAACTATACCCATTAATATTTTTCCCTTAAAAGGGCTTTATAAAACCAGTTCAATCCCTGAAGATCTGTGCATTTTCACTTTGTAAATCAGGCAAGTGGGTACTTACCCAGTTGTTGGGTGGTGTGGTTATGCCATTTTCATGGGAACAGTTTTGCCAAATATAATAATCGGTATATTTCCCTGTCCGGGTACGACTCCACTGAAACCAAGCATGTTTATCACTGGTGTGGTTTGGTATGATATCAATGATTAATTTTAAACCTAATGAGTGAAAACATTTCAAATGTTAGGAAAGATTATATTAGAATAATACATGATAATTAAGGGAAAAAATGCTTTAAGTAAACATTTATAGAAATGCTTTTCTCAAGCCCCCCACCCTCCCCCCAACCCACCTCCCATTCAGTTTACCTCTATCATGTATGGCTGCAACAAGATTCTCAAAATCTTTCATTGTTCCAAAAATGGGATCTATTTCTCGAAAATCTACAATACCATGACGGAAATCTTTAAGGGACGATTTATAAAATGAGGTAATCCAAACAGTTTTTATATTTAAAGCTGTGATGTAGTCCAGTTTATCTTGAATACCTGAGGGAAAAAAAAAAACAAGGCCATGAAAAATAAGTAAATAAAATTCGGGTTTTTTGGTTGAAGAATTTAAAATAAAAGGAATATGTCCAAAGTAAAAATATGTACAATGAGACAGAATTTGAATTTGAGTGAAAATTCAAATAGCAAGGTCTAGTTCTATAAACAACATCAAGTTAGTCTTCTAGCAATAACCTTTGACTTTAACATAGTTACAATAACAGCCCTGGCCGGTTTGGCTCAGCGGTTAGAGCGTCGGCCTGCGGTCCAGAGAGACCCGGGTTCAGTTCTCGCTAAGGGCATGTACCTCGGTTGCAATTTGTCCCCGGCCCTGGTTGGTCGTGCAGGTGGCAGCCACTCGATGTGTCCCTTTCACGTCGATGTTTCTCTCTCTCTCTTCCTCTCTCTCCCTCCCACTCTATCTGAACCAAAAAAATGAAAAAATGTCCTCGGGTGAGGATTAAAAAAACAACAACATAGTTACAATAACATAAAATCTGTCTGTGGCTTGCTCATTTTTCGTATTTAAAACCAAGATACAGTCCAGGCCAGTTTGGCTCAGTTTTAGAGCATTGGCCCATGAACCAGAGTCACGGGTTCGATTCTGATCAAGGGCACATACCTTGGTCCCTGGCCCTGGTCAGGGTCAGGCGGCAGGCAACCAATCGGTGTGTCTCTCTCACATCGAGTCTCTCTCTCTCTCTCTCTCTCTTTCTCCCCCTCCCACTCTATCTGAAGATAAATGGAAAAATATCCTCGGGTGAGGATTAAAAAATAAATAAATAAAACCAAGATACAGTATTGTTAATTTATTCCACACATGCTTTCTGAGCACCTGGTCTAGGCCAGGTGTGGGCTAAGTGCCAAGGAACAGAGGGGAACATAGGGCCCCTTGGTCTAAGCTGCACTGTCCGGTGTGAGCATCTGCAATGTGGCTAAGTCTGAACCGAGATGTGCTGTAAATATGGACACACTGGATTTTGAAGACTAAGTATGAAAAGAGAGAATTAATATCAATATCTCATTAATATTTTAATGTGATTTTATACTGAAATATTAAACAAAATATATTATTAAAATGAATTCACCTGATTCTTTCTTACTTATTTTAATGTGGCTCCTAGAAAATGTACAATTACATATGTAACTCTGTTTCCTCTGGACAGTGCTGAAGCCAAGAATTTACAGAGAGAAATCTAGACTTGGCTGAGAAGAGATGCGGAATGAAACGCTTTGTACATGGGGCCGTGTAGGATAATTAGCAGATGGTGTGTTTTTTTGCTTCTAGTTCGGAGTCCTAAACATAGACTCAGGGGTTGTCTAGTATTCAGTCTCCAGTAACTTCTGGTGGGACCCTACAGGCCTCCTATAGTCAGAGCCTGTCAGGGTCACACAGCAGGCCAGAGGTCACTGAGCCCTAAACACAGTCACCTGCCGGCTGGCATGGGCTCTTCCCCTATAACAGGCTGCCAGTTTTGTCTTCGTTGTGCCTCAGTTCCCCCATATGGGTGGCTACGAGACCTCACTGAGTGTCAACAGGCAGCAAAAGGATTTTGATTTAAGTCAGGATAACAACATGATATATCTTAAGAACAGCCACAAAGGAACAAGATGATAAAAACGATGGGGCTGGACAGATACAAAGTAAAAGTGAAAAGGGGATCCCAGGCTCACACTGCAGGAGACAGATGGCAGTCACCAAAACCAAACTCAACCCTGCAATGGTTTCTTCAAACAGTAAGAAAATCCCCTCAGCCTCAAGGACAAATAATACCTACTGATTACAGGAAGCAGCCAGTTCCCTAAGAAAAAGTTATTGGCCCGGACAGTGTGGCTCAGCGGTTGAGTGTCAACCCATGCACCAAGAGGTGGCCAGTTCGATTCCCGGTCAGGGCACATGCCCAGGTTGTGGGCCAGATCCCCAGTGGGGGGCATGCAGGAGGCGGCCAATTGATGTTCTCTCTCATCAATGTTTCTATCTCTCTCTCCCTCTCCCTTCCTCTCTCTCTAAAATCAGTAAAGAAAAAAATTTTTTTAAAAAAAGAAGTGTCCGGCCGGTGTGGCTCAACCGTTGAGCGTCGACCCATGCGCCAAGAGGTCGCCGGTTGGATTCCCGGTCAGGGCACATGCCTAGGTTGTGGGCCCGATCCCCAGTGGGGGGCATGCAGGAGGCGGCCAGTCGATGTTCTCTCTCATGGATGTTTCTATTTCTCTCTCCCTCTCACTTCCTCTCTCTCTAAAATTAATAAAGGGGGAAAAAATTAAAAAAAAAAAAGAAAAGTTATCGGAAACGACAAATGTAAGAGCTGATTAGAAGCTACCTTGTTTACAGGAATTTGGGGTATAAAGGTATCCTCCACTTTTTGCAAGTCGCATGGCGCCACTTAACTTGTTTTAAAAAACTTACATTAATACCTGTTTTTGCAAACCAAAAGAAATTGAGGAGGATTTTCACTTTTAAGAAAAAAGGTGAAAAGCAAAAGTAGCGTGTTGAGCACTGGTTTTGCAGCAGCTGTCACAGAGGCGGTGGTACCCGGGGCAGCAGAGCAGCGGAGAGCGGCCCCCCAAGCTCCTTCCCGGGGACTACACTCAGCATCTCCGCACAGAGCCCCAGAGCCTTGCACTGTGTCTGTGAGCCGCTGTGCTTTATCTCGATTTCTTCTGTGCGTCCATTAGCAAGATGTGTCCTGTATATCTATCATCTCTCTTCTGCTTTTACTATATGTTAGTGTTACTTTAGGTTTTGTGTGTTATTTGGTTTGATTTAATAGGTTATTTTGGAACTGGGGATGCGCAACAATTTTTCCATATAAATTCATGACGATTGCTTATTCGCTTTCTGCCATTCAGCTTGTGAAAGGTTTCACTGGAACGCTTTACTTTGGCATAGCGGGGGAACCTGTATCTAGAAGGCGGTTACAAAGGGAGAAGCAGGTTACAAAGGGAGAATGTATCTTTGGGTTTAAGGATTTTAACTCTATTTTGTCAAAAGACATCACTTTTGCTAAGCACTTACTACATAAAAGGCAGCAGGCGCTAGGGCCATTGGGGGTGGGGTGGGGTGGAGGGGTGTGGAAGGGAAGTCACCCAGATACATGACAAGGCAATGTGTCAGAGGGCGCTATAAACAAAGTCCAAAGCACAACAGGAGCTCCGGGGAGGGAGGTCAGCACACCGATGAGGAAGGATTAGAGGGAGAAAATAAACATGAATGCAGGAAATGGGTTTGAACTGCACCTTGAAGGACAGATAGTATTTCAATTAGTGAAGGTGCAGGAAGAGTTTTAAAAAGAGAGAAATGATATGAGCATGCAAAAGAAAAGCCTTTTATTAGTTATTAAGGAAAGTTGGAGCTTTTGAGTTCATTCCTACTCCCTGTACTCAACTAAAATAACCATTGTTTTATTTTCTTCAAACCAAATATCACTATCAAAAACGACTTTGTTATTTATTTATTTATTTATTTATTTATTTATTTATTTATTTATTTTTGCTGCCCTTAATTAGGGTGATCATATCAACGGATTCGCCCAGGACAACTCCAGTGTATGCCTGCTGTCGGGCATAATTTTACACTCAAAAGTGTTCTAGTTTAAACAATAAATTATAAGGACATTCTACACTTAACTCACTAGGAGATTATTAGTGTAAATTTACAAATATAATTTTTTACTTCTACTTTTTTTTGTTTACTAATATGGATATTGTTTTAAATAATCTTTAATGCAAGTAATGACCAATACACTGCCATACCTTTTTTCCTTTCCTTCATTTCTCAGGATTTATACTTTAAAGGCTCAGCCTACACCTTTTAATGACATCACAATAGTTCTTGCTGAAATATTGTTTACATTGTATTCACCAGCAGGAAACTCAGCCAGGTTGCCCAGCTAGCCACTACATGGGCTGCAAAAGCAGTTCTGAGCTGCCACCTGAGAGGATCAGCTACGAAGTACACGGACAGGAGCAGCGAGCTTTCAGGAGGAACTCTGCTGCAGGTGAGAAGTTAGAACTGAGGACCAACCAAGCATATGTACTTAGTAGGAAGTAAATTAAACAACTCTTTGGGGGCTCAGCGGCCTCCAAGTAGTCTTTCATCATATGGGAAGAATTTCTGGGTTCTGCTGCATGGTTTTTAAAAACATCATAAACAAGGTATGACCAGTCATACTGGAATGTCCTTACCATACAATTTAGACATAATTCAGTTTCAAGGACACAGAAAGCCACAAACCCAACCCATCCTGGTCCCACCCAACACGTTCCCCCCGAGGCACCTTTTAGATCTCCGTTCCCATCCTTGTCGCTATCCTTGAACGATCTTGGGTAGATCTGGTACATGGGTCCTTCCTGCCACCAGTCGAGGCACTTGGGAGAGATGGCGATGATGGCTATGGTGGCCCCAGTGAGCACGATCACAGAAGCCACGGTGAGCCAGAAGAGGACCTCACGGGGCACCCGGTACCGGGCCTGGCCTGAGAAGTGAAACAGCACCTCCTTGGGCATCCCTGCGTAGGGCTGGATGTCCTTCAAGTCGGGCTCCCCGGGGCCAAGGATGCCCACGGTGCAGTGCTGGGGGCTGTCCGCTTGGCTGCCTGGATCCGGGTCCTTTTCCAGGATGTCTTCATTTTGGACAAACCCATTGTTCGTCCGGCATCCTTTCACACCCATTCCAATGGAGTCTCTCTTGCTTTTCTGCTCAGCCATGTCTTACTGTCTTATCCCTGGGAAGTGCCCTCCTGCAGTAACAAAGGTGGAGTGCTGAAATGCTTGGTCATGTTAATGAGCTTTGTGTGGTTTATAAATAAACCTGGCTGGACAAAGTCCAGCCAAGGAAGAAAGGGTAAAGGTAAAGGGGGTTTAAAAAAAATTCTCTTTGTACCTGTGGGGCTGACGTAGCTTCAGGCACAACACTGAGGGGCTCAGACCTGGACTGGAACAGGGGCACAGAGGAGGGAAACAGGATGACGTGGCAGGGTTCCATTGCAATTTAAGATGTTACTTGACTGAGTACATCAATGTTCATAGCAGCACTATCCACAATAGTCAAATGGCAGGAACAAGCCTAGTGTCCATCAACGGATGACTAGATAAACAAAGTATGATATAAGCACACGTGGAATATTATTAGGCCTTAAAAACGAAGGAAATTCTGGCACATACTACAACATGAATGAACCTTGAAAACATTAAACTAAGTGAAAGAAGCCAGACACAAAGGGACAGATATTGCATGATTCCACTTACATGAGGAACCTAGACAAATTTATTGAGGCCGAGTAGAAGGGTGGTTACCAAGAGCTGTGAGGAGGGGAGTAATGGGGAGTTGCTATTTAATGGGTACAGAATTTGCATTTGGGATGGAGAGAAAGTTCTGGAGGTGGATAGTGGTGGTGGTAGCACAACAGTGTAAATGTACTTAATGCCATTAAATTTCACATTTTAAAATGGTTAAAGCGATTCATTTTATGTATATTTTGCTACAATAAAAAAGCTTTAAAGCCCCGGCCGGTTTGGCTCAGTGGTTAGAGCATCAGGCCGAGAACCGGAGGTTTGATTCCCAGTCAAGGGCACATAGCGGGGTTGCAGGTTTGATCCCTGGCCCTGGTGGGGGTCATGCGGGAGGCAACCAGTCGATGTGTCTCCCTCACATCGATGTTTCTCCCTCACATTGATGTTTCTCTCTCCCTCTTTCTCTTAAAAAAAAAAAGGAAAAAAAAGCTTTAAAATTTTTCAGCTAGGTCTGAGGAAATGAAACAAATACTGAATTTTGCAAGGGGAAACAGGCTTTTCGTTTTTGTTATTTTGAAGCTGTCTGCCTACAAATGCAAGAGGGAGAGCCTGGAGCCAGGAAACATGACTTGTTACTGAAGCTAATTTCATTTATCTCGGTTCAAGCCGATCCTATACATACCCATATATACCTATAAATACTCAGTTCAACCCCAGGTACCTTCAGTCTTGTTTCCTTTTTCAGAAAAAGGAATCACTGCACATTCTTAAAATCACTTGCTGAAGAAGGCAGGGTGGTGAGGAGGATTTTATATATTGCGAGTTCAAGTGTTTTACTATAGGTAAACAGTTCTTCACACAAGCACTAAAGAGTTGTTTAATCATTGGCAAGTACAAAATACACAACTCGAGGAAACTGCACTAAAGATGGGTGTGTTTTCCTAAGAGATTCTGCAAGCCTTAAAAAAATGTGATAACTCATGGTTTAAATTTAATCAATGGCACTTAAACAACCCTATGAATCATTTGATCAGATAACTATATATATATATATATATTTTTTTTTTTTTTTAAATCCTCCCCCAAGGACATGCTTAGAGAGAGGAAGGGGGAAAGAGAGAGAAATATCGATGTGAGAGAAAACATTGATTGGTTGCCTTCATATGCTCCCTGACTGGGGATCAAACCCATAACCCAGGTATGTGACCAGACAGGAATAGAACCGGCAACCTTTCCATGCATGGATCGATGCTCAACCAACTGAGCCACTTTGGCCGGGCAGATGATTTTTGTTGTTTTTTTTTTTTTTCTTTATTGATTTTAGAGAGAGAGGAAGGGAGAAGGAGAGAGAGATAGAAACATCAATGAGAGAGAACATCGATTGGCCACCTCCTGCATGCTCCCTACCGGGGATCTGGCCCACAACCCGGGCATGTGTCCTGACCGGGAATCGAACAAGTGACCTCTTGGTGCATGGGTCGATGCTCAACCACTGAGCCAAACCGGCCAGACAGGGCAGATTTTTTTAAATGAGGCAAGTTATATTCCTAATTTCTACTATTACTGTTTCTTGTAGAGTGACTTAGAAGCAGTAGATGGTACAGAGGAATGAACTAGTTTATTTTGGCCAAGTTATTTTTAGTTTTAATTTAATTTTGTATTGATTTTAGAGAGAGGAAGGGAGAGAGAGAGAGAGAGATAGATAGAGAGAAACATCGATCAGTTGCCTCCCACACACACCCTAACTGGAATCAAACCCACA
This sequence comes from Tadarida brasiliensis, assembly GCA_030848825.1. Classification (NCBI taxonomy): domain Eukaryota; kingdom Metazoa; phylum Chordata; class Mammalia; order Chiroptera; family Molossidae; genus Tadarida; species Tadarida brasiliensis. Next base: position 49,946,424 of record CM061270.1, read on the forward strand.
ACCTGGGTATGTGCCCTGACTGAGAATCAAACCCATCACCTTCTAGTGTACCAGAAGACACTCCAACCAACTGAGCCACACCAGCCAGGACTGGCCAAGTTATTTTTAAAATTGAATAAGTCTCGATATCTGGCTCATTGAATGCATCCAATAAGTAGCATCTCTTATCATTATTAATTATGCATACTGTATATATTTTTAAATCACAGGAATTTAACTTTATGTCTTGAAATTGCTTTATCCCTCAAACATATAATGCTAATTTTCACAAAAGGAGCTAATTTTTGAAATTGAGATACAATTTTGGGAAAAAACGATGTGCAAAAATACCCAGAGTTTTAAAATAAGTTTAAATTGGTACATATATACAGTGGCGTATCACTTGGCTGTAAAAAAAGAATGAAATCTTACCATTTGCGATGGCACAGATGGACCTAGAGGGTATTACGCTAAGTGAAATAAGTCAGACAGAGAAAGATACATACCATATGATTTCACTAATATGTGGAACCTTAACATAAATAAATAAATAAATGAATAAATAAATAAATGAACAAACAAAACAGAAACACGCTCATAGATACAGAGAACAAATGGATGGTTGCCAGATGTGAGAGGGGTTAGGGATTGGATGAAAAAGATGAAGGGATTGAGAAGTACAGATCAGTAGTTACAAAATAGTCACAGAGATGTAAAGTGCAGCATAGGGAATACAGTCAATAATATTGTAATAACTGTGTGTGGTGCCAGGTGGGAACTAGACAGGGGAGATCACTTCCTAAGTTGTAGAAATGTCTAACCACTGTGTGTACACCTCAAACCATAATATTGAATGTCAACTGTAATTGAAAAATAAATTTAAAATTTTAATAACAAAAAATAAAATAAGTTTAAATTTTGAAAAAATAACTTTTCATTATAAATCCTTAAATTATAGGTGCGCATCACATAAATGTAGAGAAAATGCAACATCATAGCAATGGGCCTCATGACAGAGCCGTTGTGTTCCTACTTCTCTATGTTAGATTGAAAGTGAGATGACAATAATACTTTGAATTTCCAGAACACGCAAACTAGAATCTTTTTTAAACAATCTCAAATTATCATCTGGCCTCTGTTGGGAGGGTGTTTTTAAACAATAAAAGTAATTACAAAAGAAGATTGCTTGAGTTAATTTGTTGAAGAGAAAACCACAGGCTCAAAATGGCATCACTCAGTGCTAAAAGCCCTTGATACCAAACCTAAATTTAATCGTAGTTTCAACCTCTCCCATTTAATTTTTTTTTTAAAGAGAGAGAGGAAGGGAGAGAGATAGAAACATCGATGAGAGAGAACATCGATTGGCCGCCTCCTGCATGCCCCCCACTGGGGATCAAGCCCACAACCCCGGCATGTGCCCTGACCGGGAATCGAACTGGGACCTCTCAGTCCATTGGAACAACACTCAATCCACTGAGCCACACTGGCTGGGCTCTCCCAGTTAATCTTAATCAACCAGTCTGAAATTTCCTGGTCAAGTACCAGTAAAATAATCTCACATGTGCCCTCTCCATCCTCCATAGAAAGAAGAGGGCATCTGCATGATGAAAATCCTTTCCCTCTGTTTCCCCAAAGAAAAGCTGTCAGGCCCCAAAATAAGCCTTTCTTTACCTTTGCCAGTAGCTTCATTACCCCACCCTTCTTTCCATAACAACCTTCCATTCTGTTCAGCCCCTTGGAGGGTACATTCCAGTTGCCGGATGGGATGCTGCCCGATTCATGAATCGCTCAATAAAGCCAATTAGATATTCAAATTACTCACTCGAATTTTGTTTTGTTTTTTAACAGATTAGGTAAAAATTTTAAATTTATTATAACATAAAGCATACTAACCGAAGAGTATATGACAAATTGGAAATATATTGGTAATAAATAATCCCAAAAAACATGTCTTTAACATTAAAGGTGTGTATGTATATATTGATAGGCATTATAGAAATATATGAAATTTCATATTATTAATTAAAAATACAAATGCCAGTGGAAAACATGAAAAAAAAGAATGTAAACAGATATTTCACAAAAATCAACTCACTAATATCAGAGAAATAAATAAGCATTTCAATTACATTGGCAAAGAACTTCTAAAGGATAATAATGCTGGCAAAATCCAGTATAAATTGACATAATAATTCTAGAAAGTAATTTGGCAACATATATCATAAATTTTAACATTTTCAGAGTACTAAATTAGGCTAGCCCTATCAGATTTTAAAATAAACACTCCAAAAAAAATAAAAATAAAGAGTTGATACTAATGAAGGGATAGTTCAAAAGATCAATTGAAAAGACTGGAGTCGCTAAAAATAGACTCCTATACAGAAAGGAATTTAGAATATGAAAAAGCAAAATTTCAAACAAGTGAGGAAAAGAAAGATTATTTAGTAAGTGATGTTGGACAATTGGCTAGCTAACAGGAAAATATAATAAAGCCAAATACTTTGCCTCATTCCTTACATCAAAATACATTCTATGTGGATCAGAATTAAAAGTAAAAAATAAAACCATAAAAATGCTATACAGAAGTTTGTGTATTTTAAAAAATAATCTTGGAGTTGGAAAGTTTTTCTAAATGTAATACAAATACAAAACCTAGACCTCATAAGAAAAAGATTGATCAATTTAATCATAAAAATAAAAAACAAACAGAACCACCCACAAAGATAAAACGCAAATGGCAAACTAGAAGAAAATATTTAACACGGGTGACAACCTAATTTCCATAATATAGAAATTGATTTTACAAACTAACACCAAAAAATAGAATAACGGACAAAGGAAATAAACAGTAGATAGGAAAAAATGCAAGTGGTTAATAAACATAAAAGGTAAATGTATCTCAAAATTAAATAAACAGAACAAAAATAAAAAGTGATAGTCATTTTGTTCTTTAAACTTTTAAATTATTGTTTTACTTTCTTATTAAATTTATTGGGGTGCCATTGATTAATAAAATTATATAGGTTTCAGGTGTACAATTCTATAATACATCATCTGTATATTGTATTGTGTGTTTACTACCCTAAGTCTCTTTAAACTTTTTTGTATTTTTCTATAATAATTATGTGTTTGTTCTTCCATAAGAAAAAAATTAAGTTAGGAAATCTTGAGCTGGGAATCTACCTAGAACTTCCAGGCAGGTGGTAGAGTTCAATATAAGGTGCTTTCTCCTAGCAACAGCCACCTAAAATTCTTAAATACCCCATATGCCTATATCCACTAAAAAAGAAAAAAAAATCAAATTTCAAAAAGCAGAAAGAAGCCCTGGTCTGTTTGGCTCAGCAGTTAAAAGTGTTGGCCCACAGACCAAAGGGTCTCAGGTTCAATTCCTGGTCAAGGGCACATACCTGGGTTGCAGGTTCGATCCCAGGCCCTGGTCTGGGTCGTGCAGGAGGCAGCCAATCGATGTGTCTCTCACATCGATGTTTCTCTCTCTCTCCCTCCCTCTCTTCCACTTTATCTAAAAATCAATGGAAAAATATCCTCGGGTGAGGATTAACAACAACAACAAAAAGCAGAAAGAAAAGATGGATTCATTGAGCAAGTATTGAAATACTGGAGGGAACAGGAAGTTGCCAGAAATCTGGAGAAGATACCATAATGCTAAGAATTGCAAGCAAACACTTACTTGCAAGGAGATTTCAAAGTAATATAGATTGTACAAAGCCAAACACACTACTGTTAAAACTTGTAAACATAAATGAGTAACAAGGACACCGAGGAAGCTTAAGAGCTAACTCAGAGCCTTGGACCATGTGGCTCAGTTGGCTGGAGTGGCATCTTGCGCCCCAAAAGGTGGCAGGTTTGATTCCCGGTCAGGGCACATCCCCAGGCTGCATGTTCAATCCCCAGTTGGGCTCATGCTCAAGGCAGCTGGTTGATGTCTCTCTCACATCAACGTTGCTCTCTGTCTCTCCCTTCCTCTCTCTAAGATCAATTAAAAATAAAAAAGACCTAACTCGGATAATCAGAACAAAGAATCACAGATAATAAAGATAAACTCACTCAGTAAATTCGAAGTGAGTTAGTTGCCCAATCATGATAATAAAGCAAAGAAGAATGAAACATCTAGGAAACAAATGGCAAAACAATGAGGAATACCACAGGATCCAGAAACATCTGCAAATAAACAAACACAAAAAAAGCAGCAATCAATGCAAAAAATATATAATAAATTTTAAAGCCATCATATCATATGATGTGAGACTTCCATTCACCAGCAAACCCACCAAAGTGGCATATAACCTCTCAGATTTGTAAACATTTCAGATGGGAGGAGGATTTTCCATGTCACATGTACCTATTTCCGGCCTCTGTGACTAGGGTAGGGCGTGCTGCAGTCATCTGTAAGTTCCAGCGTCAGCGCCGATATGTTATTAAATGAATGAAAGGAGGAGGCGAAGGGAGGAGGGTGGTATGTGAGGAATGGGGAAGAGAAAGTGGAGGAGGAGGGAAGTAGAAAGCACATTCTACACAAAAATGTAGATTTTCATCTCCCAGCGGTTCTCAACCTGTGGGTCGCGACACCTTTGGGGGTCGAACGACCCTTTCACAGGGGTCGCCTAAGACATAACAGTAGCAAAATTACAGTTATGAAGTAGCAACGAAAATAATTTTATGGTTGGGGGTCGCCACAACATGAGGAACTGTATTAAAGGTGGCGGCATCAGGAAGGTTGAGGACCGCTGCTGGCCGAATGTCCTCACCCTGGTCCAGGTCAGTGAGTGAAGTGACATGGAGGGAGCCGCCTCCTCCGCCTGCTCTCTGCTCGCTGCTGGTGAGCTTGGCAGCTTCCGAAGCCTCTGTTATATCTCAGCTGTACAATTTAATTTGCTTCCAGGGTTAACATTATAAATATAGTCCAGAGTAAAATGTTTTTAATTTTTTTCTTTTTTTTCTTTCTACCTATCTTCAGATAGAGTGGGAGGGAGGGAGAGAGAGAGAACCATCGATGCGAGAGGGACATATCGATTGGTGGCCTCCCGCACGACCCCAACCGGGGAGGGGACAAACCCCAACCAAAATACATGCCCCTGACCCGAATCGAACCCGCAACTCCCTGGTCCTTGGGCCAATAGTCTAACCGCTGAGCCAAGCCAGCCAGGGCCCGAGTAAAATGTTTTTTTAAATAGTTCTAATTAGAAGGAAATTAAAAAAAATAGATTTATCCCAGCTAAAGAGAAAAGTTCAGCTTAACCACTGAAATCGAGAGAGGATTTTTAAACATGTTTTGCTGGAAGTTAAACTATTTTAAAACATTTTTATAGCCAAATATATCAAAAGAAATCTTAACAGAACAAATATTATAACAAAACCTTATTATCTCTCACATATAATTAATGCAAACATGTAAAATCAATAGCTAAATTACATTCAATAGAGATTAGAAGAGATTGCAAATTATATCTAAGGAATTAACATTGCATAAAAGTACCTTCTTGATGGAATTAAAGAACTCCAAATTAAAACGCCATTAAGGTATGTGATAGATTAATTGTATTGATAGCCCAATTAATGGAATCCCTGCATCTGTGCCTTTTGCCCCATAATTCGTTAGTGCCTTAGTTCAGGGTGGTTGGCCATGGGGCTTGCTTTGGCCAGTGGGACAATAACAAACTTGACACAAAAAGGACTAAAAAGTGATTGTGCTTTTCTGCTCCCCTTTTGGACCCCGGCCATCGCCATGAGATTATTCCCTGGCTGGCCTGCTTCAGGAAAGGGGGAGAAGGATGTGGGAGATGTGGGGAGTCGTGTGGAAGCTCCCCTTCCAGGGTCTTCCAGCGGGGCCAGTCCCCAGGTAGCATGAGCAAGCGGGATCTGAGGAGCTGAGCCCAGGTCAGCCAAACTGCCCCATCAACAATTACCCTGATAGGACATTAATTACTAAATGTTTGGGTTACTTTTGGTTTTGGCCTTTACAAAACACCTTTATTGAGGGATAATTGACATACACTAAACTGCACTCATTTAAAGTACACAATTTGATAATTTGACATTGTGTATACACCCCTGAAACCATCACCACAATCACAATACTGAACATGTCCATCACCTGAAAATAGTTCCTCCTACCACTTTGTAGTCTCCCCCCCCTACCTCAGGAATACCCCCGACCTTTAATGGACACCCTCACTCAAAGCCAGGAGATAGCTGGCATGGCTTTGGGAGCTGGGTCAGGGTCTCTGAGAACACACGTGTCACACTTTAAGGAAATCCCTTTACCCACATCTAGGCAGGTACCTAAAGCCATTGTGAATGTGTCTCTTTTAAATAAAGCCCACTAACAGGGTAGACCCAGAGATGTGAAAGTAGGGTACAGACTGAGAACCCTCAGAAGAGGGGGTGGGGGGGGAGGGAAGAGATAAACCACAGAACTTATATGCATGTATGCATAACTGATGGACCTGGACAACAAAGCTGGGGATGGGGTGGGGGGATGGGGAGGAGGGTGTCAATGGGGAAAAAAGGAGAAACATCTGTAACAAAAAAAATAAATAAATAAATAAATAAATAAAAAATAAAAAAAATAAAAAATAAATAAATAAATAAAGGAAAAAAATAAATAAATAAATAAATAAATAAATAAAGCCCACTTACGCTACATAACCCGTCAGACAATTAATCCTCTCAAAAGCTCATATCACAACTCTAAAGCTGTCAGTGGCTTCTCATAGAGAACAAGTCCAAATACCTTAGCCTAGATGGCTAGGCTGCAATCTGCCCCCATACTACATTTCTAACCTATTTCTCTTGTATCATCTCCGATCAGGCCCTCTGACCCGGTCAATCACTGATGCTTGTCGTTTGCTGACTGAACACCTGTACTGGACATTTGCTCTTGGCTCCCTGCCAGGCCCTGCTCCATCTACCTTCCCCAGCCCCCACCAATAAAATCATCCCAGTGGACACTGGTCTAGCCCTTCCAGAACTCCTGTCTGTGCTATTCATGTGTATATTCGTCCTTATAATGGCTGTTATTTGAAAATACGGTTTTATTTGGTCTTCCCATGCTGGACGACTGAGAATGTACCTGTCACCACACGACAGAGCTCCGCCTGTACTCAACATTCACAATCTTGTTGGAGAAAGGACGTTGGAAATCACCTCCAATAAATAAAATGTAATTAAATAAAAATGTTTAAAATTACATTAAATAGCATATACAAATTACCTACCAGAGGTAACAGGCTCCTCTTATAAAGACTAGCCAGCTCCCTCCCAGGAAGAGAGCTTTGCATAGTCATTGTTAACATTACAACTATAATAATGATTACCATTAGTATTAAGTATCAGGAAAATACAGTCTACCCACTACATTTACATAACTAAAGGGAACTTTTCAAATTATTCTTTACAAAACATAAGTGATCTGTTCAGAGGTAATTCCTCTATCCCAAGAGGCAGCTAGAAACTTCTCTCACTAAATAAAGAAATATTACTTCTCTTTGTTAGTAAATACTGAATAATAGGAAGATACTAGAAGCAGCAGGGCATAATAATATCAACCAACATATCTTTTTTGTTTCTACTTTCTCTATTTCCACTTTAAAAATATATCTGTTTAATTTGAATAAGACCATGATGAACTGTTGGCTCTTCTAAGCTCTTTTTAATGATAGTATTATACCTTTACTTCAATCATAATTCATCCTCTGGAAGTCCTTAATTAGTGTCTGCTTTAGATTGGGGAAATTATCTAAATATAGGGAGCACCACAGACTGTGTAAGTTCTAAGCACAGATGTTAGTTGCATCCTTATCTACTTCTTACAACCAAGAATGTAAAATTGTGGAACTAAATCTTCAACAGTAGTGAATTTGGATTGTTGAAATGTTCTAACTAGAATAGCGGTCATCTTTAGTTACTTGATAAACATAAAAAAGTATAACCTTATAAAAGGGAAAACAAAGTAAAACCTAGTCTCTGAATTTTACATTTGTAACTAAAGTACACTTAATCAAGCAAAGCCATAATCAAATATGTAAAATATTTTGCAAGCTATTTTGGGCAAATATCTCAATATTTGCTAGAAATTAGAGATTTTTGTACACCAGTTACTCATACAAAGTCCCAGAATATGCATACCCAGATTTTCAGATATGGAACTTTCTGATAAAGACTTTCTTATTGCCCTGGCCGGTTTGGCTCAGCGGTTGGAGAGTCGGTCTGCGGTCCAGAGAGACCCGGGTTCAGTTCCTGCTAAGGGCATGTACTTCGGTTGCAGTTTGTCCCCGGCCCTGGTTGGTCGTGCGGGTGGCGGCCACTCGATGTGTCCCTTTCACGTCGATGTTTCTCTCTCTCTCTCTCTTCCTCTCTCTCCCTCCCACTCTATCTGAACAAAAAATGAAAAAATGTCCTTGGGTGAGGATAAAAAAAAAAAAAAAAAAGACTTTCTTATTGCAGGAGAGGAAAAATATTTTTTCCTCTACCCTTAATGTTAGGTTCTTGACTGAGACTCCTGCAAAAAGTTAACAAGAGAAAAAGCAAACAAATTTATTCAGTACAAGTTTTATATGACATGAGAGCCTTCCAAAGAAAATGAAGAACTGAAGAAACATTTAATCCTGAATGTTTTCATGCTAGATTTGATGAAGAGTGGAAAGTTGTGGAAAGATATAATAAGACAAAGGGTACGAGGTAAGTGTAGTAAACTGGGGGAAACTTGGCAAAGCTAAAATTCACTCAGGTTTCTGTCTTGGGAGATAAGAATGCTCCTTTCGCCCTGGCCAGTTTGGCTCAGCGGTTAGAGCATCGGCCCGCGGACCAGAGAGTCCTGGGTTCGGTTCCCGCTAAGGGCACGTGCCTCGATTGCAGTTTGTCCCCGGCCCCGGCTGGGGTCGTGTGGGTGGCAACCAGTTGATGTGTCTCTCTCACATCGATGGTTCTCTCTCTCTCTTCCCCCCTCTCCCTCCCACTCTATCTGAAGATAAATGCAAAAAGTGTCCTCGGGTGAGGATAAAAAAAAAAAAAAAAATGCCCCTTTCCTCCTGGTACATGGAGGCCAGAAACCTCTCACAAAGGGTTTTATGACTTGCTCCAGGGGAAGGTCAGAAAATCCTTCCTGCACATGCTATTTCTCAAATTCCTCAGCTTGAAATATTCAATATGCCAAGGTGCCACATTTTGGGGTACATCCCCTGCACCCCATTGCTGTCATTCTGTATTAGTTCTTTTCACAGAAGTACATTTATTATCTGACTATACAAACACTTGGTCACAACAAATAGCAGATCTGTTTGGAGGGGTGTTTATAGCAACAGCCAGGGTCAGCAAATTTCGTTCCAGGTCAAATCCAGCCCAATACATGTTTTTGTGAATAAAGTTTTATTGGAACACAGCCACTTCCATTTGTTTATGTGTTATCTGTGGCTGCTTTGCACAACAGAACAGCTGAGAGACACAGACCATATGGCCCTCAAAGCCTTAAAATATTTACTCACTGGCCTTTTACAGACAAAGTGTGTTGACCCTTGATCTACAGAATAAAGAGCAATAAATAAATATGTGAAGGGATTATTACCAAAAAAGTTCACTCCAAAAACCTCAAAGGATGTCACCCTAAGTCAATATACTTTTGTACCAGAAAGCCAACAGTGTTCGCTTAAAAGGTAGAATCCCGTTTTCCTAAGCTTGAGGAGACATCAAACTGAAAGTCATAACTAGAATGGAGGCCCTCTACTCCTGATGCGTAGAAAATGAAGTATTTTCATTTTTGGCTACTTTGCATTAGTGAGGACGCCATATAAAACGGGCTGTTCTGAAAGGTTACAAAACCATGGCTCTTGAGAAGAGAAAATCAACTATGGGCATTTTCTATAGGATTTCAATAAAAATTTAGTTACTTGTACAACATTTTAGAGTTATGTTCTATTAATAAGCCTTCCTGATTGTTAGGGGAGGGTAGCAGATGGGATTATACAATAAAGTGACCTTGATCCATTTATATCCATTAGTATCATATAATTCAGCCTATATAAATGGATTATTTAGCAAAGCTTCCTACTCACTGCACCCCACCATCATGCCAGCAGCTGCTCAAGAAAACCATTAAGTAATTAATCAGGTAATAAATACATTCATATATACACATAACTACTAAATAAATACATAAATAGTAAATCCCTGGCGCTACTTACCATCAGCAGATTACATAAAGGGACCCATGTGGAAAGTAACCCACAGCATAAAATTTGGAGCATTCTTCTCTTGTGAATTTCCTTTAAAGTTTATATCTTTTGAAATATGTTATAATGAAAAGGATTAAACAAAACAGATTTGAAAGAATTTTACAGTGAATTCTCACAGATCCAAATCTACATTTTCATGCCCTTTTAACATTCAGATTAATGAGGTATAAAATGCATAACACTTTTAGGTGTATCATTTGAAGAGTTTTGACAAATGTATACAATTATGTAACCACCACCACAATATTGATATAGACAGTACAGTTCTGTCTCTCGCAAAAGTTCCCTCATGCCCACTCTGTGGTCAATCCCCTCCTCTGAGACCTGGCCTCTAGCGATGACTGATCTGCTGTTACTATAATTTTGCCTTTTCTTGACTTTCATATCAATGGAGTCATACAGTATATAGTCTTTTGTGTCTGTTTTCATTCAGCAAAATGCTTTTGAGATTCACTCATGTTGTTACATGAAGAGTATTTCATTGCTAAATGGCATTACTTGTATGGGTGTGGTTTATCCTTTTGCCAGCTGATCTGGGGGACTTTTAAGGTATTTCCAATTCTGGACCAGTATAAATAAAGCTCTTATGAGCATTCATTTACAGATTTTTGTGTGGACATATGTTTTCATTTCTCTTGGGTAAATATTGAGGAGTGGAATTGCTGGGTCATAAAGTTAGTATAATATTGTTTATAAGAAACTGACAAATTGTTTTCTAGTGTTTGGAACTTTTTAACTTCCTATGAGCAACATGTGTGTTCTGTTTGCTCCACGTTATTGCTCACAATTGGCAATGCCAGTCTTTGTAACTTCAGTCGTTCTGATGAGTTGCAGTGGTATTACAATGTGCATTCCCTTAATAACTAGTAACTTTAAGCATTGGTGCTTGTTTGCCACTTGTATATCTTCCCTGGTTAAATATTCATTCAATTTTTCCATAGTTTATCCCCTTCTAAAATTTGTCAATTATAAACACAAGTCCTTTATCAGATATTTTACCTAAGGCTTGCCTTTTTCTTAACAGTGTCTCTTGAAGAGTAGTTTTAAATTCTTGTCTGAGCTTTGCCTAACCCAGGATCACAAAGATTTCCTCCAATGTTTTATCTAGAAATTTTAGTTTTAGCTCTTAAAGTCTGATTCAAGTTAATTTTTGTGTGGCATGCGATAAGAGGGTTGATTTTTTCCTTGCATATAGTTATGCATTTGTTACAGAACCATTTGTTGAAAATACTTTCCTTTCTCCCCCATTGAATTGTGCCAACTTTGTGAAAAACTAAGTGACTATATAGGTGTTACATACTTACATATACTATTTCTGGACCCTCTGTTGTGTTCCACTGATATGTATATAGCTGGACACCAAAAGCACATTCTCTTAATTATTGTATCTTCATAGTAATTCTTGTAATCAGGTAGTATGAATCCTCCAACTTAATACTCCTTTATCAATGTTGTTTTGAATATTCTAGGTCCATTTGTATTTCTATATAAATTTCAGTATCAGTTTGTCAAATTCTATCAAAAGAAATGGCCACTAGGCATTTTGATTAGGGTTTAATCTATAAATCAATTTGGGGATAATTGATATCTTAACCATATTGAGTCTTTCGCCCAAGAACATGGTGTTTCCCTCCATTTATTTGGGTCTTCTTTAATTTCTCTCAAAATGGCTTGTAGTTTTTCATGTTCAGATCTTGGATGTATTTCATTAAATTTACCTCCAAGTGTTTCATGTGTTTGTTTTTCTTAAGATTTCTATATGTCACTTTTTTTTTATTGTTGACACTATTACAGATGTACCCCCTTTTCCCCCTTTGCACACCTCCACCCAGCCCCACCCACCCCTCCCTCCCCTGGCCTTCACCACACTGTTTTGTGTCCATGGGCTATGCATATATATTCTTTGTCTGCGTCTATGGGCTACACATACATGTTCTTTGACTAATCTCTTCACCTTCTTTTATCCAGTCTCTCCTCCCCCCACCCCTCCCCTCTGACCACTGTCAGTTTGTTCCATGTATCCATGCTCCTGGTTCTATTTTGTTCATTAGATTCCACATATATGTGAGATCATATGGTATTTGTCTTTCTCTGTCTGGCTTATTTCACTTAGCATAATACTCTTCAGGTCCATCCATTCTGTCACAAAGGATACAAGTTCCTTCTTTTTTTACAGCTACGCAGTATTCCATTGTGTATATGTACCACAGCTTTTTTATCCACTCATCTACTGTTAGGCACCTTGGGCTGTTTCCAGATCTTAGCTATTGTAAATAGTGCTGCTATGAACATAGGAGTGCATATATTCTTTCTGATTGGTGTTTCAGGATTCTTAGTTTTTGATGCTCTTGTAAATGTTATTAACATTTTTCATTTCAATTTTCTTTTTTTAATTAATTTATTTTTTAGAGAGAGACAAACATCGATTTGAGAGAGAAACATTGATCAGCTGTCTCCTGCACATCCCCTACTGGGGATCGAGCCTGCAACTCGGGCCTGTGCCCTGACTGGGAATCGAACCTAGACCTCTCAGTCCATGGGACGACGCTCAATCCACTGAGCCACATCAGCCGGGCTCATTTCAATTTTCAACTGTTTGTTCCTAGTATATAGAAATATAATATTTTGGTATACTGACATTGTATCCTGTGAACTTGCAAATCTTATTTATTAGTTGTAGTATCTTATTTATAGATTCCCTATCATTTTCTACTTATACAATTATGTTATCTTCAAATCAAGACAGTTTTGTTTCTTTCCACTTTGTATATTTTAATTTTCTTTTTGTCTTGATGCACTAGGTAAAACCTTCATTCAATATTGAATACAAGTGTTGAGATCAAACATTCTTGTTTGGTGTATTAGAGGAAATATATTCATTCTTTTACCATTGAGTATGATGCTAGGTGTGACATGGTTACCCATTATCAGGTTGAGCAGGTTCCCTTTTATTTGTAGTTTGCTGAGAACTGCTATCATGAATGGGTCCTAAATTTTGTCAAATGCTTTTTTTTAATGTAATGAGATATGGTTTTTTTTGTTGTTTTGTTTTTACTTTCAATGTTGAGTCTCAAGTTTCCTCTAAGGTATCAATTTCATTGACGTAAAATTTTTCATAATGATCCTTTTTTTCTGTCTGTAGGATCCATGATAATATCTCCCCTTTCATTTCTGATAGATAATTTGTCTTTGTGTTTTCCTGAACAGTTTGGTTAGTTTATCAATTTTATTGATATTTGCAAAGAGCCAGTTTTTTTTTTTATTTTGATTTTTCTATTTTCTGTTTTATTGATTTCTGTTCTTATCCGTCTCCCTCCTTTCTTGCACTTATAGTTACTTAAGTTGGAAAGTTAAATTATTTTGAGACTTTATATTCTTTCAAATGTTTTTAAAGCTATAAATTTACCTCTAAGTACTGCCTTAGCTGCAGCCTAAAATTTTCAGTATGTTATACTTTTCATTTTCATTCTGTTCCAGATTATTTTCTAATTCGTCTTGTAATTTATTCTTTGGCACATGGATTATTTATAAGTGTGTTGTTCTTATCTTTCTGTTATTAATTTCTAGATTAATTCCATTGTGGTTAGAGAATATGCCTTGTATGATTTTAGTCCCCCTAAATTTAGTGAGAATTTTAAGAAGCAGGGATACTTTTTCCTTGCTCACTTTCCAGTTCTGCTACTTAGATACAGATGACATAGGGCCCTGGATAATGATGTAGCCACAAAACGGGAAAAGACTCCAACTTGAATCACCACATGGAACAGAGAAGCAGACTTACCTGAAACACCCATCCTGGTCTATACCTGAGCAAAAAATAAACTTCTATTGTTAGAACCATTACAAGTTTAGTTCTGTTTGTTACAGCAGTTTAGTTTACCCTGATTAAAATGTTGCTTATCTCTTTAAGGTTCCCTACCCCCATACAACCCTGGAAGTGAGTTTCTCATAAAACACAATCTCTATTTCAGTTCACACTATACAAAGCATACCCACCACATCTATTTAACTATTTTCATGTGTTTATTAATGGACAAAAACTTCAAATGAATATAAATATATATGAAGTTTACTACATCAGCCATGATTCTTTTTTAAAATAAAATTTTATTGAAGTATAGCATACATACAAAAATGTGCACAAATAAATATACTATCTATATACACACATATAATACATATATCAGCAGAAATTTACAAAGCTCTCTAGATCTGGGGCATTCTCTTCCTTTCCATTCTTTCTTTCTTGCTATTTTTTGAGCCCTTTTAATTAAGGAAGTCAAGAAAATAAGAAATAAAAGGGCACCCAGAATGGGTCAATGCGAGGCCCTTCAAGAAGTCAAGTACCACATGATCTCACTTATTTATGGAACAAAATGAACAAAATAAGCTGTTGACCAAAAGAGATCCAGAGTCATGGAAGTAGGGAACAGACTAACAAACCTCAGAGGGATAGGGGGTGGGAGTGGTGGGAAGAGATAAACCAAAGAACTTACATGCATATATGCACAACCAATGGACACAGACATTGGATTGGGGAAAGTAGGAGAGGGGTGGGAGCCAGAAGGAGGGGGTCAATGGGGAAAAAAGGGGGACATCTGTAATACTTTCAACAATAAAAAATAAAGAAGTCTGAATTCAAGGCTAGGGCCAAAGCCGGTCCTTTACGATTGCCAACATGTGGCTCGATTTCTCTGCCACACTCCTCCAGTGCCACCTTCCCCTCTTTTTAAGGGAAGAACGTAGAGAGAAGCCACATTACCTCCTTTCCCAGAGCAAATGCAAGACTCCAGGGCTGCTGCTAGCCAATTTGGCATCTTTGATAAACTTTAAAAACTCCTCCAAAGAGCTCCTATCTTGAGTTACTTTACTTTTACCTGTCAGATATTTGTTGCAATATAGTTGTACTTATTTTATTGGTAAGAACACTTTCCTGCCACGCTTTGCTGGAAAGTTGTGACAGACAAGTCCCCACTGCTTGTGATGTGAATAGCACTCTTGCACGCGGCACTGCCTGCTCTGTCCAGTACACATGCTGCGCGCGGCCGCAGGTTGTCCACAAGTTGTCGTTTTTTTAATGCATTGGGGTGATTTTATAAAATACTTTTTTAGTGAAGAATCATACACATATAGGATAAAATAGGGAGATGTACCTAAAAAGCAAAACAACAAAACAAGAAGAAACTACCAGTTTTCTGTAACAAGTTCAGAATTTCAAAAACGCACAAGTAATGTGAGAAACACCGTAAGAAAGACAAACACCAGAAGTTTGCAAGTCCCTACAGGAATGGGGTTAAGGCGAAAGCTCCAGATGAGCTGATTTATACACAAGTGACAGGGCCGATAAGAACTCTACTTCCTATTTTATGCTGATGGAAAACAAAAAATGATACCAAAAATCTAAGACTATTTCTCTGGGTGGCCCAGTCTGTTGTCTTTTTTGTTTTTATTTTTTAGTTTTTTTTTTTTAATCCTCATCTAAGGATATTTTTACATTTATCTTCAGACAGTGTGGGGGAGGGGAGAGAGAGAAAGAGAGAGAGAAACATCGATGTGAGAGAGACACACATTGAGTGGTTGCCACCTGTACGACCCCAACCAGGGCGGGGGACAAACTGCAACCGAGGTACGTGCCCTTGGCTGGAATCGAACCCGGGACTCTTTGGTCCGTGGGCCCTGTCTGTTTTACAGAAGTGTAGAGAGGGGTACCAGCCACAACATCAGAAAGGGTAACTGTCATTTCAATTTTTGGAAGAGGTAAAGATGGTGACAACTTGATACTGATCCGGGAAGGCCCTAGAATAGATCTTTATTATAACAATGTTTTGGGGTTGTTTTTTTTTTAAGTCTTTAGGAAAGAGAACATCATTTGCTACAAATCAGTAGGTTTGACTTTTTACTTCATGACCTTTTGGGGGCAGTCAGGACTAACATTTGGGAAATGCAGGTCTTCAGCAAGGAATGTAAGAACACATGCTACCCTTGTAGATGACCTTGGAGACATACGGGCTGATCAATTCAGCACTCAAATTCTTACCTAATGAGTGTTGATTAATACATCAGTCAATCTGTATCATACTAAAAGGAATTTTCTGAGGTCTACCACAGGCTACTACCCTCAGACTTGTTTCATTCAATATCAAACTCTGGAGTGACTGGGAATTAAAAAAAAGCAAATATATCTCAGATAGAACCAAAAACACCTCAAAAAGTTAATGAATCTAACACACAAAAAAACTTAATAAGAATAAATGAAGGTCCTGCAAAGTAAGCTAAAAAAAAAACCACGGACTGCACCAGTGAAGGACGGGAAAGAACATTTAACAGCAGTAAAAATAACCTCAAAGGACTCCAACAGTACCATGTGGGGTCAGATAAGCTAGTCAAATATTTAGGTGTTAAATAGAACAGTATTAAGCAGAACAAAGGACATAACAATTCTGCTACTTATAAATGAGCACTTCCGGGTTGTATGCTTTGCAGAAAAGGGTCTTGGATGGTAAAGACAATGGAAGCCACAATACACGATAACTGAAATAACAGGGGATAGAAAAGAAAAGATGCTGGAAGTCATCATAATAGTTGTGGTTAAATGTCTGGTCCCAAGAGTTAAGACAAATGAAGGGAACCAACCAGAACCAAAGAGCTGCAAAGAGATGGAATTAGATTCTGGTCCCTGGCGAGTCAGACAAACTTAGTGATTCTGCAAATATATATTTAAAGATCTGTTTGACTATAAAACGTATTACTCTACCTTTGAAGAACATACACATGACAATTCTTCAGAACTACTATGTTCAAACTTTTGAGGATGTAAAACTGCAATCATTCAATAGCATTCAATATTCAGTTTTATTGCCCAGTCTTTTCTCCCTCAAATGGACAAACATTTGTGTTGCTCCCCGCCCCCACAATTTTCTTGAGATACAGTTGAAATGTGTGTGTGGTTTTTTGATGTGAAATCAGTCTAGATAATGCAGTTTATTCTGGTACCCCCACCCTAGTGTTAAAGCAATCAGCACTGATGTGTAAATTTTTGACGTTGAAAGACATTTCCCTAGGATAGTGTAGTACAGTTACACTATCATAGGACACATTCCTACCTGCCAGATTCATGCACAGCCTGCCGGAAAAAGCCAAAAGCCCTTAAAAAATTATATATATAAAGACAATACAAATGGGTTATTAGAAAGGAATTCCTTCCTTTTCAAAGATAATTTTACATAGTCAATCTTCCAGGTGCATTTAACTTATGGTTTTATTGATACAATTTAGGTTACCTCTAACTCTCTGAAATGTGTGGCATGAACTTAATTCTAATTAATTCCAATTCTGCCTTAGTCAACGGTATGTCTTAGAATTACAAGCAATCTCTAGGCATCATTACTACATAGCTGAAATTCCCATAAATCAATTTCAATATTCATTCTCAGAGATTACACAAACATGAATAAATCCATGCAACACACTTAAGAAATTTGCTATTCTACAAAACCACATCATAAAATTATCCAGAGATGGAAAAATGAAAGGAAACATTTCCATGGTTTTTCCTAAATGAAATTATCTACATTCTAAGACATGGAAAGAACCACAGGGTTTTCTGATGGATGACTGGATAAAGATGATGTGGTACATAATTCCATGGGATACTACTGAGCCATTAGTAAAGAGAAAGAATGCTGTTTGCAACAACACAGATGGATCTTGAGAATATCATGCTAAGTGAAATGTCAGACAGAAAAAGTCAAGAACCATTATCATTTCACCCATATGTGGGACATAAAACTGAAAGCAACAAATGAACACACAAAAACTCATAGACACAGACAACAGTACGGTGGTTACCAGAAGGAAAGGGGGGGTGAGGGGAGGTGATAATAAAGGGTAAAAGGGGTAAAAAATATGGTGATAAAAGATTTGGCTTTGGGTGGCAAACACATAATGCAACATACAGATGATGTATTATAGAACTGTACACCTGAAATCTATAATTTTATTAACCAATGTCACGTTAATAAATTTAATGAAAACTTTTAAAAATTAAAAAATCTACTGTCAAAATTTTTGCTATATTACCTCCCAGAACATTTATATCAATTTTCTTTGGGAAACCAATAACTAAACTTGGCATCTCTTTGTGCTCAAGGGCCAAACATGCATTCCTTTTTCTTACCATACTTTCTTGCACCTTTCAATATCAGATTGGAAACACAATCCCTCAGAAAAGGAATGTAAAGTTCCTGTGTATTTAGTCATTTACTACTCCCTGATTATATAAGGGTAAATTAACAATTGGAATTATAATAAAAAGTACAAGAGGACGGCTTACTTAGGTGATGTATTGTTGTCCCCAAGTACTATTTTTTGGTGACTGGGAAAAGTCAGTTAAGAAAATATTTGAGCTGATTCCTTACCTGACCAAGAAATTCACTACGTTCTATAATCCTAAACACAGGTCTTCGAAGTCATCTAAATTAAGCCAGAAAGTGTCTAATTTAAGGGGTTATTAGGATTTGTATTCATGAATAAACCAGTTACAAACCTACTTCCCTTTATATTAATTATAAACACGGTACCTCATTTCAGAAGAGATCTGGACATCATAAAAACTAGTCACAAGATACACATTTAGAAATCCAGTAACTTCTGACTTAAATGATCCTTTGAGAATAGAAACAATAATGTCAGATTAAAGCCTGCCTTTAACCATGAGAGTCCCTGGAATAAAATCAAAAGTACTGCCAAGAAGCCTCAGGTGTTTATCACATGAACAGAGGAAAATATGATATTGAAGGACACAGTGACAATTTTTCTCTGCCTCCACTAATGGGTTATAAGATTAATAGCAGCATAAACACTATCATTACATAATGTTGAATTCATTTTTCTTTCCGGTTTATGAAAAAACCTTTTTGTCCTTGTACTTTTAGAGGCTTGGAAGGTCTGCCAGACACACTGCCTTTCTTGTCCCCAGAGCTCTCAGCAGGTTTAACAAATGATCGTGTCCAAGACTGCCATCTGGTGGAAATGATAGAAATGGAAATTTTTTGTTTGTTTTTGTAGGTGATGAAGGCACTTGTCTATTAAGAATGTATGAATTTAAAACACATTAGGGCAAATGACTCATTCATAACAGTAATAAGAAATATAAAATAACAAGGAATTAACTTAAGAAATGTGTATGACATATGGTGAAAACTATAAAACGTTACTCAGGGCATTAAAACAATTCTCATACAAATAGAAAGATGTAGCATTTTCCTGGAATGGATCTCTGCTAAAGACATGAATGACCCCTATATATTAATCTACACTTATAGCAACCCAACATTAACAGGATTTTTATTTGGCAGCAAAATCTTGGTCAAATTATTCAAAAGTTCATCTGGAATAATAAATAATTCAATTTTTGTTGAAGTAGAATAGTAAGGAAGAATTTCCTTACCAGATAATGAAATATACAAAACAATGAAATAGAATACTCATAAACATACAAGCATATACAAGAATATATAGTAAAAGGGAGTTTTCAAATAAATGAGAAAAGACTGGCTTATGTATTAGTTGGTATAAAGGGATAATGGAAAATATTAAATTTTTGCCCTATAGCAATGTCCAAAATGAATTCATTCTGTATTACATACATAATTTTAAAAGACCAAAGTCATAGCCCTAGCCGGTATGGCTCAGTGGTTAGAGCGTCGGCCCGCAGACCAAAGAGGCGTGGGTTCAATTCCGGTCAAGGGCACATACCTCAGGTGTGGTTCAGTCCCAGTCTCAGTCCCGGTTCAGGTCATGTGGAAGGCAATCAATCGATGCCTCTCTCTCCCCGCCCCCCACCTCCCACTCTATCTGAAGATAAATGGAAAAGTATCCTCGGGTGAGGATTAAAAAATAAATAAATAAAAATAAAAGACCAAAGTCATAAAATAAAACATGTAAATATTTACTTACTCAGAATGTGAAAAGATTGTCTATGTATACAACTGAAGTTTGCAACTGTTAAAGAAAACAATACAAATCTAAATCTTTTGAAATTAAAAAACTAAGACACTTCTCAAAATTTATCAAATTGAACAATGAAGTTTTGTGCAGTTTACTATATGTATTTTTTTTCAATTTTTAAAAAGACATAAAAAAATAAAACCCACTAAATTTGACTTAAAACATATATGGAGAATAAAGTAGAATATTTTTTACTAAAGAGAGTACTGAATACTTTTCAGATCAGAGCATCTTAGCACTCTCTAGTGTGTCTCCAATCACACTGAGTAGAAAGAGCCTTTATTCTGCCTGTAGGAAAAGCTGACACAGAACAAAAAGTTATTGTGTAAGAAAAATCACAGCAACAGAGTAGCATGATATAAGATTTGGGGGGTAGAGGCTATGTTATTGAGATTGCAGTTTTTCAGGAATGAGGTCATTTCAGATTATTAGACAGCTTTGTTCTTAGTCCTATCCCTGAACATCCTTAGTTAAAAACAAACAAACAAACAAGCAAAAAACAGTTGAAAGGTAAGTGGTGAACTGGGGAGAATAATTCATGACATATAATAGAATAATGGTAATATTAGTTAATTTCCTAAATATATAAAGAGCTTTCACAAATCAATAAGAAAAATGATAAATGTGTTGATAGAAAATAAGCCACATACGCGAACAAGCTTTAAAAAAAGACATATAATTAGCCAAAATATTAGGAAAATATTAAATCTCACTAGTAATCAAATAATTGAAAATTAAATAAAGAAAACATCATACATTAAAATATTTTACCCACCAGATTGACAATATGCAACTCTGGCAAGAAAGCGGAAAACATGGGCATTTTTGTATACTGTTGGGATTATAAAATGGTACCCTCTTCCTGGAAGGCAACTCAGGACCACTAAATTAATTTAGTTTCTATATTTTTTAATTCGACTTTGTTAAAAATTCAAACATACAGAAAATTACAGAAAAGAATGATACTCTTACCTATTACCCAGATTTAACATGTTCACATTTTACCTTTATTTTTTAGGGGGAAGGGAGTAAATAAAAATCTCATACTTCCCAATGCTTCAGAAGTACTGATCTAAATTAATGTGTATTATTCCCAAACATATTTTATACAACTATGTATCTATAAATTATATATTATATTCCATCAACTCTAAGATTCCATTCTTTTATGTATAACTAAGAAAAAAATGTTTCCAACTAAACTATGAAACAATAATAACACTTAAGGTTAGTGTAATAAAATTTTTAAGACAAACTTTTTAAAACTCTTGTTTCTGGATTTTGCTGACATAATAACTTTGCTTCTATGTTAAATCATACATAATCATTTTGAAGACATTCTAAACAGCACTGAAACTAACACAATTCCAACAGAGCACAAAAACCAACTATGGAATTGAAATATGAATAGCCATGACCATGTTGGTGCAACTGTGCCTGGACAGCCGCCTAGCTAGTGGCAATTGTAAGATGCCATTGACCTAAGATGCTCCTCAATTTCAAAGATGCTAAAATGGGGGTGGGAGGGGTGGAGAATGAACTTTGGAATAAATTTTGGAGATTTAAGATTTTACATAAATGATATACTTTTGGAACTTGCTGTCTCTCTCAGCATTACGTTTTCAAAGCATTAAAGAAGGCTCACTGCCTAAGGAAGTAAAGTCAGCAGCCACCAGCTGCTGGGGCACAGGATTCTCTTTAGCCCGGCCTTCTCTCCACTTCACTAAGCGCTCCAGAAGAAAACGTTTTATTCTAAAAGGTACTAGGTAGGTTGCGGCTTTCCTCCATGTTAACATCTGCCTTAAATCAGGAAATAGTCTAGGGACACTCACTTGAAAGGCCCTGGAACTACATACTATGCTGATGGGAGGCAGGCACAACATACGGGACATTTAAGGGGTGCCAAAAAGTTCAGTAATTTAAGGGGATATTTAGAGGGTACCAAAAAGTTCAGTAATCAAGATATTTTAATGCAACACTTAAAAGGACAAAAACTAATGCAAAAACCATGATATTATCAAATTTTAAACAAAGATCAAATTATTGTCACTGAACTTTCCTTTTGCCTCAAGCTCCAGCCTAGTGTGGCAGGCACTGTTACTGGTCCAGCCTCACAGGGGAAGGGGGCAGAGTGACCGATGTGCTACATTACAGTTTACAACCTAAATGTGCAACAGGAACACACACAGTTAATGTTCATAGGCAGGGTGCACAATTTTCAATATTAGAACCCAAAACGTATGCAGGCTGTTAAGAACTAGAGAATGTGGGTTAACTCTATTTTTATTAAAAGGAACTGGGTTTAGCCCGGCCAGTGTGGCTCAGTGGATTGAGCGTCATCCCATGCACTAAGAGGTCACCAGTGCGATTCCCGGTCAGGGCACATGCCAGGGTTGCAGGCTTGACTCCCACTAGGGGGTGTGCAGGAGGCAGCTCATTGATGTTCTTTCATCGCTGTTTCTCTCCCTCTCCCTTCCTCTAAAAAAAATCAATAAAAAAATATTTTTAAAAAAGGAACTAGGTTTATATAAGATGAGGACAATGCATGCCTGCCAGGTATCAGGTTCATGAGGCTACAGTAATTCAAGTGGTGTGATATTTGCATAGGGTTACACAAAAAGACAACAGAATCGAATTTAGGAACTAGAAATGGATCATAAATATATGGGAAACTGGTATTTGACAGGGCTGGCATAATGTTGGCCCAAGTAGCTAGCTGTATGGAAAAAATTAGCTTCCTTATTTCATATATAATAGTAAATTCAAGATGGATTAAAAACCTAAATGTGTGTGCTCAGGAGGTAGGAAGACTTTAAAACTAAAGGAAACAGAATATGCAAACTTGAGATGGTGATTTCTTAAACAAGTATAGAGGCACAAATCATATTGAAAAAGACTGGTAACAAAAAACTCCATATATAATTAAAAAAAAAAAAGACTAGGTTTTTAAAAAAAATAAAGACTAGGGTTTGCAACACATATAACAAAGGATAGCATCCAGATTAAATAAAATATTACAAGTAAGTGATCAAAGGACAAATCAAAATGAAAAACGGGCCCTGGCCAGTGTGGCTCAGTTGGTTGGAGCTTCGTCCCACACACTAGAAGGTGGCAGTTTGATTCCTGGTCAGGGCACATACCCAAGGTGCTGGTTTGATCCCGTCAGGGTGCATACGAGAGGCAACCGATCTATGTTTCTCTCTCTCTTCCTCTCTAAAATTAATTTAAAAAAAAGAAAAATGGGCAAAAAATATGAACATTCAATTCAGAGAAGAGGAAATTCAAATGGCCAATACAAAAAGGCCAAGATGTTCATCTCACATGAAATCAGAAATACAAGATATGCATACCCTGTAACCAAGCAATATTAGTTCTAGGCAAATATTAGAGAAACAGTAGCGGATGTGCTCAAGGGACACATACCAGGATGCCACTAGATCAGCTTTTTAATAGTTAAAAAGCTGCAAGTAATCTATATATTCCTCAATGGGGAAACAGATACATTATGGTCTAGTTACACAAGTGAACACTATACCAGTTTATTTAACCATCAGCTTGTTTTATAGAACAGGGGGATGTAGAGGTAATAATGTGAGCAGAAAATTCAAAACTGAGGTTGGGAATACCCCCCACCCAAATCAAGACTAACCGAACATGGTGGATGGATGTGTGAGGGAAGGGATGATGATAGGTGGTAGGTGATAGCTGACTCTTGGTGGAAACCCACATCCCCCGCCCCACCTTTTAAATAAAACAAAATACCACAATATTTGGGTAGATCACGTAAAAACCTGTAAATAGTGCTCACAGCCCAGCCTAATATTGTAAAAGAGTAACTTAACTGTCTGGTTTCATTTGTCTAGTTGTATTCATACTCTCTGAGCCTAGTGGCTTTCAAACTTTTCAAAGAACCTTTATTCAAATGAAATCTGAACTGGAATCCCAAAAGTTAACACAAAAAAGCAGAACTGCTCTGGAAGTGGACAGCTGGTACCCTAGTAACTTCCTCTGGTAATTATAACATTTTAAGAAGAGCTGAACTTCCTATTAGTTTATTTTTGAGCATACAAAATTTTAAAATTAGACTCTTCATAAAAAGCTTTGTAGTTTCCTAAAGAACCTACAACTCCAGGAATTAATAAAATCCAGTCACTTTCAATTTGGGACTGTACTTCAAGAGTCTCAAAGTGCTATAATAATTACATCAGTCTTACCTAAGATAAATTTTAATGCAAACATTAAATAGAAGTATTTAAAATAAGATTTATACTATATCAACTTACTTAAAAGATGCTTATTCACAGGCAAAATCTCATAAAAATAAATCCATGGTCCTTTATCTAAATCATGTTACTCTGTTATTTTGTTAAAATAAACTACACTTCATTTCTTCAAGGCTCAGAAATGAAGCACAAGTGAAAAACAGCGTCAACAACCCAGGAGACGAAAAGAAGGTATCAGACCCATATATTAGAGTAATTCTTGGATTGTGCTGGTCCTCTTCACCTCAAATACATGCCCAAGTACTTTGTTACAAGTAGATATTATATGGAAAGAATAAAAGAACACATTTGTGGTACATATTTAATGACTGAAGAAATCACTGATGCCAATATTATAGATTAGGGTTATTAATCAAGGAAAAAATACCCAAACCCTTGCTTCTATCCATACATAAGTTATGGTTCTTTTGTGTTCCATTAGAGTTGTGGAGATGAACTATTAACTAACCTCTTAACGCCAAGGTTATGAACCCCCATGCCTGAATTATAACAGCATGACAGCCAGTTACATCTGAGTGGGAAATGATATATGCAGTTAATAGACATGTTTGCCAGGTAGAATAAAACTGAAACAGAAAGTAAGGGGGAGAAAATACCATAGTCAAAAAAGCCAGGAAGAAGTGAGAATCTGCGATACTGCCTGAAAAGTATCTTATCCTGTATTAGTAGCTATAGTTTTCCTTCTGGACCACAATAAAACCTAAATCACTAAGACAATGGGCAAAAAAACCAAAAACAAAACAAAAAAAACCCACTCTCAAAGTATTTCTACATTTAGCATTAAGAAACTGACTCTGGGGCATAAACTGTACTTATATTAATAAACTAAACGTGAAGGAACTTGGAAGCATTTACTGCTTAGATTTTCCTTTCAAAATGAGATGTTATTTTAAAAATAAATCTCAAAAATATGCAATTTGATATTTCAATATTTGCTACATTAGGTAATAAAGAAGCCCAAACAAACTAAGCCTTTTAAGATATGTATATTCATGTTTGTTTCTATATTGGCAAGCATCTGTTTAAATTTTGCTATGGTTTCTTATGAGAAGTGTCCAGTTAGCTGGTGGGAGATCACCTGACAGCACCATGAAGGCATCAAAACCCATCGGACTTGCACACATCTGAAAATAAAACTGACAAGGTGAAATGAGGCTATCCAAACACATTTAAAAGCAAAAACTCAAGTAATAAGTATCTTAAGTGTTATAATTACCAGGACTCATAACTGGACAAAACACAACACGTGACAAACTTCAAGCGCTTGTAAAAAAAAAAAAAAAAAAAAAAATCAGAGAATTGAAAAACCTAAAAAAAAAAACAAAAAATAAAACCCCAAATCTTCAGCATAAAGCCCTGATCCACTCGTCACTTAAAAAGTCCTGTTTTTATCTGCCTGACCTGATGTGGTATCTCAGCCATAGTAAAATGATTTTAAGACATGGATTTTAAATTCAATCAGAAGTGAGACATTTTTAATAACACAAATCTACAATTGAAGATATCTAAAAAGATTAAAACGATCCACTCGGTCGGTGTGGCTCAGTGGATTTAGTGTTGTCCCATGGACTGAGAGGCCCTGGTTCAATTCCCAGTCAGGGCACATGCCCGGTTGCGGGCTCGATCCACAAGTAGGGGGCGTGCAGGAAACAACTGATCAATGTTTCTATTCCTCCCTCTCTCAAATCAATAAAGAAAAAAAAATGATCCAAGTATATGCTATATAAAACTCTATTGTTAAGTTTAACCTTACATCATATTCTCCACGGTGAAACCCATCAAAGGAATATTCTGGGAGAAAAAGTACAACACAGTTGTCTCTCGCCACTTTGCGCTGGACTTTCGCGGCTTCACTCCATTGCGGTTTTTTCAAATACTACTGTATACTATATTTGAAAAAAAAACGCGATAGAGTGAAGCCGCGGAAGTCCAAGCGTGAAGTGGCGAGGGACAACTGTATATAAATAATCCTACTTCGTGGAAATTCATTCATCGCGGTAGAGTCTGGAACTGATTAACCGCGATAAACAAGGGCCGACTGTACTAAAGATTAGACTTCATCTTGCTTTCTAAGTTTCAGCGTAACAGTAATAACACCCCACACCTCCTTGCACCGCCAAGTAAATTTTGTCACATCTGTATGTCTTAACATTCATTTACTGTTATACTGTGATGTCTGGAATAAATGAACACACTGTCTCCAAAAGGACAAGGGCAGCAATTCTGAAAGTCTGGGGTCCCAGAGAACCTTCTAAAAAGTTCCATGAAATCAAAACTATTTTCTTAATAATACTAATAGTTATTTTATTTCTGGTATTTTTTAAAGAGATGAAGAGAGAAACATCAATGTGAGAAACATCAATGGGTTGCCTCCCGCACACACCCCAACCAGGGATCAAACCCAAAACCTGGGTATGTGTCCTGACTGGGAATCGAACCCATCACCTTCTGGTGTGTGGGATGACACTCCAACCAACAGAGCCACACCAGCCAGGGCAATACTTATATTATTTTTTTAAGTACTGATACTTGCACTGATTGTGCAAAAGAACTGATGGTTAAACTGCAGATACCTAAGCGCACACAAGAAACAGTAGCACCAAATACATTAATCATTATTGTACCTTCACTGCTGCACTCACCAAGAAAAAAGGGGGAAACAAGCCAGTTTCAGTTAACAATGTCTTAAGCACTGAAAATTAATTTTATTACAACACTACCCTTGAGTACACACCTTTTTAGTACCCTATATGACGACATGGGGAGTGCTGGTTCTATAGCACACTGAAGAGTGATGGCTGTTTCATGTTATTTGAGATGTGTGCTGAACTAGCCACTTTTCATAGAACACAATTTTTACTTGAAAGAATGACTGACAGACTATGGTTATTCAGCAGACATTTTCTAAAATGAATGAAGCCTGTCACTTAAGGACAACAACTGACAATATTTGTTGCCAATGATAAAATTTCACCTTTCAAATGAAAATTAGAATTTTGAAAAATCTGCATCCATCACCATGAGCTTGGCAGCTTCACAAGATTTTTCTGATGAGGTCAGTTATATTAACCAAAATATTTCAAACACTGCATAATATGTCGATCTAAAGAACTGCATAATTTGACGAAACCGTATTCTCCAAATGACCAATGCATGTTATTAAATCATGCAAAAGTAGATCTACTATTCAAACTGCAAAATAGATCAAATGAATTTTAATGTAACAGAATAATACAAAGTTGAATAGTTTCAGATTTCACATTGCAACTAACTTTCAAGAAACTACCAGTTCTGAAGTTTTGATAATGTATCAAAGAAGAATGAATATCCACAATTATTTGAAGCTAATGAAATATTCTTCCAAAGACATATGTGTGTGAGGCCAGATTTCATATATTTCAAACAAAGCGCTATATTACAACAGACTGAATGCAGAAGCAGACATGAGAATCCAGCCAATTCATAAAACAAGAGCCAGTGCTCTTTAGTTTGGGAATTTTTTTTTATAAGACAATGCTCTATGTTAATAGGCAATGGTTTTTCTTTAAAAAAAAAAAAAAATACAATAAATATCAACAGATATAACCCACAAAAGCAAAAGTTCTTTGGGACCTTCAACCTTTAAGAATATAAAAGGGTCCTGAGACCAAAATATTTGAGAACAGCTGGACTAGGAAATTCATATTAGCAAACACTGAATGAATTTTTCTTTTGCTATCTCACACATTATTTGTATTTCAAGGGCCACTGAACTCCCAGAGAAAGATTTTCAAAAGTGGTATAAAAAAATGTTTTGGAGTGGAGAAGGGTTCAAAGTATTGTCCTATAGAGTTTGGTTAATTCTTCCCTGGAATTATAGTTCAACTACACAGTTCTGTATGAAACATTTCACAATATTCTACCTATACAAAATGCTTAAAATAACATTCAAAACTGGACTTTTATTTTTAAAAATCATACCAAGTAGTAATATGTCACACTGTTTTTATCAGTTCTTTATTTAGGTAACAGGTTGGTTATGTTCACTGCATTGTATGAAACACACAATATCATACTGGAAAGGTACTAGCAGTACAGGATTGGATCAGAGTGGACAGTTGAACAATAAACCATTTTGCATTCTTCATTCCCTATCTTTTAACAACCCCCAAACCCAGGAAAGGGACAAATAGCTTTTAACATCATCATGTAAAGCACTTTAACTTACAAGGCTAAAATCTAAAGAATAAATAAAATATATTGTGGCAATAATTCCTTTTAGGCCAAAATCAGATGCACGATAAATCAAATGATCAAGGAAGCTGTATTCAAATGTGTGGTTCCTCCAGAAACAGCTTCAGGAAAATGTTACAGAAAATACCATGAATTTCATTTCACACAGGACTAGGTGATGACTCATTTTAACTATACACAAGGGCAATTACATCCTGCTGAAACACAATTTAAACATACAGGAAAATGTTTACAAAGCATCCACAACATGTAAACCATGTACAAATGGATACATTCATTGCTTCTCCTACCCCAATAGCTTTTAGATAAATATTTTACTCTTCATGGTCAGCATTAATTGGATACATGCAAAACTCAAAAAGAATTCAAGGTTATTGTAAAAATAGAATTAAACTAATAATCTTCAAGTACCTTATGTGACAGCCACTCTGTACCGTGCCCAATGTTATAAAATGAAAGGTTACTGAACCCATGAAAATATCTCTGTAATATTTCCTTAGATCTAAAATAGATAATTTTAAATGTATTTATAGTAATTTCAATGTGATATTCTGAGCTTTTAAAATAACGTAAACAATTAAAAATTATACCAAATTACACAAAACTTGTATCTTAAAAGCTGAAAAATTAAAACTATAGAAACCCACATGTAAAACAAAAATCACAATTTACATTATAAAGGCAAGTCTCATCATTTAAAAAATTTGCAGCAGTGAGATGTCAAAGCAAATTATAAATAGCCATAAATTAATCCATTTGGTTTCAAAGGTTTTCTAGTGAGAGTTGAAGGATGTAGGAGATACATGCATAAAATTTGTAAGAGTTTATAATATTATTGCCAAATACACTTATCTTGAAGCAGGCAACATTACAATTTGGACATTATTGGAGAACCCAGTTTGGTAATACAGGTAAAATTGGAAAAAAAATTAAATAACAATTAATAATAAATATATACCCTATAGTAGATTGCTCAAATGAAATTTCAAGCCACAGAGCTGCAAAAGGCTTTCAACTTGGTGAATTGAAAAAAGAACATCTCATACAATTCTTTACTTTTACATGCTTATATGTTGTGTGTCTTGTTTAAAAAAAAAACAAAAAAACATAATGTATCTTCAGAGTACAGTAACTATATTCCCATGCACCTCAGGCACAATTGTTATTTGTGATGAAATAACTCCATTGGTTTCTAGGGCCAAAAGTTCAATACAGATGTAATCAGTATGCCTGAGGTTGGCAAAAATACTGTAGTACAGGCAATGCTACAAGTGGCAATTATCAGAAAACACAAATATGAACAAATGATGGGAAATGCTAATGATTTTCTGCTCATATCACAAAACGTTGGGAATCCACAAGAATATTTTTCCCTTGTACTGAAGAAAATTGTGATTAAAAGTTTTTCCCCCAATTTTCAGAATCAAAAGCATTTTAGAAGTTTATAAGGCTACCATGGGTCTTCTAGATCTCCAGCACCCTACAGGAAGAGAAAAGGAAGAATATTATTATTTACCTACACCACTTCCAGGTCGGAATGAATTTCAAAAGAAAACAAAATTAGATGAACAAATTACCTTCCTTTCTTTGAAAAGATACTTTTACAGAGAGGTGTGTGTATTGTACATTGTGTGTATACACATAGATCTATCTAATATAGATGGATGATAACTGGTTGTTTTTTTTTCCCCTCTCCACCAAATGCCTTCTTTTTAAACCACTTAAAAGTATTCTGGCATTGGAAAAATAGATCAAAACACCAGCTACCTCCGATGACTCCAAAGTTTCGACTTATGGTATCTTAAGCAACTTTAGACACATGATAAATATAAACATGAAGAAGAAAAGTTAATGATCTACAGTCACAAAATAATTGTTTTAAGAGTTT
This sequence comes from Tadarida brasiliensis, assembly GCA_030848825.1. Classification (NCBI taxonomy): domain Eukaryota; kingdom Metazoa; phylum Chordata; class Mammalia; order Chiroptera; family Molossidae; genus Tadarida; species Tadarida brasiliensis. Next base: position 49,977,062 of record CM061270.1, read on the forward strand.
CCCACATGACTAATAGTTATCTGTATTTTAAAAATCAATTTCAACAAAACAAACCTCATATATCTGCCACTATTTAAAATCCCTGTAATGCATTTATTAATATCTGATGAACACTTATGACAAAGTTGACAGTCTTGTGATCTTTAAAATGCTCATCTTGGCAATTTTCTGACATGTCTTGTGTGTCCATTCTGCCCAGAGATTAATGTTTTGTACCACAAAAAGGGGGTAAGAAACAGACTAGAATTTCTTTAAGCAAGACTTCTCAACAAATTTTTTTCTCTTTCAGTTAATGAAAAAAGCCAAGCCTAAAGTTTTCTAAATTTTATATAAACACAAATGAATTTTTAATGGGTATTTTTCCAATATACCAAACCTGTTTAAAAAATATTTTTTTAAATAAGTACAACATGCATAGATTATTCCATATCACATGCTTTATTTGGACTTAAACACTTATAATTTCATTCTGAACACTCAGTTGACATACATTTTGATGTATGTAGTTAGGCTACACAGAATACACAAACCAATGCTGTATGTATAGTACACAGGTTTTTCAAACATTATTTTTCATAAAGAATACAGAGAAAGGAAAAATAACCACACAACCAATAGCTTAGAACTTCTAAAAATAAAACTACAGAGATGTAAAATATAAACAAGTCAAAAAACACACAAATTATTATCCTTGAAAAAAAATTACAGACCAGCATCTGCCATTCTTTGAAGAACTAAAATTACTAAAGAAAACACAAATTTATTACAAAGCTAACTATAAGTATACTAATATGTAAAATAATGTGAAGCAGTATAATTCTACATTAACAAGTTTTTCCACAACATATTGTAATCTTGCTAATCAATAACCTTTAATACTATTTAGTATGAATTTAACTACTGACTTTAATAACTGGTAGCCTCATTTCTGGCATACAATATGAAATGACATCATTTTATTAAATTCAAAGTACTACAAATAGTCAATTTTAACCTATCTGATAAAGGTGTATGCAAAGGCCTTCTTAAAAAACAAGGCTATATGAATATAATAAAACTAGTTTACCAAGATTCAAATAACAAAACGGTTATATAAATGCATACATTATACTTCCTAAGTAAAAACCATCAAATCAAAGATCACAAAAATATTACCACAAAGTAAAATCATACTTTCCCACCACCCATGTTTGTCCCTGCATCTTCATTACAGCTGTCTAAGTCAGCAAGATCACTTTTTGATTCAGTATGGCTTTCCTGCATTGTCACTGGGTTTCCAGCATCACTGTTCGAAGAAGTAGCTGTAGCAGCTGGTTCAGCAGGGCTTTCTTCTCCCTCTACTTTAGCTAGCCTGTAACTAGTCAGCATCTCCTCCAGAAGTTGTCGGTAGTTTCCCCTATGATTAATTCTCATTTGCCTGAGAGCTTCCACCAATTTTCCCTGTGATCCACTTTCCTCTGCATCATCGGAGGCCTTTTTTTAAGATTCAAGACCCCAGTGTCAGTAGACAAACTAGGATATCACATGTATTTTATAACACATCACAGCAAAACACTCATTTGTCTACCACGAGTAATATAGTGTAAGCACGAGAACATTTTATTAAATAAGTATCAAGTCTTACTTGTCAAATAATAAAAATTTACAATAGAAATATCTCATTATTTTTAGCAAATTACCATTAACTAGTTTACGTCTTATTTCACATTGTAATTTGAAGTTTAACCTAAAGTTTACTCTATTAGAATTCAACAGCAACACACATTTCCTGAAACTGACTTACTTAAAAACACAATAATTGGCTATAATGATTTAGTATAAAATGGAATTAGTATGTAAAGCAATAGGAAAGGACAGAAAAGCAAGCCATTAGAACATTAGTTTCTCTATTATTTTTTCTACATAACAGGTAGGAGAAGAGATATAAAATGTTAAAACTATATAAAACTGAACTGGATTTCTGGGAAATATTAGAAGTATTCATAGATGAAAATTTTATTTGCATTTCTGTCTTTAAAGATTTTAATAAAACATCTGTAAAAACAGACAAATTTATTTTAAGCATTATAAGAAGGTATGAATAGAAAACTCGTCATCATTTTATATTTTATTAAATTTTGGGAAACCTACAGCTTTCTACAATAGTAGCTATTTAATTTTGTTAGCAGAACAAGCTCTAACAACCAAGCTGATCATAGTTAAGCTAAAAGAGTAAATGCCAGACAATCTTACATTTTGTGCCTCCTGAGGTGATGAATTAGGGAATACAGGGCCAAGTCCTGTGTTCTTGCCAAAAATGTTTAATATAAATCTAATAAAGCTAATTCCTAGTTTACAGGAAACAGGGACTAGAGGATCAAGTTAAAGGACACTATGAGGAAACAATCATATTATCCTGAATGTAGGACATCCTATAAAAAGCTGGCTCATATTCGTATTCAGTGTCAAGAGAGAAAAAAGTGTGGGCTTGATTAAAAACTTGCTTAATATGCTTGAATGATAACCTGATTAGACCATGGTTCAAAATAACAATTATAATCATCATTCTAGGGACAAATGGGAACATTTGCACTTGATATTAAATATTATTAAATTTATTATTAATTTTCTTAAGTATAAAATTATGTTTATGGAGAAAAATGTCCTCATTCTTTTTTTTAAAAAAGATTTTAAAAATTGATTTTTAGAGAGACAGGAAGGGAAAGGGAGGGAGGGAGGGAGGGAGAGAAGGAGAGAGAAACTTCGATGTGAGAATGAAACATCTACTGGCTGCCTCCTGCTAGCACCTGAATCTGGGATCCACCCAAACCAGGTGTGTGCCCTGAGGGAATCAAACCAGTAACCTTTCAGTCACCGTCACACCAGCCAGGGCAAAATGTCCTCATTCTTAAGGTACATGCCAAAATATTTAGAGATAAAATATTATGATGTCTACAATTTGTTGTCAAAGGTTCAGTTAAAAAATGAAAAAAGTAGCCCTGGCTGGGCGGCTCAGTTAGTTGGAATGTCGTTCCATACACCAAAAGGTTGCAGGTTCCATCTCCAGTGGTGTGTGTACGGGAGGCAACTGAACGATGTTTCTCTCTCACATCGATATTTCTCTCTCACATCGATGTTTCTCTCTCACATCGATGTTTCTCACTCTCCCTTCCTCTCTCTCTAAAATCAACAAACATATCCTTGGTGAGGATTAAAAAGAAAAGAGCAGTGTATATACACGTACACATATAGAGCTAAAGCAAATATGGTAAAATGTTAACAACTGTTGAATCTAGGTAGAAGGTGTTCACTGTGCTCATTTCAACTTTTCTATAGGTTTTAAGTTTTCATCATAAAACGTTGGGAAAATAACGTACAAAAATGGTTACTAATATAGATGAGCTGACATAAATTCTTAAACATCTTTGGAGACTATTACTCTATAATTCTATGACAAAGATATATCAATATAATCACACAATAAAGGACAATGTTTATTAGAAAAATGAGAATACTTGAAGTGCTTTAATTGCTGGCTTTCGTTACTGATTTTCATAAACAAACATGAATTCAGTGACCTGAACTGGGTTAGCCCAACTACCTCCTGAGGTGGTTAAATTCAAACTTTTGCCCACCTCTTTATAAATAATGATAATGGGTAGTGAAGTTACAGATTCTGTTTTCTTTAAATTCCCCAATTTTCTACATCAAGCATATTAACTGTCAAAATAACCTTATTTGTAAAATTTATTGTGTGGAGAGAACATAATAAAATGTGCTGTTAAGATTTTTCATATTTACCTTTCCTTCTGCACTAAATAAACCTGTTTCCCTAAATAAAGTTTCTCATTTGAATCTACTCAGGAAAGGTTAAGATGGAACAATGGTAAGTGCTTGCTAATATAAACCTTATCAGTCTTTAATCAGGTCTGCCAAAAGGCAATATTCTACTTAGTGGTATATCACAAAGAATTTCTAATGGAGGGCATAAAACTCCCCCCACTCCCATCTTGCAAAGAAAACCTCAGAGCAAACACTCCCTTTTTATAAAAAAAAAAAAAAAAAAAAAAAAACCTTCTAGGACATTGAAACAATATCTGCTTCAATTAGGCAGTTGACTTGCACACAGCAAATGTGATTATCAACGCTGGTGGACCTTTAAAAAGTATACAGATAACAAAGTTCCATCCCATGATATCAAGATTCAGTGGGTTGGGGTGATTTGGGGGGGGGGGGGGAATAATCCTTACCCAAGGATATTTTTCCATTGATTTTTAGAGAGAGTGGAAGAGAGGGAAGGGGAGAGAAAGAAACATTGATATGAGAGAGACATATTGACTAGTTGCCTCCTATACCGAGGCCAGGGATCGAACCTACAACCGAGGTACATGCCCTTGGCCAAAATCAAACCCGCGACCCCTTCAGTCCACGGACCAACACTCTAACCACTGAGCCAAACTGGCTAGGGCTGATTTTGTTGTTTTTTTTTAAGCCTGGCAGGTGATTCTGATATACAGCCAAAGTTGACTTGAACTTATTGATAAGCTTTGATCAAAGGCTGTTATATTGGTTGTGTTTCAGTCAATTTTGGTGGGTTCAATATATAAGCACCTCTCACTCTCCATCTGACACGTTTATTATTACAGCAATCATCTATATTTCTATGAATTGCTGTAGTAGTAGTAGTTGGGAAGAAGTAATTGCTTTTTAAAAGACACATTAAAACCAAACCTGTAAATTAAGTAGGGATGGATTTATAATGACTGGCACTTAATTGAAAAGAACGTGAGCTATTGACCATATTTAAATGTCATTTTATCTTATAGCAAATTACATTTCCCTATTGTACTGGATAGATGATGGATGGGTGAAACCCTCTGCCCAGCCATTTCATTTCAGTCTTCAAAATACTGCTACATAACCCTCTCATGAAGTTTCATTAATATCAAAAAAGGAACCTATTATTATTTTTTTAATCCTTGCCCAAGGATATGTTTTTCATTGATTCTAGAGAGAGGAAGGAAGATGGAGGGAGGGTGTGTGTGTGGGGGAGAAACATCTATGTGAGAGGGAGAAACATCGATTGGTTGCCTCCCGTATATGTCCCAACCAGGCATTGAACTCACAACCTGGGTATGTGTTCTGACAGGGAATCGAACTTGTGACCCTTCAGTGCACTAGACGAAGCTCTAACACACTGAGTCACACTGATCAGGGCAGGAACCTATGATTTAGCTGCACTTTCTTTACCTGAATTCATACATACATAGTACATCATGCATACACATCTATTATAGCAATTAAATTCACTTTGCAATTGTTCACACGTCTGTCCATTAGACTGTAAACTCACTGAATTAACAATAATTTCATCCTACTTTCTGCATACTCTCTACCACCTGGGAAGGAAAATTAATGTCTGTGCTAAGAACTTTATATACATAATCTCATTTAATCCTCACAGGTACCCTAAGAAATAGGCTCTGCAATCCTAATTTTTTTAAAAAAAACATCTGACCAGAGAAAGAAATGAGATGTACTATGTATTTTTTTTCTTTATTGATTTTAGAGTGAGAGGAAGGGAGAGGGAGAGAGAGAGATAGAAACATCGATGAGAGAGAACATCAACTGGCCGCCTCCTGCATGTTCCCCAATGGGGATGTGGCTCACAACCTGGGCATGTGCCCTGACCAGGAATCAATATGGCGACCTCTTGGTGCACGGGTCGACGCTCAACCACTGAGCCACAATGGCCAGGCTGCAACCCTAATTTTTATAACTGAAGAAACTAAGACTCCGACAGATTTAAGTTATTTGTCAGTGATAATACTAGAAAGCAACAGAGCTCAGATTTGTGTACAGGTATAATTAACATCAATGTCCCTCTGATTGTTGAATACATTGTGGTAAGTAATAGTTTTTACATAGTAAGTGCCCCCTATAAAACAGTAAATAAATATTGGTTAAAATTACTGTAGAACTAGACCACAAATCAATTCATTTTGAAGTCTATAATGTATTAGAAAGATTAACAACATGACAGGATGAAAAATCATATTAAATGGAATGGTTAAAGTTATTCTGCAAAATAAATTTAAGGCAATTATTGAGATTGAAATTTAAAACTTTTCTATTTTTGTTTGTAAGGTTTTACTGTTATCTAGGCTAACACAGCTTAAAAATAAAATCTCTCATTATGAAAATACTCTCTTTACACCCAATAAGACATGGGGATCTACATACATCAAGCATAGAGCAAAAATAGGATGGGGGAGAATCTAAGAACATTTTAAAAATAAAATTTCACTAGCTAATATTAATTGCAGCGTTTTTAAAAATGCAGTGTCCATAAGCAAAATTATTCAAATGATCAGCTAAAATAATGGAGAAAAAGTAAAGAATACCAGTGTATTTATTATGCTAGTATATGTTAGTTGAGTTTTTTGTGTAGCGTCCTATGCCCTGCTTGTCAGCTAAAAATAATTTTTAGAACTAAAGATTCTCAAATGTGACTTGATGAAATACAATTAAACGACCAATGAAGAATCTAATAAATTAGATGTTATTTACAAGGATCATGTAGAAGACTTAATAAATTTGAAATAATTATTTTAAAATTTGAAATAATTTTAAAGAGTTGCTTAAATGGTCAAGACCACACAGCTAAGAAGTGGTATGTTAAATCATACCTTAAAAAATAGTGAATCAAGTTAGTGCAGTTTCAAATACAGTTGGTCTTCTCCCTAACAATGCTTTGATCAGTGAAAAAGTAAACAAGATACAATTTATAAAAAACCAGTATTTACGCCCTGGCCAATGTGGCATGGTTGGTTGGAACATCATCCTGTACACCAAAAGGTGGTGGGGTTGTGGGTTCCATCCCCAGTTGGGGCTCTTGCAGACAGCAACCTATTGATGTTTCTCTCATCAACATTTCTCTCTTTCTCCCTTCCACTCTCTAAAAATCAATTAAAAAAAATAAAAACCAATATTCACAAAGTCCTAAATCTGTGATGTAAAAATGCAACAAGCCAACTATCTTTACTGTAACTGATCTATTTGAAATAAAATAAAAAAGACGGTATATAAGACTTAATGCGAAAACAGAATATGGAGATTCTTTAGGGCGTTTGTCCTATCATTCCTCCCCTTTTCCAAATCCAAATGCCTTAAAAAGTTTTCAGATTAGGATAAATAAAAATGTGTATTTCAATGAAAAATAACGAATTTTAAAAACAGGCTTGGCTGCTTGCTTCCAACAGCTTTATAAAATGTTCTTCATGAAAAACAGTATCTTAAGACTACTAAATATGAGATTCACAAAAGAATGGGAAATTATTTTCTTGGATGGTACACAGAGGTGGGGTACAGACATATGTAATCTCAAAATAGCTTAAAGAGGCAGCATGAAAAATGTAAAGAGAACAGTTTTTGGAGTTACTCTGTCTTCGATTCAAATCTAGCTGCATGATTTATTTAGCTTTGCAACCTGGGCAAGTTATTTCATCGCACTGATTCTCAGTCTTATTTATATAAGAAGGGTGTTGAGGAGATTACCTATGATTTTATATATATGTATGTATGTATATGGGTTGGCACAATAGGAGTTAGGTAAACACAAGTTCCTGCTTTATCCTTGGAAAACCATCAACTTATATAGCTACTTGACCAGTGACTAATTCAAAAGCATTATAAGTCTTCTTCGAGTGAAGAACTTAAAATTTTTTCATGGAAAAATATAAAGTTTTGAAAATACACTTTCATACCAATTAGCAACCTCAAATTATATTTTTAAATATATGACTTAAGGGTGGTCTTAGCATACAACTACTAGAAATGAATAAATAAAAATATCTCTTATTTAACAAATATTCATTAAGCTGTCACCAGTTGCCAGGCACTGCTGTAGGTGCTGGAACTACAGACATAAATAAATCAGATGAAGTCCCAGATCTCACAGAATTTATATTCTAGTTGTAAAACACAAACTAGCACATTAGAAGAAGAAAAGGAGGGTGATCTCAGAGCTCTGCCTAATATAAAAACAACTTATAGCCGAAATGTAGTTTTACTTTTTCTGGTCTTGTAGGCAATTATTCTTTCGGAGTCATAGACTTTTTGAGGAACTGATAAAAATCATAGACATAAAGAATATGTATGCACACACATAAATATATTTGCAAAAACTTTTGGGGGAATCATGAACTTCTTGATTAAGAATTCCTCCTAGACTCTTTTCCATAGATTTTGCTTTTTAAAGTTGGGAAAAGATTAATATTGCCTGCATTCCAAAAAGTTGAACTAAGAAACAAATTTAGTAAACAACTTAATAAGATTACCCTAAACAGTGAACTTTCTGAATATATTTTAATGATTTAATTCAGCTTTTTTTTAATTTAATGATTTAATTTCAGCTTTTTGAAATATTTATTAACCAAAAGTTTTTATTTTTTAATATAAGAAAAATGAATGAAACCCTATTTCTAATGGTACTCCTTATAGGCATTTACAACAGAACAATTCTCTCTCTGATATAAAGTGAACATTTTAGGAATCTAAATAAATCTCTGATTCACTCTAACTAGCGTTCTTTTTTTCAAGTTATTTTTGTTATTTAAAAAAGCTTAATTTTTATAATACCTCCCAACTATTATCTGCTTTAAATTTCTACCACACTTTAGTCTTTCCTATTCTGCGAGTTAACTGCTGGTTCCTGACACACTGTACTTCCTGGTAACATCTTCTATATGGCACAGATCTAAGAAGCATTTATGGAGCACGTCTATGCCTAATTCACTGCAATAGCAGGTCAAAAGCTAAAAATTTAATTAAACACCTATAATTCCTTCATTTTTCTGTTTCTTTTGTATTTTTTAGTACATTTCTGCTACTTGTGATTATGGTTCAACATTTTTCTAAGGTCATGATTATTCTTAAAGAATAAAGTAATGTTTCCCAGAATAAGATTCTGGGCTGCACGCTAATTTTATAGTAAAGAGGGAATTCTCTAACCCACTTATCTATCTACTAATAATGAATTTATACTTATCATCTGATTTCTGCGATTATTTCACAACTACTTAATGTCCAGCATCTCTTTAACCCACAGATTTTTCAATCGGTGTGCTGCAGAATTTTTAAAACACGTAATACCTGACTATTTAGTCAGGAGCACTGACCACTTTTCCCTTAGATTGTCAAATTTAAAAAATGGCAACACAATAATAGCCATCTGGTGTGAATGAATCAAAATTATACCCTTTTTTTGGGTCAGATTGGCCACAAAATTTTAGTGATTAGTTTATGTGTGCCATGAGATGAAAAAGGCTGAAAAATCGCTGTTTTAACCTAACACTGCACATGTTTCTAAGAGATCAAAATATAATACCAGATATTCCTTTGAGTCTATCATTCTTACGCTCCAAACGTATGGTGGCTCCTCAATCTAAAATATAAAATTCAAAAGTCCTCTCTAAGTCTCTTCAAAAATACTTCTGATATCCCAAATTCTTGTTTTTCACAGTTCTCTGTTCCACTAAAAAATCATGTCATTTCTTTCAGACATAGTTTATACTTTGTTCTTGGCCCCTCCATTCACTTGAACTATCATCCTCTTCATTTCATTTCTACCATTCAAATCATTCTTCTAATTCTATCTTTTCTCTGAAAATCTGATTTTCCCAGCAATCATTGTACTATTCACATGGATAGAATATAAAATCACATTCTAGATTTTATTGTTTCTTTTTATTCTTTACTAAAAGATGTGAGATATTTTTATTATTTAACTTGTGTGTTTGTATCTATACTGCAAGCTGAATTTAGAGTAGGGATGGCACCATGCCTTATATTTTGTAGTCTCCTCACTACATGGTAGACTTGTCGGAGTTTATCTGCTAACATTAATAGAAAGCTTATTTCTAAAGGTAATTGAGTATACAGCTCCTGAATTTATATAGTCATATACTAATAATAATCATACTTAGGGTAAGTTTTATATCCTGAGCATCCCCCCCCAGTTTCATGGTTATGTTGCCTATTGATATTCACTGTCTATAAAGCTACTACATACAAGTATTTTCCATTTTTAAAAATGTTTAAAAGTCATCCTTGGTATACATTAAACAGCAATTTAGGGTTATAAAACATTTTAAAAATCCTGTTTGGAGAAAAAGCAGCCAACTTTTTGAGGGACCAAGAAATTCATCAAGATATAATGAAATACATTTTTTAACACTACACACTGAGGTTGCATTTCAAATACAAAAGGAAACAGGAGTACTCATATGGGCTAATAAATGAATCATTAACTAACTTTTGAGGGCTTACCTATTCTAACCACAGTGGTGGTTAGAATAATCACCTGTGTGGAACCTATAATCTAGCTGAAAAGGTAAGATTCTCTTCACTCTAGCTCCCAATCACCACCATCTTTTTAGTTATGTCAACATCCTATCTTCAACTGTCTGATTTAGAATTCTCTAAATATATTCATGACATGTCTTTATTTTTAAATTAATTTTCACAGCTTTAGATATCTTAATATTTTGAGGTAACTGCCACAAAGGACTCAGAATCACTGCCCTAGACCAAGACATAAATTCTGTTATTATCCATATATAGTATCACTTACGTTCAACCCACTAAAATATATTAATTCTAAAAGTTTCCTTGACAAGACACCTTTATTGTTAAGAAAAGTGAAATTATATAATACTGCTGTGCAATAATGAATCCTGGAAAACAATGCAACTGAGGTGATAAATAATTTCTACCAGTAGCTGATGTCTCTCTCAAGACCAGCCAAAAAGAGCTGAAGACTTGGAAGGTGAGTCTATTTCTTCTCAACAAGTTTCATGACTAAGTTTGGCTCTCTTAAATCTTTGAAGAATATATGTTAAAAATTAAAGTTATTCATTTTTAAATGTTCAAAAGCTTAAAAACCCTGTGCAAAAATACTTACTTGAATTACTGACTTTGAAATTTAGGGCAATTAAAAACAAACAAACAAACAAAAAAAACTAGTCCTAAAATAAAAAATCCTACAGGAACTACAGAGAAGCAGTTGACAGCTTATCAGTATTTCTAAGGAAGGTAAAGGGATAAAGAGATTTGCTCTGATGAGGCACAGCAGGGCACAGCAAAAATGGTTATCTCACTTCAACACATAAACCCCACAGCACAATAAGATTAGAAAGAAATTATCCTGTTATTTAAATGGGCACACAGGGGCGCTGGAAGGGTCTGGTCATTAAAAATAACATTCACTATCAATAACTTACAGTCATGGTAGAAGCCTGCTGAAGGAGAAACAGATATTTAAAAGCACATTCTCTGTCTCAAAATTAAGATTTAAGGGAGAAGGAGAAGAAAAGGCAGACATACAGGGAGAAAATAAGTATAGCTCAAACAAAAAGGTATCTGATACCCATTAAGTGACAAGTGATCTATCTACAATACAGAACTTGACCTCTACCTCCATTCAATACATTTCCTTAAACTTTAATTGACTTCTCAAAATTAAAAGCAGCAATAATTACTGATTTCATTATGTGAATATATTCATATCTATTAATATTTATATTATAAAATTATTTAAAATGCTTAAGAAATAAAATAAAACTTACCCCATCATTTTCTCTATGTGGATTCAGCCTACTATAAACAGCTTCAATAACATTGCGCCTAAAAAAAAATTATGCTTTAGTTTTATTAAATTACAATTATTAAACTTCTGAGTATTTAAAATAATACTTCATCTTAATTACATGAATCAAAAATTAATTGCCACACAAAATCTTGCTAAGAACAGTTTCTACATTTCACTCAGAAATTGATCCTGCACAATACATTTGTGTTCTCAATTACCAAGGAAAGAGGGACCTTCATCTTCAAAGTACGATAAATAATTCTTTTTAAAAAATCTCTTTTGGATAAAATTTACAGTTCTTCTCTAGTATAAGAACCATCAACCCATTTCATCTTTAGATAACTGATGTACTTCTTACTCAAAATTATTTAATTATTAATTATAAACAAACACAAAATTGGTTTTTGTTTTACTTACTTGCCAGCAAGACCTCCCCCAGGAGGCAAATTTGGGATATTTTCTGCAGACAAGATGCGCATGACATGGGCAAGATCAGGCATTCCTTCCTCACCAGACTTCTCCATAATTTCTATACATTAATAAAAAAAGTTCCTAAATTAATATGATAACTCAGTATTCACAAAGAAGTGAAACAAAGTACTATTTGGTAGCACCTATGTTAAAATAAAAAAAGCAAACATTAACTTGCTATCGCACAAAGACAAAAATAGGTAATATAAAAAGTTATTTGTATATGTGTGCTCAATCCAGCATTATTCATAAAAGCAAAAACTGGAACAAATTAAGTGTCCAACAATAAGGGGAAAATTTTGGTATAGCAACCACTAAGTGAAATGCTTTATAATTGCTAAAAATTATCCCTATGAACATCGTACAGCCACATGGAAAAACACTTTTGATCTAATTTTATGTAAAAATAATATACAAGTTATTACTACTATAATTACAAAAATTAAAAGCAATGGATGTATAAAAATTGTAAGGAGAAGGGCAAAAAATTAAAAGTTGTCTTATAGGCCTTTTGACACCTAAATAGTTATGTTCCACAATTTATTTAAAATAAAAAAGGAGAATAAATTACAACTTGCTAATGCTTAGAATAAAATCAAACATTTACATGTTCCATTTATGTTTATAATTCATGGAAAACAGATTTTAAAAAGATGATTATTTGTCCAGTATTAAGACATAAACTCCTCAAAAATCAGACAACGGCAACTTACTTGCAAGACAACAGAAGGCAATGTCCTAAAGCATCCCTCAAGATGCACATTACAAACTGTTTACCATGCCTCACAAAACCCTCACTGTGACTTAACTTTCACCACTCCCAATCAATTCTGCCCCTGACTCCTATTATCTCTCCAAAGGCTAGATCTTCACATGTACTTTCCCCTTGGTTTGAAACACTTTCTGCGCCAAACCAAATGACAATACATTTGTATGGCTAACTTGTATTCTTCAGCTTTGTATGTCACTTTCTCACAAGCCTGGAGTAGGTGCATTGCGACATACTCCCATTGTACATACACAATGTTTACTCTATTACAGACCGCAAGCTTTATGAAGGCAGGACTGTAATTTTTCCACCCTTGTATCTCTATAGAGCAGGTTTCTCAACCTCAGCACTACTGACATTTTTGGACCAGATAATTTTTTGTTGTGGAGGCTATCTTGTGTATTACAGAATGTTAAGCAACATCCCTGACCTCTACTCACCAGATGCCAGTAGCATCCCCTCAGTTATAACACCAAAAAATATCTTCAGACATTGATTACCACATGTCCCTTGGGGGACAAAAATCTTCCCCAGTTGAGAACCACTTCAGTCTAGCACTTTAGCAACCAATTTTCACATTCCTCCACTAGTGCCATTGCCGTCCAATCCACCACCACAGTCTGTCACCTGCATTAATACATGATTCCTAATTGGTCTCTTGGCTTCCGTTCTTGTCCCCTCTCTTTAAAATCTCCTCTCCACAGAGATCCTTTCAAAAAAGTCAGATCATGTCACTCTTGTACTCAAAATCTTCCAATAACGTCCTATCACTATTTGAATAAAGTCCAAAGTCCTCATTTTGGTCTGTAGAACCCTATATAAGCTGCTTCTTGGCAACCAATTAAGTCTTCCAATATTCTACCAGCTCATTCTAATCCAGTCATTCTTTCTAAGCACACTCCTTTCCCTCAGTCTCTGCTACTCCTTTTACCTGGAATGCTCTTCCCCCAGGACAGCCACTCTCTCCCATATACAGGTATCTGGCTCAAAGGTTGTTACTCTCTGCTTACAGCTTTACTTTTCTTCTACTTAAAAAAAAATATTATTGGTCTCTATTAAAATATAAACTCCATCAAATCTACCCCACCCAATCTGCAAAAAAAAAAATGTAGTTTTCCTATGGTAATTACACATTTGAAAACTCTCACCAATTACTATAGCTACTATATCCAAAATATGACTCATAATAGGCCAAATTCAACACGACTATTACACTATAATGATTATCATTCAAATGTATTTATTATTAAAAAAAAAAAAAAAAGTCAAGCCAGAAAAGTGTTGGGAGAAAATACAGATCAATATGTAACCTTGATCTGAGGAAAGAACTTTGTAAGAATGACATCAAGGCAAAAAATAAATAAGACTGACATAACTTCATAAAAGGTAATTTTATATCTTTAAAAAAAAAAAACAGCACATACAGCCCTGGCTGGATAGTTCAGTTGGTTAGAGCATTGTCCCGATATGCCAAGATGGCAGGTTCAATCCCCAGTCAGGGTACATACAAGAAGCAAGCAATGAATGCATAATAAGTGAACAAATTGATGTGTTTCTCCCTCTCTCTCAAATTAGTAAGTAAAATTAAAAAAAAAACCAGCACATACAAAATCAAAATGTAATATTAAGTTGGGGATCCTGTCATAATCTCTAACGCATTCTCAAGTTATCAGGTTAACCACTAATTGCATTTTAAAATAATATACAACTAATAAGCAAATGCAAGAATTAATTAGAATAGAAAATGCTGATAATCCAAAGTCAAGAACAGATAAAAAAGAAATAGATAGAATATATGACAGCAGATTTAAACACAAATATATCACCAATTATTAAAGATAAAGCTTCTCCCATCCCTCATTCCTGAATGATAATGGATTTTTAGCACAAAAAATGTTAGATAAGGCCAAGCAAAGTAAATCTTATAGAGGTAGAAGGGACAGTGGTGACAGCATCAGGGTCCAACATGGGCTATCCAAGCCTATACACAGTAGGCAAAGCTTTAGCACTGGTGGGGGTGCAACCTGGAATGGGGTTCAAAGCCAATGTGGAGTGAGGAAGGCATCTAATAAGGGTTAGCTGTGAGAGATTTGTTTGATTCATAGTAGGAGCCAGGTTTCTCACTGTAGAAGGGAGTTACAAGTATGAAAAGAAAACTAGAATGAACTCTGTAATACTGTACAGGAGTTGGAGTTATTGGTGGTAGAGATAGACAGATGAGGGATGGAGGAGAGGGAGGGAGAAAGGGAAGGAAGAAAGGAGGAAGAAAGGAAGGAAAAAAGAAAGGAGAAATATAGACGTGTGTGTGCGTGCGTGCGCGCGCAGCTCTATTCTTTGAGAGGGTATAGGAACAATAACACTAATGCACAAATCCCAATTCCTAAGGAAAAAGAAAGTTAAAAAAAAAAAAAGAGAGAGGTCACTGGAAAAGTGGCTCATTTAAGGGTTGGTGCAAGGAAATACAAGATGAGCCTGGAATATTATAGAAAGGAACTGCTCACAGAATTAGAGACAGGTCAAAAAGAGCTTGAAGAAGTTACCAATGGCCAAATCTAGAACAATATAAACATCAATATGACAATAATAGTAAAAGATTATAACACAATGAATATAATAGGAATCTGAGTCCATGCTCATACAAGTTAAACAAATGGGGTGAAGAGAAAATTTTTTTCCTTACAGTAAAATTCTAACTGATACTTAGAGAAGAAATAACTATTAGAAAATTCACCATTTGGCTATTATTTTAGTAGCAATGGAATCAGGCAAGAATCACCAAGGGATATGTAAACTGGTAGGTGAAAATTTGAGAAGGAAAAGGTTATTAACATATTCTCAAGTATCTCACCACTGAATACTTATTAATAAGCATAACATTTTATTAATTAACTTTTCAATGAAGGAACCTTAAAGACAACATCTCAAGCAAGTGATGAAAGTTAAGATTACCATATCATGATGAATGAAGAGCCTAGCATCACTCCTATAGTATTTCTGTCAAAGCATAACCTAAATCTTATCAAGAGGAAACATCAGCAAACTCAAATTCAGGGACATTCTACAAAATAACTAACCTCTACTGTTGAAAATATCACGGTCAGTTAAAACAAGAAAAACGACGCAACTTTTTCATGCAGAGGGAGACAAAAGAGGTACAGCAGCTAAATGCAGCACATGCTCTGGACTAGATCCAATAAAAGGTATTACTGGGACAACTGGGGAAATTTTAGTGGGAATCTATGGATTAGATGGTTATATAATATCAGTGTTTTAACTTCCTAATTTTGATGGATGTATTATAATTATGTAGAGACTGTCCTTTTTTGTATTAAGGAGTAGAGGGATATCATACCTGCAATTACTCTCAATTGGTTCAGAAAATAAATCTTTCCTAGAAAATTGAACCAGTTAGGGGAGAAAGCGAGACAGAGGTAGAGAGAGAGAGAATAAGAGTGTTATAGAAAATATACAGAGAGATGAGTAAAATGAAGTTATAATGTACACAAATGGGTAATCTAGGTAAAAGTACTACATGTACACGAGAGCACTCTATAATAAATATTTTTCTGTAAGTTTAAAAATTATTGCAAAATAAAAAGTTAAAAAATTCTTCGCAACATCAATGTTAACTCTTATCAGTACGATGAAAACATATGGTAATGAATTCCTAGTATTAACTTGGGAAAAATTAATGTTAGTAGAATTATAGCACTTAGTGTTCATGATAACCTGAGGCAAATTTCACTGGATTCTTCACTTACTACTACATATGTAACCAGGGAATGGAAAAAAAAAAGGTAAGCTTTAACCAACTCTTTTGAAATTATATTTCTCTTTGATAGTAATAACAGACATACTATTTGTTTTTTCTGAGCCAATAAATCCCCACACATTGGTCCAAGATGTGATAGATAGTAGACCAGCCCGTGTGGCTCAGTGGTTGAGCATCGACCCACACACCAAGAGGTTGCCAGTTCAATTCCCGGTCAGGGCATATGCCCAGGTTGTGGGCCCAATCCCCAGTGGGGGGCATGTAGGAGGCGGCCAATCGATGTTCTCTCTCATCCATGTTTCTATCTCTCTCTCCCTCTCCCTTCCTCTCTCTCTCTAAAAAGAAATAATAAAAAATAAAGGAAAAAATAATTTTAAGATGTGATCATAAACCTTAGACAGATATAAATTAAAAACAACCACCACCACTATTTGATAAACAAGGAAAAATACTTTTCCATTCCTTCTAAGTTTTTAAAAAAAAGGGCATCTTTCTTACCTTCAATCCGTGATTCCAAGTACTTATCCAACTCTGAATCTTTTCTCACTGCTTCATCTGAGACCTTGGGGGCATTTGAAAAGCAAACTAGTACAATACTCATGTTATCTCGACTTCCCTGTATATTAAAGAAAGAATAAGAAAATTATATTTTTATAATTTACTAACTTTCTATTTACTTTAAAACAGAGTTAATTAAGCAATTACAGTTTATTTAATCATCCAGGATGTACACATTCATTTTCATTCCAAAGAACTATTTGAACCTTTTTTTCTATTCAACACTCTAAAAAATTTAAGTCAATGGAGGCAGTAGGCTATTTCTGTTTGATAGTGGGGTTTGTCAATCCAAGTGAAAAAAGCTAAGACCACACCCATTCTACTCTTTTCGGTCATTATGACAAGAATCTAGGAAGGCATTGTCTGATTCAGACTTGTCACCTTTTCAGAACACACATAACACAGCTGAAAAGATAGGTAGGCCTTGAAAAACTTCTGCCACCACCTCCTAAAAATCAATGGAGCAAAGTTTGAAGACAGGGGAGGTCAGGTCTTAGAAGCCTTCAAAAAGAGTGAACTCCCTCCATACACTCTCATGCTTTAATAGGAAGAACCATCCTAAGTGTATTATCAGATTCTTGATATCTGCAGGGGGGGAAAAATCAGGATTTCCAAAATGGCCCAAACTACTTTCATTCATCAATGAAATCCATCAAAACTTTCATAATGATTATGAGAAATACTGCACTGGCTGTATTAATACACACACACACTCTTTCTCTCTATGGTTTCGAATAGAAAAAAAATACATTCTTTTACAAATATCAGGATTTACTATGTAAGTTCAGATCAGGCAAAAACTTTATACCAAAGATATTCAAGTTCAAGATTCACTTGATTACTAATGATTTTTAAAGCAATTTTATGAATAAACAGAATACCTCGTATTTTTTAGAAATCCGTTTCTTCTAACCATTTTCTATTTTAGTAAAAACAGTATGAGCATTGCTTAGCCATTCCTTATGTATTTTATCTATTCACCCATCCATCCATATATATACATAATTTCCATTAGATTTTTAGTAAGCTATAAAACATACATCCTATCAGTTGGAAAATTAACTGAAAGGTTCAAGAAGTTTAAATATCCTAAGATATTTAAAGGAAATAATTTACATTTATACTTCAAAGCATCTAATTTCAACGACGCTGCTTCTGTTTCTAGATAAAGATGACTTTCCTCTAAACACAAAGTAAAAATGTGTTTCAGTAATTCTTATTCAGCAATTTAAAAAGATTCTTCCCGCCCTGGCCAGTTTGGCTTAGAGCGTCGGCCCGCGGACCAGAGAGACCCGGGTTCGGTTTCCGCTAAGGGCAAGTACCTCAGTTGCAGTTTGTCCCCGGCCCGGGTTGGGGTTGTGTGGGTGGCAGCCAGTCTATGTGTCTCTCTCACATTGATGTTTCTCTCTCTCTCTCTCCCCCTTCCTCCCTCCCTCCCTCTCTACCCCCTGCTCTATCTGAAGATAAATGCAAAAATTTCCTCGGGTGAGGATAAAAAAAAAAAGAATAAAAAAATAAAAATAAAAAATAAAAAAAATAAAAAAGATTCTTCCCTTTTTGTTTTATGTAAATCATCCTGCATAATCAGTTAATTTTCCAACTGATAGGATGGATGTATTCATCCTACATTTATAGCTTCATACTATAAAATGGCAACCTGAGAAATGATTATAAAAAACAATAATAATGCTACCCACCTTGTATGGTTGTTAAAATTAAATGAGTTTTTAAAAGTGTAAAGTGCTTAGAATAGCATTTGGCTCACAGAAAGCAATAATTTATTGATACTATTGTGATTATGATGATTATCACAATCTCCCTAGATTTCATGAGTTAACATATGAAAATGCTTGTAAACAATTAGGGTATAACAAGTGTTGAAAGTGCTAGAAAATATTAACACTTCATTTAAATCTATTATCAAGGAAACATCTACTTAAAAATTGGATCTATTTTCCTACTGAGCAAACTAACACCTACTGAGCAATTGCTAAACGCTAAGCACTGGGCTAAGTGCTTTCCATGGATTTAAAAATTCACATTCAGTCTTTCAAACTAAATTCAAAGCAATCATATTCTATTTAGATCATAATGTTTTATAATATTGCTAATCCTTGGTTTTACAGTACAAACAAGTAAAGTGACAAAATTATGTAGTTAAAAAAATAGGAATGGTAAGAGGTCTAGTTAACTCCATGAGTAACAGAGCAGTTCATAAATTTATGATGTTTCAACATAAAATAGCTAAACTTCTCAAAAATGATTTCAATTTGAATGCAGCTTCATTCATAGGAACTATTATGAATCACGTATTTCAACCTTTTGTCCTTATTACTACCATTTATTCTGAAATTCTAGAATTCTGTCTAGAATCTTTTAACACTACCAATAGATTTAATCACTTTAAACAAAAAGCTATCAAGTGAAATATGTCCCCAGAATCACTTAAACCCCACATTCAAAAGAGTGGGGTCAAAATTCCTGAAAACGACCACCATCCTTTCAATGGAAGGGAGAATGCATTTTATCTATAATACACACTTATTTCCTTCAGTAGAGATCTCATAGATTCTTGGTTATTCTCTCAAAACTACATTTCATTCACTCAACAGAACGCTGTGCAATCATGAAAAGTGATTTAGAGCAATACTTATAAACATGGAGATCTCTCTACAATATACCATTAAATGAAAAAGTAGATTGTAAAATAACAAATATAATGAGCTCATCTTTATAAAAATGTATACACTCACAGGCAGGCAAAAAAAAGACTGGAAAAGATATATACCACAACAATACAAGCAGCTGACTTTAGGTAGATAGCAAAATTTAGTGTTTCTTTATATATTCTGTATTGTCTTAAATTTTTTTTCTAGTAACAAGCATATATTATTTTTATAATCAAGGAAAATGCTGTTTTCTTATCCTAGTCAGGCAAAAACATATGCTTGCTTTCATCTAAAAAAGCTGCAGGTCAGAATCTCTCCATTTAGAGTCCAAGGAGAGACATTTTTAGAGCCACTTACTATTCAATCACTGAAACCATCAATACCCTACACTTAACTCATCCAGAGAAATAAAAGATACCATGTGCTTTAAAAAAAAAAAAATCAGAAGAGCTAGAGGTACCATCATTAAAATCCTTTCAGAAAAAGCTGCGAATAGAAATACCAGCCCATACATTTTTTCTTTTTGAAGTTGACTCTTCCCTTTCTATGTAAAAGAAATAGATACTTCACCAAAACCTGGGCATTTCCATAGACTCAGAGATCCTTCCTGAGAAACTTTATGGCTATGCCTATACTTTCTACAGCAACTTACATGTGGGGAAATAGAACGGTTCTATTTTTTTTTTTTTTATCCTCACCCGAGGACATTTTTTCATTTTTTGTTCAGATAGAGTGGTAGGAAGAGAGAGGAAGAGAGAGAGAGGGAGAAACATCGATGTGAAAGGGACACATGGAGTGGCTGCCACCCGCACGACCAACCAGGGCCGGGGGCAAACTGCAACCGAGGTACGTGCCCTTAGCGGGAACCAAACCAGGGTCTCTCTGGACCGCAGGCCGACGCTCTAACCGCTGAGCCAAACCGGCCAGGGCAATAGAATGGTTCTAATCTAGACAGAATAAATAAGTCAATACACCCTTATTTCATATAACCAAAAATTTAGCTTTTCCTCAATATCTTTTTTTTTTTAAATCCTCACCTGAGCATATTATTCCATTGATTTGTAGATAGAGTAGGAAGGAGAGAGGAAGGGAGGGAGTGAAGGACAGAGAGAGAACCATTGATGTGAAAGAGACACATTGATTGGTTGCCTCCCTCATGACCCCAACTGGGGCCAGAATTAAACCTGCAACTGAGGTACATGCCCTTGACCTGGAATCTATCCAGCGACTCTTCAGTCTGCAGGTCAAGGCTCTAACCACTGAACCAAACCAGCCAGGGCAAGTTTTGCCTTAGTATCTTTTTTTTTTTTAAATGAGTTTTTATTGATTTTTTTAGAGAGAGAGGAAGGGAGAGAGAGATAGAAACATCAATGTGATATCTTTTTAATCAGAGTTATAGAACACTTGCATATTCCGGCCACTGACTACATCATTAAAATTATAATTGATTACTATATAGACACTGTCAAAAACTCACTTGGAACTACTGAGTATTTTAAAGACATCCAAGGGAATTACTAATTATCTGTCTGGATTTCTTTTTCCTATTTCTGTATCAAGTTAAGATTCACAGAGTTTTACAAATCTAAATCCACAGGAATTCTTCACAGGATTACATTTTCTATTACCATTTGCTTTTTTAAAATCAGTGATGATAAGAATATCTACATATATAAAAATAATTTTGATATCATCTACAAAAGTAAGCTATTAACCACCAAGTCATATAGTACTTACATACAGTTACATGTAAACTCCTTTTAGATTTTATTGCTAGGAAAAGGCTTCTTTTACTAGACAATAAAAAATATACAACTTATATCTTACCTGCTAGGAGGGCTCAAAACTAAATTACAAAACTTTACCTAGCCTAGGATTCTGATGTATCATCCAATAGTTTATATGTCTTTTGATCTTTTGTATATCTAATACAGAATTATACTTACATACATATATTATTAAACTGCTTCATAATCAGGCTTAAAACAGTTATTGCCAATGCTGAGAATTTGAATTAAAAAGTCACATCCCGTATAGATGCTCTGCCACAACAATAAGCTAAATGACAACAAATATCACAGAAATTTATTCAACTTAATTTTCAAATCAGAAGGTTGAGAATTCCAAAAATATGGTTTCATTTCTGGTGAAGAAAATAATTTTAATACATACAGGTCTTCCCTAATGAAAATATTAAAAGTTTAAAAAATTTAAGTTTGCTTAATTTTACTTACCGTCTTTTCAAAATTAATAGGGTATTTTAATTATAGCAAAAATACTTACATACCTTATGTAAACAAGTGTCCACTACCCAATTGCACACATTTTCCAGGTCATCTGATACCTCAAGCCTAGATTTAACAAATTCACAGAGCTCCTCATTACTCATAACATCCCAGATCCCATCACAAGCCAAGATGATAAATTCATCCTCTTCTGCTCTTAAAAGTTCATAAACCTCAGGCTCTGGAGAAACTAGTTGTTCTGTTGGGCCTTTGCCATCAACACACTTGTAATCATAGTCCCCCAGAGCACGAGACACTGCTAATGAACCATTAACACGCTGTATCATTACGCTGCCTCCTGCATTTTGGATTCGCTCCTTCTCCCTTGGATTGCAAGGTTTGTGATCCTGGGTGGAAAAGCAGACTTGTCCATTCCTATACAGAACAGCACGTGAATCACCACAGTTGATGAAGTAGATATGCTTAGGTGAAATCATAACTCCCACTGCAGTTGAACCACTCCTGTCCATTCCATTTCTGAGGTCTGAAAAGTTACGCATGTATTCATCAATTTTCAAAAAGCCAGTTCTGATACCATTCTTGACATTTTCCACTGAAGGCTCAAGAGCAGATCCTGATTTTGCAGCTGCCCTGAAGTCTTCATTATTAGTTATGTGTTCTAATAAATGTGTTGAGCAGTAATTTGCCACTCGGGATCCAGCATGACCATCATAAACTGCAAAAAATGACCAGTCTTCCAAGCCGTGAGGAATACCTACAACAGCTGTGTGTGCATCTTCCATTTCCACTCTCCATCCTTGCATGCTGCTCAGGCCATAACGTAAACCATTCCCAGCACCATGAGCATTATGTTTCTCAGTTTTGGGTTTGTCCAAAAATGCACCCATGTTTAGTAATGAGTCTGAAAGAAAAAAAATTATAGGTGTTATATGTTTAAATTTGATAGAGAATTCATCTATAATATCTCATCTATTCTCTAGTAACTCCTATCCAAGTATACTTCTCACATCTATCTGAATTTCATAAACAGAAAACAAAAAAAACCCACAAGAAAATTTCCCTGCACATCCTTTTTCTAGAACAATGGTTTCTCAATCCTAGTATATTACAATCATCACACCAATTAAATAAAAATCTCGGGGGGGCCCGGCTGGAGTGGCTCAGTGGTCGAGCGTCAACCTATGCACCAAGAGGTCGCTGGTTCGATTCCCAGTCAGGGCACATGCCCAGGTTGTAGGCCTGATCCCCAGTGGGGGGCATGCAGGAGGCGGCCAATCGATGTTCTCTCTCATCCATGTTTCCATCTCTCTCTCCCTCTCCCTTCCTCTGTCTCTCTAATATATCAATAAAGGGGAAAAAATTATTTTTTAAAAATCTCTGGGGGTAGGACCCAGATATTAGTATTTTTTAAAGCCTCTCTGGTGCTTCATATGGGCAGCAAGTTGAGAACCACTGTTCTAGGAAATAGAAAAATGAAGAAACAAATCCTGGTTAAGGCTTTAAAAAAAAAATCTAACATATAAGGTAACTCTAGGGTTCAATATGTAAGACTGAATTCAAAATGGTGCAACATCTTGTTCAATAAAAAGTACAGTCAAACACTGGTTCTCAAACATCTCCCATCTGGAACAATTTGGTTCTTGCGCAAGTTGTTCATGAAAAGAATGCCTACGTTTTCTAATAAAATTTCAGTTCTCGACCTGACAACCCTTTCATGGTGATGCACAGCACGACAAAAAGCATCTTTCAGGCCACAAAGAAAGGTGAGATGAGAATGCGAGTCAGTTTACCACTAAATGAGTTAACACCTCAAGAAATTGTGCAGTGAATATTTTTGTGAGGTTGTTTTTTTTTTTTCTTTTGTTGCTGGAGAAATGGACTATTAGCACTTTTTTTTTTTTTTTGGTACGTGCCCCTAGCAGGAACCGAACCCGGGACTCTCTGGTCCACAGGCCAATGCTCTGACTGCTGAGCCAAACCGGCCAGGGCTATTAGCACTATATTAAAACATAAAGATAAACAGGCCATCCAGAATGCTCATATTACTAAGGGTGTGAAAGAAACAATGATCACAGGCAATTGAAGAGGTAGAAAAACTGTTGGGGATTTGGATAGATGAAAAGCAGTTAGCCAGTGAGAGCATTTCGAAGGCAGTGATATGTGAAAAAGCGAAAACGCTGCATAATGACCTCCTGAAAGACAGCCCTGGAATGAGTGCTGAAAGTGATTCCTTTAAGGCTATGGCTCGATAAATTTAAGGAAAGTTTTTGTTTATATATGAAACAGCACATTAGACATGTACTATATAAAAAAGGTTACAACAGGGAATCATTTAGGGGTCTGGAATGGATAAATTCAATTTTTATTATTTCTAATGGGAAAAATAATTCGGTTTTCGAATAAATTACTTCTCAAACAGCCCTCTAGAACGAATTAATTTTGTGAACCAAGGTTCCATTGTACACCAATATATTTTGGAAAGATTTCCAAAAGCAAATTTTATAATCAAGATTCCTTCCCCCCCTGTGATCCTGAAGACAACCCCAAAATTCAATTAAGACATAAAATCTCTATTTTACAAATTTCAATTTTATCATTTTACTGTATATCAAATTGAGAACTGTACTTGGATTGACTGAAATCCATTACTTGCAACATGCTAAAAACAAACTTGTATGATGTACTAAAAGAATATAATTATATTGCTGAGTTTTATAATCCATGATGTAGCATGAGGACAACTTTCACTCAGTGCTGGCTAATGAAGACTTAAAACCCATATATAGAACTGTCAAGTACTACCATGCATTACCCTCCCTCCTAAGTTTACTATTATTTTAGAATAAAGCTTTTCACATTTCAAATGGCTTGGACTACAGTAGTGGTTCTCCAAACCACTACATCCATGCCCTGGTATGTTTCCGACATAAACCCTGGCCCTAACACTTGCTAGGTGTGTGACCTTGAGTCAATTGTACCTCAAATTCCTCCCAAAATGTGGGAATAACAACAACTTCAAAAGGTTGCAGTGCAGATTGAATTAATGTATAGTGCTTAGAACAGTACTTGAAACATAGTAATAAACACCATTAAATGCTTGCTGTTATAATTTGCTCAAAATGCAGATTCCATAGCCCCATGCTCCACACCCAAAGAATTTGAAAAATAATTTTTATTTATTTATTTTCCTTTATTGATTTTAGAGAGAGAGGAAGTGAGAGGGAGAGAGAGAGAGAAACATCGATGAGAGAGAACATCGATGAGAGAGAACATCGATTGGCTGCCTCCTGCATGCTCCCCACTGGGGATCCGGCCCACAACCTGGGCATGTATCCTGACCGGGAATCGAACCGGCGACCTCTTGGTGCATGGGTCAATGCTCAACCAC
Organism: Tadarida brasiliensis; assembly: GCA_030848825.1. Lineage (NCBI taxonomy): Eukaryota > Metazoa > Chordata > Mammalia > Chiroptera > Molossidae > Tadarida > Tadarida brasiliensis. The sequence continues at coordinate 50,002,564 of CM061270.1, forward strand.
TGAGCCACACCAGCCGGATGAAAAATAATATTTTAAAAGAGGTTTTCATACCTGGAATGAGTGAGGACTACTGGCTATTTATTTTATTTTATTTTATTTACTTTAAGTAATTTGCTTAAATCACTTTAAGTAATCACATTTTCTTTATTTCTTTTTTTAATCCTCACCCAAGGACACTTTTTGCATTTATCTTCAGTTAGAGCTAGAGGGAGAGAGGGGGGAAGAGAGAGAGAAACATCCATGTAAGAGAGACACATCGACTGGTTGCCACCCACAGGACCCCAACCAGGGTGGGGACAAACTGCAACCGAAGTACGAAGTACCTTAGCAGGAACCAAACCCAGGACTCTCTGGTCTGCAAGCCGATGTTCTAAGCCCTGAGCCAAATCGGCCAGGGCAGTAATCACATTTTCATGTGTTTATATATTTATATAGCATTCTATTCTGGGATAATTCTAAAATTTTTTATGTATAATCAGTGCATAAAATAAAGCAATAAATTATTCACACTTTTAAAGTATCTGTCACAGGAATACATTAGCTTTAATTTATACAATAGTACAAAAGTCACACATGCAAGTATTTTCTGAGTGCCTACTACCCGAGTCATTGTATTTATTGGGTACTAGAAATAAGATGCCCATTCCCTAAAGGAACTTATAGTCTGGTGGAAGATAAAAACCAGTGCACACATACAGTTGAAACTGATATAATATTGTCTACCAACTACACTTAAAATTTTCTTTACTTAAAAAAAATAAAGCCCTGCCCTGGCCAGTGGGACTCAGTTGGTTGTCCCATGCACAGAAAGGTCAATGGTTCAATTCTGGGTCAGGGCATATACCCGGGTTGCAGAATCCATCCCCGGTTGGGGTGTGTGCTGGAGGCAACCAATTGGTGTATCTCTCTCACACTGATGTTTCTTTCTCTCTCTCTCTCAAATCAATAAAAACATATTTAAAATATAAATAAATAAATAAAAATAAAGCCCCGGCCGGCGTGGCTCGGTTGGTTGGAGTGTCATCTGTGCATCAGGTCATGGGTTCTATTCCCAGTCTGGGCACATGCCTGGGTTGCAGGTTCGATCCCCAGTAGGGGTATATGTGGGAGACAACCAACTGATTTATCTCTCTCACATGAATGTTTCTCTCTCTCTCCCCATCCTCCCTCTCTAAAATAAATAAATAAATAAATAAATAAATAAATAAATAACCAGCACAGTTTATGAAGGCACCCTGTGATATGGAATACAACGGGATAAGTACAGGTATGCCAAGAACAGGTGTCAAGAATAGCCTTATGCAGTTAAAAATTTCCCAAAGGAAGACAGCTAAGCTGAGGCCTGAAATATGGAAGTGGGAAAAGGAACCAGTCAGCTTCTCTCTCTTTCTCCTAAGGAACAGAATTTCATCTTAAGAACTAGATTCATAGTTGCTAAAGAAGAAAAAAGGAAAGTCTCCAATTAGGAAACACCCAAGTAAGATTCAATGGATAAAATTCTCTACTATTCCTAAAAACACTAAATATAGTACCCTTAGTTAATAATTTATTTTAATGATACAAATTTCTGACAAAGAACAAGAAAATTTATCAGAAGCTTTTTTTTCCTTTTAAAATTCCTTTGATTTTAAAGTTCTAGGTCCTTTGCCTTTGTTGGCAGACTGGCTGATTTGTTCTCAACAATCACATTGCAAGAGTGATATACTTCAAAGCTGCCCTCAGTTTACAGTCAAGCACAATTATATTTCACATTTACAAAGAAAATTGACAACACAGTAGGAAATATTTAACAGGTCATCTGAGAATATAGCTTCATTTTTTTTCATATAACAAGTGAGTTATAAATATAAGAGTGAAGAAAAAACATTATACTAAACATTTTTAGTAGCTGATTCTAATATAGCCTAAAATCAAAAGCAGAACTATTTTGTTTACCAAAAGTTGGACATTAAATTTTTTGTTGTTGTTGTTAATCTTCACCTAAAGATATTTTCCCACTGATGTTTAGAGAGAATGGAAGGGAAGAAGGGGAAAGGGGAAGAAAGAGAAGCATCAATGTGAGAGAGACATGTCGATTGTGTTGCCTCCCACACCCACCCCAACCGGGCCGGGGATTGAACCTGCAATCCAGAACCTGCCCTTGATCGGGAATCAAATCCGAGAATGTTAGGTTAGGTTAGAAAGCCAATGCTCTAATCACTGGCCAGGGCAGGGCATTGAATTATTTTAAAATCATGCCCTCCCAACTTAACTACCTTCTACCTCTGCAGAACTGGGTCTTAACTTTTCCAAAAATCCTTTCCCCATGGTGCTCACTAAACTTCATTAGCACTTACTTCTTTTCCATCCATTTAGCACTTAGCACATGCTACCTTGCATAATTAATAGCCCTTAATGTATACCTATTTTCCAAAACAGTAATGTATGTTTCTTTATTGCCCTTCCAAAAACAACTACTGCATAAATGTGAGATTTTTAAAAAATTAGTTGGAGATGTAGTTTTAAAAAACAACACCTCCACCCCCAATAAATGTGAGAAAGTTTTGTGACCTTTACCATAAAACTGTATCCCCCTATAATGAAATAGACATTCTTTGTATTACACTGAAAAGAGAAAGATTTCAGGTGAAAACACAATTCATCACTCCAGTATCATAGAAAAGCCTCCTCTCACAGAAAGACTTCCAGGGAGGTCAGCATTGGGGAATGGGATCTGGGAGAATGGATGCTAACATGGTGTCCAGCACATGAAGGCAATCTAGGAGTTAAACTACAAGAATGAAGCTGTGCTTCCCGAAAGACACGGCAGAGACTAGATTATGATTTGAGAGGGAGGGAAGAAGAGAGGGAGAGGGAGAGAGAGAGAGAGAAGGGAGAGAGGGAGGGAAGGAGGGAGAGAGGGAGGGAGAGGGAGAGGGAGGGAGGGAGGGAGAGGGAGAGGAAGAAACGTGGACCAGTTGCCTTGATGCCTCTCGGTTGCCTTGATGCCTCTCGTACATGCCCCAACAGGGGACAAGACCTGAAACCTAAGTATGTGCCCTGACAGGAAATGGAACCCAAAACCTTTCGGAGTATGGGACACTCCAACCATCTGGGCCACACTAGTCAGGGCAGTAAGGAATTTTTTAAATTCATAAAGATAAAATTAATGGGAGTAGAGACAAAAACAATGAAACTGTGAAGGCTGGGAGGCAGAAGTGATTAGACCTCTGACATAGTGGAATACTAAATTAAAAACAAAGCCAGTTGTGAAGAAAGAAAGAAGTAAACTAGTTAAAACTGCAGACTGTACCAAAAAGCATGGGTTTTGGTGGTATTTCTAAAAGTGGAGGTAAAACTGGAACTAAAAACAAGAGGTCTGATTGAGAACCTATTGAAGTAGCAGGTGGCTCACTAGAATTCTCTCAGGTTCAATGTAGCTGAATGAGTGACCCAAAGAGATAAAGGTTTATTTCTGAAGAAGGTAAATAGGATTTTTGAAACTAGAGAATACCAGGCAGGGATGAGGACTGGAAACTAGACTTGAAACATAAAATTAAGTGAAAGTTTATAAACTTATTGTTTGATATACGAGCCTTTTCCAGACACTTGGTTCCTAAAAAGCTGGCAATCAAATTTACATCCTCTAGCCTGGCCGGTGTGGCTTAGTGGATTGAGCATCATCCCATGGACTGAGAGGTCCCAGCTCGATTCCCGGTCAGGGCACATGTCTGGGTTACAAGCTCAACCCCCAGTAGGGGGCGTGCAGGAGGCAGCCGACAGACAATAAATGCTTTTCTCTCACATTCATGTTTCTATCTATCTCCCTTCCCCTCTCTCTAAAACAATCAATATAAAACATATTTAAAAATATTTATACCCTCTAAACAAAAGATGAGAAGAGTCTTTATACTCTTTAGGATCTCACCAGCCCTACAGAAAAGATTTAAAGGTACTAACCTTGGAGATCACTCAAAAAAAATAGGTCAGCCAAATCAAAATTACCCTGCAGTGAGAACCTCACAGCCAGCAAATCACAAATTACACAGACAGCCACAGAGCTTCCAATCAACTATTCAATGCCCACTTTAAAACATAAGCAAACAGTCCATGGCCAAACAAAGAAGAATTTGCCTAATGTAATAGAGGGGCCAAAACAAGCAGAAAAGGACAGCTTTGAAGAGAAAGGGTTAGGGTTGGGGGGAAAAAACCTGAAGAAACGAAGGAAAGAAGGGAAAAAGCAAGCTCGAAAACAAACTCCTTTCAGAAAGATAAGATGTTGGTTCATGAAGTAACAGGATGTTATTAAAATGAAAATTAGAACATTCAAAGAAACAAAAGAGGTCCTGTAAAATAAAAGCATAACCATAGAAGAGAAAGCTGGGAAGATAAAAGTTGTAAGAAACTCCCAGAAATTAAGAGTATAAAATGGAGATGGTACCCTGGCCGGTTTGGCTCAGTGCTAAGAGCGTCGGCCTGCGGTCCAGAGAGACCAGGGTTCAGTTTCCATTAAGGGCATGTGCCTCAGCTGCGGTTTGCCCCCGGCCCTTGCTGGGGTCATACGGGAGGCAGCCACTTGATGTGTCCCTTTCACATCGATGTTCCTCTCTCTCTCTCTCTCTCCCCCCCCCCCCTCTCTCCCTCCCATTCTATCTGAACAAAAATGGAAAAATGTCCTTGGGTGAGGATTTAAAAATAATAATAAAAAAATAAAATGGAGATGGCAAAACAGCAGAGGATCATTCCAGGAGGTTCAAGAGCCAAAAAAGTAGAAATCAGAGAACACAGAAAACTGACAAGAAATATACATTTTTTAAATAATGAAAGAAAATTTCAAACAAAAGGGCATGAATTTCAAGATTGAAAAGACCCACCCTGTGTCAAGCACAATGAATGAGAATAGACATTTACAAAAGGCACATTATAAAAAAATTGCAGAACACTGGAGATAATGATAAGAGTCTGTAAGTTTTCAGAGAAAGAGAAAAATCCAGCAGATACATCCATTTTAATAGATACTCATTTCCTTAAAGAAGTTCTAGGAACTTCTTCCTTGAAGAATTGCTATGAAATTGAAATTCATAGCAATTTAAAAATAATGATTGAAGTAGGGTAATCAGTACATGAGAGCTCAATATATACTATTATTTCAACCTTTATGTATATCTGAAATTCTTCATAACCAGAATTTAAAAAAACTATTTAATGCTGTCCCTCTAGGTTCTACCAAAATTAAGCACACTTCTTCCTGAGCAACCCTACTGAAATTTAAATTGCAGGACATATAGAGAAACAAATGCCTAAACAATTTCATTCTCTTTATTCCCTCATAAATACAAGTGCCGGATACTATTCTCACTTTTACCAGACCCTGCCCTACAGCCAAAGGTACTTTGAGCTGCTTGAATCCATCTCAACAGCACAATGGAGCAGACTGCTGAGAGGTTTGGTCAGAAATCAAGTCCCTTCAGGGACAACCAGGTGACTAATCTGAGAGGGCTAATGGTCCTCTCACCTCTTATTATTTCAATTATTTTTGCTCCAGAGGCTCATTATAACAAGTAATTAAAATATGCTTTTATGTTGTTTGAGGCACTGAGTTAGAGTAAGCAAATACTTCCACAGTGCTCATTCTGTGGCAGACACTGTTTAAATGATTCACAAATATTAACTCACTTAAATTCTCTTTTAAAAAATAAATATCAATAAAGCAAACAATTCTCAGGCAAAAATCCTTACAGACAAAGCAAATCATAAAATTTCAACAAAGGACATTCAGAAACTGCAAAATTCCCTCTCCTTTCTACATTTGGCACACTAGGAACCACATGGACATTGGGCAAACCTTGCTTAAAAAGAACACAATCTGTCAATCCCATCTGCTTCCTTTCAAAAGGATGAGGTGGTGTCAGGCAGGGATGACTTAGGCCCACGGACAAGATTTTCCCCCCAAGGGTTTCTGTTCTTTTGCCTAAAAAATAACATAAATAGCAATAATAATAATGCTTAGTTTTTTTGTGAGCTCTGTATGCCAGGCTTTATATTAAGCGATTGATGTGCACTGTATCATTTATATATCAAATAGCAATTTAGTAAAGCTAGTACTATTAATATTTATTTTACAATTGAGAAAACTGAAATACCTAGTGTACCCAGATAACAAAATTTAAGTGGAAAGTCAGAATTCAAACCAAAGCATAGCCTAGAACTGGCATTTTCATCTCAAGGCTTAAGTGGTTAGTGCATTTTAAAACTTTCTTTCTTCTTTTTTAAAATCAAAATAGTTATACAAATGTTTGGAGAATCAAAAAGCAAGGGTACTTAAATGTAATGTGGTACCCAGATTGGGTACCACACAAAGAGAATAGAAAAACTGGTAAAATCCAAATAGTCTGGAGTTCAGTTAACAGGATAGTACCAATGTTGGTTTCTTAGTTTAAATAAATACACCATAGTAATGTAAGAAAACCAGTTTAGAGGAGTATGTACTAGCTTGTAACTTACTATAAATCTAAAATTATTGCAAAATTAAAAGTTTATTTTAAAAAATTAATGTAACAGGTAAGCCTCAGTTAAGTAGAACAATTTATACCAACCAATGTGTTGCAAGGATTATAAACTTGCTATGGAAAATCTCCCTACCTGCGATTTTGCCAATCATACCTCAGAAATGTATCCTAAAAACACCAAGATTACATAATAATTAGAACTCTGACCCAGTATTCTATTTCTGAGAAGTTATCCTATATAACTCAAATTGTACATAAACATTGTATTATTTTAAAAGATTAAACAAGTAGAATCTGTCAGTGTATTTTTAAAACAATCCTCTATAACAAAATAAATAGAAAAATAGTTATATATTTGGTAATCAGTAATGTAATTCACAATAACAGATCAAAAGAGAAAAATACTTGTGCATAATGATATTCATTACAGTGTTACTTATACTGAAAATACAAATAATTTGTATTTCTAACAATAGAAGAATGGAGTAAATCTATAGCAGAGATTTTCAACTTTGGGAGATTTGGGCCCCCAGAGAACATTTGGGAAGTTTAGAGACATTTTTTGATTGTCACAACTGGCATGGGGAGGGAGTACTATTGGCATCTAGTTAGTAGAGAGGCCAGGAAGGCTGTAAAACATCCTGCAATGCACAGGCCAGCCCTGCAGCAAAGAATTAATGGTTCAAATGTCAATGATGTTGCAGCTAAAAAAACCTCATCTACAGGATGAAATACTATACAGCCACAGGTCTACTAAGAATTTAGGGAAAACATATTTTACAATTTAGGTTATGGGGGGAAAAACAATATATTTAAGCTATTATATTTTAAAGGCAAATATAGAATCCTATGGGAATTCAATCCCTCACTCTCCTCCACACCCTCTCCTAAATAAAGCCATTTAAAGCAGGAAAGGAGCCCGGCTGGTGTGCCTCATTGGATTGAGCATCATTCCATGCACCAAGAGGTCGCCGGTTGATTTCCAGTCAGGGCACATGCCCAGGTTTCTGGCTCCAATCCCAGTCAGGGGGCATGCAGGAGGCAGCCAATCGATATTTGTTTCTATTTCTATCTCTCTCTCTCTCTAAAATCAATAAAAACATGTTTTAAATAAATACATAAATAAAAATAAAGCCGAAGAAGAGTAGATAAATCAGGCTAGTTTCAGTTTTCCAAAGTGCAATGCAGAGAGAAGTGAAGCAGTGTCAAACACTTCAAGGAAGCAAAGCATGACACTGTGTCGTATATCTAACTAAATTGTTGTCCTTCAAACATGTGAAGGGATACAAATTATACCAGTGGCATAAAAATTATACTGAGCTGAAGACATGAAAAATCAACAGATGCAGAAAGAGGCTTTGTCTGAACTCCACTCCCCTTACTACCTAAAATACAGAATCTTCTGTAGTGGGACAAAAATCCTAAAGGGAGATGGACTCCTACCACCGGAGATGAGAGCTCAGCACTGAGATAAGAAACCAAACAAACATTGTCAGAAGACTATCAAAACTCCCATCTACTCTCCTAAAGACCTATTTGTCTTTCCTAAAAGTCTTTCACTTTTTTCCTTAACTGCCCTTTATCTCCGTTCCCTTCCCCTTCAAAATGGCTTATAAACTCTAAATTCTAGCCACTTCTTTGGGCTCCCATGTACCTACACAAATAAACTTAGTCTTTTTTCTTGCTTCTCTGTATTTTTTCAATTTAATTCACAAGCCCCTAATCCCTGAACACAAGAGGGTAGAGAAAGTTTTCCTCACACACATAGAAGAATGCAATTTCATTCCTAGGCCGTCTTTAAAAAAAAGTGTATGTGTGTGTGTATATATATGGGTTTATATATATTTATTTATGTTTGTGGGGGAATATATATCTTTTAAGACAACAAATCCAGCTAAACAAGAAATGACTAAAGAAGTGATGATAACCATAAATCATAATCAAGTAGAAATAATAAAATAACACTCCTGGAAGGTACAAGAAAGAGGTGAAGGTAAAGGTAGCATATATGTGTGAAGTTCTTCTTTCATAGGGAAGAGGGTCATATTTGTTTAGAGTTATTAAATAAAGTGGCTGAGATATATTAACTAAAGAGAGATAATTAAAGTATCAAAAGCAGGAGGTAGAAGATAAAGTAGGATATATTAAAAGTAAACTAATTGCCACATCTTTCAGATATCATTAAGATAGAATTTCAGTTTATTACATAATTATCAAGATGGCCAGCAAAGAAATACACAGATTATAAAATGCCTAAGTCATAGAAAGAAAAACACATGCCCCAAAGACAGTAAAATATTTTAAATTTTCAAACATTAAAAAGAGAAAGCAAAGATAACTCAAAACAAAGACAATGTCATGTTAATAAATATAAACTCACCTATTTAAAAAAAAAGAATTCAAAACAAAATCCATCTATCTACATGCTACATTTTTAAAACTCAGCCACAATAAAGAGACTCAGAAAGGTTGAACATGAAAGATAAAAAGATATGGGCAACTAATGCATTAAAAAAGAAATCATGGCCAAGAAATTAATAGCAAATTTAGGTCATATACAGGAAGGGAAAACCAGTTTAAAAGATAAGAAATATAATCCACAAAGAAAATTTAAGTGTAGTGATCAACCAAATAACACAATGCCAAAGTAAAAACTACAGGTAATATATGAGGAAAGAACCAAAACCAGAACAAAACTACTTCACTACTCTTGGTAGAACAAAAATAACAAAATAAATAAAGCAACAAAATAAAGCAGTATTGAATTATAACCCAAAGTATAAAATAAATATCCATGAGTCCACATGGATTAAAATAAATGAATGGGAGAGAACAGACACATCTTCAGTGCATAAAAATTCCAAATAATTTATGTAGATACTCCACATGCAAATAGGTGAACCGTAACTACTCACCCCTTAGACTGGGCATAGAGACTTCCTTTCCAAAGAGCACAAAAAGAAAAGGGGGAGGGGAATAACTGACTTCACAGTGGAGAAACCAGATACACACGATCTCAGCCAGGTAATCAAGGTCAACATCAACAGCCGTAATAATCATGTTCTCAGTATGATGTCTTGATATGATGTAATGAAAACAGCACTTCATCTCTGGTCTTCTTCCCCAAGCCCCACAAGCCCAGTCTAATCCCTAAGGAAAGCATTAGATAAATACCAATAGAGATATTCTATAAAATAACTAACTAGTACTCATCAAAATTATCAAGGTCCTAAAAAGCAAGGAAAGTTTAGGCAACTCCCACAGCTGCAAGGGGCCTAACCTAAGGAGACGTGATAATTTAATGTAATGTAATATACCCTAAATGGAATTCTGGAACAGAAAAAAGAGACATTAAGTAAAAAATAATGAAACCTGAATAAGTATGGGCTTTAATTAATGATAATAATAATAATAATAATAATGATGTATCAATACTGGCTCATTTACTGTCAGGGCTCAACTGGAGTTCTGCAGTTCCCACATGGAGTTTCTCAGATTCTGGAAAATATTCACCTGAAAACTCATTTAATGATTGGCAGTAGATCGGAGCTGTTCCCTAGGAATTCAGCTGGGACTTAATTGAGCTAAGGAGAGCCTGTATGTGGTATCTCCAGTTTGACAACCTGGCTTTCCCCAGAGGGAAATGTCCCCAGGGAACCAGGCAGAAAGAAACAACTTGGCCTTTTCTGAGTGTCACCAGTGCTGCAGTCTGTTAGTTACAAGCAAGTCACTAGACCAGTTCAGATTCAAGGGTAGAGGACACAGACTCAACCTCTCACAGACAAAATTAAAAAAGAATTTTCAGACACGTATCAAAACCACCACACATGGTAAAAGACCAGCAGTTTACTTTGAAAAATATGAACTACAAAGGTTCAGGATTTAGGGAGCAGATTTAGTTGAGAGCCAGGATAAGAAGCCTACTGAAAACCATAGTTAAGCCGTAATGAATGCTGAAACCCTCAGCCTTCTTTCCCAACTCAACTTTCAGAAATGTTATAAACCTGAGGCAGGCAACTTTTACTGCTCTCTGAGGAAATTCAGTAGTACCAGTGAAAGTACTTTCAGTACAAAATGGCCAGAGGTCAGAGGTCACCACACAGGGAGGCCTACCAAATTACTGTCCCTGTCCATTCACACAGGCTTCCAAACTTAAACTTGAATAGGCACCCAAAGATTACCAGACACGAAAGAAAACAGTCAACATGAAACACATAATAAATCAAAAGAAACAAAAAACAAATCAGAAAAACAAAACAGTGCTGCCCTGACCAGTGGGTAGCGGTTAGAGTGCCGGCCAGTGCACCAGAGGGTTGCAGATTCAATTCCTGGTCAAGGGCACATACCTGGGTTGCTGGTTTGATCCCTGTGTGGGAGGCAACCAATCGATGTGTCTCTCTCACATCCATGTTTCTTTCTCTCTCCCGCTACCTCCCTTTCACTCTCTCTAAAAATCAATGGAAAAAAATATCCTCAGGTGAGGATTAACCAAAAAAAGAAACCCAAAACAAACAAACAAACAAACAAACAAAAAGAGATGATATAAAAATGTTTTTCAGAAAACAAGAAAGTGCTCCTGTGCACCAAAGGGTTGCCCAGTCACAGGTCAGGGCATATGCTTCAGTTGCAGCTCGATCCCCAATGGAGGGCATGCAGGAGGCAGCCTATCGATGCCTCGCGCTCATATATATATATATATATATATATATATATATATATATATATATATATATATACACACACATACACACACACACATATATACACACACACACACACATATATATATCTCCCCTCCCCCTCTCCATTCGTTTCTAAAAAATCAATTAAAAAAAAAAAAGGTTACAAAATCAAGTTAGAAAAACAACCCAAAAAGTAGGATTCTCCTGCCTCCCCACCCCCTCAAATAAAGAGACTCAAAATGGGAGAGAATACAACTAAGAAAGTTTTAGGATCAGTCCAGAGTATAACATCCAACTAATAGATATTTCAGAAAGACCAAGAAAAGCAAAGAGAAAAAATTTATCAAAGAAATGATTCAGAAAAGTTTCCCAGTGCTGAAACAATGTAAGTGATTGAAAGTGCCTAGCAAAACTGAAAGTAGAACATAACAAAAAAGGTAACTGAAATTTCAAAATACTATTAAGATAAAAACCCTAAAAATTCCCAGAGGGAAAAACAGGTCACACATAAGGAATCAAGAACCAGAACAGCATCAGAAAACTCACAGAGTAATATCTGGTAAAGATGCACATAACTTCCTGTGGAATTGTCTGGTTATAGAGTACCCACCCTAGAGAAATTCCCATCTATACATAAGAAGAAGCACACAATGATGCTGATGCAATGTAACACTCTACAGAAGTTAAAAGTATGGGTTACTTCTACATTTATCACCCTGAATAAATCTCAAAAACAAAGCTAGCTGAAGAAGGTGTGATGTCATTTATGTAAAATTACAAAATTTACAAAACAAAAGATTAGCTTAGATGTGTGAACATATAGCAAAAATATTTAAAACATTGTTTATGCCCTGGCCGGTTTGGCTCAGCGGTTACAGCGTCGGCCTGCGGTCCAGGGAGACCCGGGTTCGGTTCCCGCTAGGGGCATGTACTTCAGTTGCAGTTTGTCCCCGGCCCTGGTTGGTCGTGCGGGTGGCAGCCACTCGATGTGTCCCTTTCACGTCGATGTTTCTCTCTCTCTCTCTCTCCTCCTCTCTCTCCCTCCCACTCTATCTGAACAACAACAACAACAAAAAATGAAAAAAATAAAATAAAATAAAAATAAAACATTGTTTAGTATAAAAACTAAAACTACTATTGCCCTGGCCAGTTTGGCTCAGCGGTTGGAGTGTCAGCCCTTGGACCAGAGTCACAGGTTCAATTCGGGTCAAGGGCACGTACCCAGGTTGGGGATTCGTCCCCAGCCCCGGTCCAGCTCATGCAGAAGGCAAGCAATCGATGTGTCTCTATCACATCAATGTTTCTCTCTCTCTCTCTCTCTCCCTCCCTGCCTGCCTCCCTATCTGAAGATAAAATGGAAAAATATTCTCAGGTGAGGATTAAAAAAAAAAAAAAAACTACTATCAAGACCAACTTGATGCCCTGGCTGGTGTGGCTCAGTTGGTTGAGCATCCTCCCATGCAGCAAGAGGTTGCTGGTTTGATTCTGGGTCAGGGCAAGTGCCCGGACTGCTTTAGGGCTCAATCCCCAGTGGGGGGTGTGCAGGAGGCAGCTGATTTATGTTTCTATCTCATCCATGTTTCTCTCTCTCCCTCTCCCTTCTTCTCTCTCTAAAAATCAGTTTTAAAAATCTTAAAAAAAAAAAAAAAAAAAGACCAACTTGATAAAAAATAACTTCTAGGGAACAAGGGACAGAAGAGATGTAATGATAATATTTAGATAAAACTGGTAACATTTTCTTTTTGAGAGCAGTTTGAAGCAAACATAGCAAAAGTTAGTGTCCATTAAATCTTGATGACAGGCACACGGATCCTTATTTCAAAAACCAACTTAAATTTTCATGCTGTAGAAAAATTTTCATTCTGTTCAAAGAGAATGATATAAAATTCATGTCTCAGTAAAATTTCATTTCAACACAATAATTCTGCAATTTCTCTTACAACTTAATGGTCATTAATACCCATTTCCTTGACAAATCTTACAGTAAAATTTAGTCAATCCAAAAATATGAGTACTTGTTCTGCTCAATTTATGGAGTGTGAAAAAGCTATGTAAACACATATGCAAAACAGAAACTGTTTAGCCAAAATAAATGTCACTTCTGTTTTAACAGACGCCTGGTCTAACACTTACAAATAAAAGATCAACTCATTTAAATTTATCTGCCTACTAAATAGAGAGTTCTTTAAAATTACTTTCAAAACAAAAGAGAAAAAAGCTTTTAATAAAAGGACCAAGCTTCAAAAGTGCTACAAGAAACAAGACATGAGATTTAAAGTTTCGATATTTTCTCAAAATGCAATATATTTAAATATCTCTATATTATTGCCAAATAATGATCTGTACACAAACAAATGCCCTATATGGTATCTAATTCTATAGTAAAATATTTTTATAATGAAAATAATCATTCTTATTGATATATTAATCCACATGATAAAGGATTTTCTAGTTCAAAACAGATGAAACTGCTATCTATTATTTATCCCTCCCAATACACCATCAAAATGTTAGTTGAGCATTTTTTTAAAAGTATAAAACAAACAACAATGAAAACTTAAAAGAAGGAAATAAGAGGTGCCATCCATGGGTAGATATAAAAAAAATCTCTGGAAGGTGTAAAACAGATGGAAACAAGGTGATTAATTAACAAAACAGAATGGAAGGATCTGTAGTTTAGAATGTGCAAGTAGCAAATCAGAAGTGGGAGAGAGACCTCTGAATAATTTCAGAACTCAGCTTTGGGGACCAATATGGTGAGTCCTCAAAAAATTAAAAATAGAACTACCAGCCCAGCCAGTGTGGCTCAGTGGTTGAGCGTTGACCTATGCACCAAGAAGTCACAGGTTTGATTCCCTGTCAGGGCACATGCCCAGGTTGTGGGCCAAATTCCCATTGAGGGGGCAAGCAGGAGGCGGCCAACCGATGTTCTCTCTCATTGATGTTTCTATCTCTCTCTCTCCCTCTCCCTTCCTCTCTCTCTAAAAATCAATAAAGAAAAAAAAATTGGGGAAAAAAACAGAACTACCACATGATACAGCAATCCCACTCCCAAAAGAATTGAAAGGTCTAGAAGAGATATTCATATACCTATGTTCATAGCAGCATTATTCACAATAGCCAAGACAAGAAAGTAACTCATGTCCAATGATGGATGCTGAATGAATAAACAAAGTGTAGTATACACATACAATGAATTCAGTCTTAAAAAGGAAATTGTTACATGCTATAACATGGATGAACCTTGAGGACATTATGCTAAGTGTTAAAATAAGCCAGTCACAAAAAGACAAATATTATATGGCTCCATTGTATGAGGTATCTAAAGTAGTTAAATTCATAGAAACAGAAAGTAGAATGGTAGCTAAAATGGGCTGAGGGGAGGAGATAAAAGGGAGTTGTTTAATGGGTGTGGTTTCAGTTTGCAGAATGAAAAAGTTCTAGAGATCTTCTGCACAACAATCTGAATACACTTTATACTACTGTGCATTTAAACATGGTTAAGATAGTAAATTTTATGTTTTTACCCACAATTAAAAATTATTTATAAAAAAATGCTTTTGGGGGTAAGAATGGGGCTGGAAAGTTATCTACACAAAAATAAGAATCCAAATGGCATGGGACTTCCCATCAGCAAAACTAGATAACAGAAAATTCCTTTGAAGTTCCACAGCAGAAAATCAAATGATAATATCTAACTAAAAAAATAATTAAATATTTGTATAAACATTTTTGTTAAAAATAATACAAGTAATTACCAGAGTCCAAAGATATTACCAAAAATTGTTGTTTCTGGAGAGCACTATTTATTTTCCTCATTATATAAGCCTTTTATGCCTTTAAAAATTTGAAACTGTGCATGTATTATTTTTTTTAATTGTTAAATATAAAAGTATTTTTACTGAGCTGTATAGACTACTCAATAAATCAGCAAAATAAAGTTAAATTAACCTTATTTTCTCATAGCTTCGCATTGTAAAATATGAAGTATGTTTCTCTAAATTAAAAAAAGTCAGTTGTGCCCTGGCTGGTTTGGCTCAGCAATTGGAGCGTCGGCCTGCGGTCCAGAGAGACCCGGGTTCAGTTCCCGCTAAGGGCATGTACTTCGGTGGCAGTTTGTCCCCGGCCCTGGTTGGTCGTGCGGGTGGCAGCCACTCGATGTGTCCCTTTCACGTCGATGTTTCTCTCTCTCTCTCTCTTCCTCTCTCTCCTTCCCACTCTATCTGGACAAAAAATGAAAAAAATGTCCTCAGGTGAGGATAAAAAAAAAAAAAAGTCAGTTGTAAAGGAAATAAATGGCATTTAGAAATGAAGAAACCTAAGGCAAAACAAACATAAAGGAAACACACTTGCTGATAACAAACAGTAATTACAGCATTCATAACAGCAGTACTCATATGTTATCTTTAATCAGAATACTAAAAATGTGTATGTAATTCATAGCAGGAAATAAAAGAGCAGAAACAGCACACAATTTAATTTAACCTTGTGGATTATAGCCCTAGATTCTTAAGCATTCTAAACTTTTAAACACTTTACTTTGAGGTTGAGAATTACTGACCTTACTGAATCAGATGATCCAGGTTTCCTCAAGTCTGGAAAATTCTCTTAATATAATGTATCGCATCAAGGCACTTTATTTACTTGAAATTAAAAGCAAGGACTCTAGCCCTGGCCGGTTTGGCTCAGCGGTTAGAGCGTTGGTCCGCGGACCAGAGGCACATACCTCTGTTGCACGTACCTCGTACCTCGATTGCAGTTTGTCCCTGGCCCTGGTTGGTCGTGTGGGTGGCAGCCACTCGATGTGTCCCTTTCATGTCGATGTTTCTCTCTCTCTCTCTCTTCCTCTCTCTCCTTCCCACTCTATCTGAACAAAAAATGAAAAAATGTCCTCAGGTGAGGATAAAAAAATAAATAAATAAAGTTAAAAAGGGTTTAAATAATTGTTAAATTGACACTTCTTAACAGTTTTTAGTATCATAGTTGGATAACTAGGCACTGACCACACTTAGCTCCAGTAATAAAAAGATGTTACTGATGCTAGGCATTTTAAGAATCCTTTAAAGGTTGAAAAGTTTATCTCTAGATTAGATGATGAAAACTAATCAAGTCAGTCACAGATTTTGTAAAATTAATTTATGATAAATAAGGTTCATCAGACATGAGAATAATTTAGGTGTTCTTGTTCTACCTCAAAAGCATACCTAGAAATGTCAAATTTAGGGCAACAGTCCACTCCCCTAGCACTTCAATAAGGAAAAGGTAGGTTATAAAATGGAAATAGCTTTGTTGAGAGTGGCATTTTGCTTTAGCTGCAAATTAATGAGAAAAACAAAAACCTATCACTGTTTGGATATGTATAGTGTGTTAAAAAAATTAGACTACAGCCCTGGCCGGTTTGGCTCAGCAGTTAGAGCGTCGGCCTGCGGTCCAGAGAGACCCGGGTTCGGTTCCTGCTGGGAGCACGTTATCTCGGTTGCAGTTTGTCCCCCGGCCCTGGCTGGGTCGTTCGGGAGGCAGCCACTCGATGTGCACCTTTCGCGTCGATGTTTCTCTCTCTCTCTCTCTCTTCCTCTCTCTCCCTGCCACTCTATCTGAACAAAAAAATGGAAAAATGTCCTCAGGTGAGGATGATAAAAAAAAAAAAAAAAATTAGACTACAGTACATGTATATCCGAACTGTGACTATTATGCCCTCAGGCTCTATTTGTTGTCAAATTTTGACAGCAATGCTTTATTCCAGAAAACAATGCTATTTACAACATGCAAGAAAATATTTATCACAAATTTTATATCCAGCAAAACTGACTTTTAAGTATAAAAGAGTATAAAGA
This sequence comes from Tadarida brasiliensis, assembly GCA_030848825.1. Taxonomy (NCBI): domain Eukaryota; kingdom Metazoa; phylum Chordata; class Mammalia; order Chiroptera; family Molossidae; genus Tadarida; species Tadarida brasiliensis. The sequence continues at coordinate 50,019,568 of CM061270.1, forward strand.
AACTCAATGAACATGTAAGAACTCAGAGAATATTGTTCTCATGAGGCCTTCCACAGGAGCCTAACTTAAGACAATGGCATAAGGATGTTAGGAGTGAGGATAAGGAATAAAATGAGAAAGGGTCTCCTGAGCCAGAATGTTGGAGTAATGACATTGGGAATGGCAGAAACCTCATTCCCAATCGCCATCAGGGTCATTAGCTCAGATCCACTGTGGACTGTCAAAAGCTAGAAACACCTGATTCTTGGGTATCAAGATCCATTTGGCATGCATCAAAATTTGGAGAAACCCCAAGTCATGCTCTCTATTTTAAATCATCACTCTCCTCTCAAGACTTATTTTTTACTTTTTTAAAAAGTAGGTATGGGCCCAGCCGGGGTAGTTCAGTGGATTGAGCACTGTCCCATGGATTGAGAGGTCTTGGTTCAATTCCTGGTCAGGGCACATGCCTGGGTTGTGGGCTCGATCCCCAGTTGGGGGAGTGCAGGAGGCAGCCAATGTTTCTCTCTCACATTGATGTTTCTATCTCTCGCTCCCTTCATCTCTCTAAAAAAAATCAATGAAAAGATATTTAAAAAAAATAGGTATGGGCTTAGCACGAAATAGACTTGAATTCAAATGCCAGCTCAACTACTTACTGTGTGACCCCTGACCTAATTATTTCTAAAAGAGTAATAAAAGCACACATATCACAGAGTTGTTGTAGTAAATAATCGAGATAATGCAGGTTAACTGTGTAGGTCAGTGCCTGGCATAAAGTAAGTGCTTTAAAATTATGAGCTATCATTTCCATTATAATCCACAAAGCATACCTTCATCTATCATAACCAACCTAATACATAAATCCAATGTAATCAAATAGAAAAAAAATGTATAATTTATGTTCCAGGATCAACTATCCATATATAAGTTGACAGACGAGAAAATACCTGATGTTTAGAGAATGATTATTCTATGGATAACATTTTGAACTCTCAAGTTTTTCCAACTAGGCCCAACTATATTTAAATATTCTTTAATAGCTTTTTCATTTCTGAAATCCTTTCAATGGCTTCTGAAACCAGCAAACCAGAAAAAAATAAAACTTAACTAGATATTATCAGAACAATTTAGTTGATTTTATATATGTGTGTATTTGTTTACACTTCAAATGTAGTAAAATCACTGCATTTATCTGAATTACTGTCTCATACTGCTCCATGTCAGATACATCAAGGGACTATCACAAGGGTTAGATAGCTTTACTGTGCAAAAAGGACAATTCACTACAAAAACCTCAGATTAGAGTCCAATCCATAAAGTTCCATTCTACTGTCCAAGTGTTGCTGAAGACCCCTGGCTGTTGTTCTACATATAATAAACTGCACTCATTTTATGTGTACAGTTTGATGATTTCTAATATATACACTTGTGTAACCTCACTATAAAAAAGATACAGAACATTTCTATCACTCAGAAAAATTCCCTCATGCCCCTTTGAAATCCATCTTGCCATCACCTCCAGACTTTGGCAACCAGTGATGTGCTGTCAGTAGAACAGTTTTGCCTTTTCTAGAATTTCATGTAAATGAAACCATACAGTATGTACTCCCTCCTTTGTATCTGGCTTCTTTCACTTAGTATAATGTTTCTGAGATCCATCCATGTTGTGTTTATCAGTTTGTTCCTTTTTATTGCTTCCATGGCTTTTAAAAACTTCAGGTCCTCATAGATTTGGAAGAAGGGTAAGGCAAAACCTAAATAAAGTACAATAGGTCTGTGTAAAGAACACGTCACCATCTATCTACTCATGTCCATTAAAAGCTTAATATTCTAACGTAAAAGAATTTTTCCCCTTGACCATAAGAATAAATTTTTCAGCTAATGCTGCTGAAATCGGAGAGAGTTCATGTCCTATCTGTATTAGATTACCTGAATGATGAAACAAGGGCTAAAGGTACCTTGCCTGGACTTTGTCATGATTTTATGCTTGATTGTTTTATTACAAGACTGATTTCAAACACACTGACAGTGACTACCTTTTTAAGTTCAGCAAAGAAGCCCAGGAATAAAATAGCTGCTATTCATAATCTTAATAGTTTTTCAATTACCTATGACAATAAAATAAGTTCAGGGCCACATGATTTTACTTCTAGTTGTTCTCTGTCCTCTCCTCCCTCCTAAATAAATGGTTTCAGGTTATAAAAAGCAAATTAAGAAAAATATCAGACAGCAAAGGTTTCATGAGGCTTTCAAAAGAAATTTTATTTATAGTTTTGATTGCCTAATTATTTTAGTGCTATTTTATGGTAGTTAGTGAAGTGGAACAGAACATGAGTCTAATGTGTAGTTACAGTCCTATTATTCACAAGTGAATTTACCCTGGGGCACTGTCATAGTATGACCAACATATATAGAGAGATAGAAACATTGATAGGCTGCCCCCTGCACACCCCCTACTAGGGATCGAGCCTACAACCTGGGCAGGTGCCCTGACCGGGAATCGAACCGGGACCTCTCAGTCCATGGGAGGATGCTCAATTCACTGAGCCACACCGGCCGGCATAAAATGTTTTATATTTAATGTTTACCATGATATAACCTATAACCATATCAGTATGAAAGTCACCAATATTCCATGCAAAACAAACATGGATCAGTCTTGCTCGGTAGAATTATTAGCTCCTGCTTGATAGAATTAGCACATATATCAGTCTGGTCCTAAAAAAGTAGGATTCTCAAGATAAGGTACTTTGTGGTATTTCACACTGTTGTTAATTCCTCCCTTACTGAAACTCTACATTTCTGATGACTTTCAAAACACTAACAATTAAAACACTCACATTCACATTCTTTTTTCCTTCAGCCTCCTACATTCAAGAGGGAAGTGGGCCCTCCAAAACAATAACATAGCATCTGCCCCCTGATCCAATCTCATTGCTTCAGCAATCACTTCTATATTAAGTGCCTTCATACCTCAACCTAATTGTCTTAACTACCTATTAATCTACCTATTCGTAATCCCTCTTCTAGTAATTTAGTCTAGAAACCATAAATCTTTTATATATAAATCCAACCACTACACATCAGTCACTATGCTCCATCAAGTGTCTCTCTTATCCTTCATCCTAATCTTGAGCATTGTCTCCTTTTGTATGGATTATCTAATGGCCTCCTATTTGGGTTCCACTGATTTCAACTCCCTTTCCTTTAAACTATCCCAAAGATTAACACCAGCTTGATTTCCCTAAAACATACCTTTATCTGTCCCAAAAAGATGTAGTGGTTTCCTAGCCCTCAACAAACATTAAGCACAAAATATCCAGTCTGGAACCTTCCTCTCTAATCTGCCCTGTGTAGGCCTTACACAGGCCAACTACATCATGCTCATTTTCCACCTCATAGTCAATTTGCCCTACCTTCTTTGGAGCTAACCTATGAAATAATAGCTCCTTCTGGATGCCATCCCCGACCCCTCATCTCACCCTCTCAGCATTCCTATATACAGTGTATAGGTATCCATATTCCTTTTAACATTTTTGCTTTCCTTATTCCCTCCTACCCTAATCTGTAACATTGGCACCTAGCAGGTAATGAGTAAAATACACATTAAATTAAATGATAATTCTTGAAGAAATGATATCCTAGTCAGCCATTCCAACATTCACAAAAAATATTAAACTGGCAGAGAACTAAAAAGCTATTGAAACATTGATTAACCTCCATCAACTATAACACTTAACTACAAGCAGTTCTTGATTTCCAGCAATTTTACTTTTGGTGTTTCACATTTAAAGCACCCAGCCAATTATACCCACTTACTGCACAGAGGGCACACTAATGAATTTATCACATGGTTTGTCCAGATGTCAATAAAGCACCCCCCAAACCCCACCCCTACAGACCTTTTGGAGAACCTCTTTGGCTCTAGGCAACAATTCATTCAGTCTAGCTCTTCCTTAGGGTCCTTGGGCTTACAGTTAAGGAAAGAGGGAGAAGGACCAAGCTGAAAAAAGGAAGGAATGTATGGAGGAAAAAATACATATACAAAGGATTGTTTACTATAAGTATAAAGCAATCACCCTGTCTCTCCCACCCCCACATCACCATTCAAGTACCACGCTCCCAAGCATTCACTTCAGCACAAATATTTTTGGAGTTATTTTAAAACTACCTTTAGGTTAAAATGTATGTCATTTTACAGATACACCATCGAATTAATCCTTAAAACTCTTTTTTTTAATGTTTGTTGTTTTTTTTTTTTTAGAAAGAGAGGAAGGAAAAGAGAGAGAGAAACACCCATGTGAGAAAAAAAAACACCAATTGGACGCCTCCTGCACACCCCGCACCAGAGAATGAGCCTGAAATCCGGGCAAAGCCCTGACCGGAATTGAATTGGGACCTCCCAGTCCATGGAAGCATGTTCAACCCACTGAGCCACACTGGCTGGGCAATCCTTAAAACTCTTAAACACAACAAAAACATCAGCATCCTAATGGCAAAATAAATCTATATTTAAGCCTATATTCATTAAGAAAAAAACAAACAGGAAAATAGAAAATAGGGCAAATGATAATAGCAAGTACACAAAGAAATTCAAATGGCCAAAAAACATGAGAATGTTCACCCTCACTAGTAATGGAAAATGCAAATTTCCTAACAGAAGAATTAATATGAAAATACAAAATTGAAGTCACAATGAAACAGCATTTCTCTCTCATTAGATTGAAGAAAAAATCGATTCTCAATACCAAATGTAGACAAGGACATAGAGATGTGCTGTCTCATACAGTAGCTACTTACTAGCCACATATGGTTAGTAAGAATGGCTAATTCAAATTGATATTTACTGTTAAGTATAAAATACATAACATATTTTGAAGATTTAATAGTAAGAGTGCAAATATATCATTAATTTTTATTGAAAGTGCTTTGATATACTAGATTAAATAAAATATTATTACAATTAACTTGGCTTGTTCCATTTTGTTAATGTGGCACTAGAAAATTTTAAGTTACATAAATGGTCGACATTATATTTCTATAGGACAACACGATAATGACAGAGAGCAACAGAAACTTCTACATACTACTGGTGGAAATACAAACTGGTACTATGGAGAGAAATGTGGAGATATCTAGGTAGGTTGTAAGATGAGAATAGCCTAGAATTCAGCAATTATACTCCTAAGTATGTGCTGTGGAGAAAATGTCACACATATATACGAAAAGACATGTAAATTATGTTTTAGTGCCCTTGTTTAGAATCCAAATGTTCATCCAAAGAACTAAACAAAATGTGTTATAATCATACAATGGAATACTATGTAATACATATGTAACACTATTTTTTAAAAAGGAGTAGAGTGCCCTGGCCCGTATGGCTCAGCGGTAAGAGCATTGCCCCAGGACCACAGAGTCCCAGGTTCGATTCCCACCAAGGGCACGTACCTTCGTTGCGGTTCACCCCCATGGCTGGGGTTGTGCGAGTGGTAACCAATCGATGTGTTTCTCTCACATGGTTATTTCTCCCTCTCTCCTCTCTCTCTCCCTCCCTCTGTCCTTCCAGATCTATCTGAAAATTAATGTAAAAATATCCTCAAGTGAGGATTAAAAAAAGGAATAAAGCAACAAGGAAGAACTTAAAGATGTTAAATGAAAATATAAAACAAGAGATTCCACATATGATCATGTACAAAAACTACAAAATCTATTAAAACAGTACTATATGCTATTCAAACATAGATACAACATACTTACATGGAGATAACATATGTGAGGGTAGGCACAAAATTCAGGATAATGGGAAAGAAAGGATGGAATACAGAAAGGTTATATACAAAAGAGCTTTAACTATACGGATAATGTTCTTTTTCCTAAACTACGCTGGGCTGTGGGTACTTTGGTGTTCATTATTCCTTATAACATTTTGACAACTGCTATGTTTTCAATATATGAATTTGTATACCATGTATAACATTTTGGCTATACTTTATGGTTTTGGGGACATACATAAAAACTTCACAATTTTAACCATGTTAAAAGCAATTATATACCTTGACTAATATTAGAGTACAGAAGAAATTACATATAAACACCAAATATATATATATATACACCATTTCCATACCATCTCTTACCACTACAATGAGAAAAAGGAAACAATACATACATCCGAGATCAAGAGTCAGCAAATTTCTTCTACAAAGAACCAAACAAAATGTATTGGGGCTTTGCAAGGCCATATAGTTTCTGTCACAACCACTCAATTCTGCCACAGTAGTGGAAAAGCAGCCATAGACAAATATGTAAACAAACGAGCATGGCTGTGTTCCAATAAAACTTTATTTACAAAAACAGACAGCAGGCCAAATGTGGCCAATGAGCCACAGTTTGACTCAGTTGAGATCCAGTTTTAAAAATCAGTAAATCCAACCCTGGCCAGTTTGGCCCTCGAACCAAAGAGTCTCGGGTTCGATTCCAGTCAAGGGCACATACCCCAGTTGCAGTTTGGTCCCCAGCCCTGGTTGGGGTCATGTAGGAGACAACCAATCAATGTATCTCTCTCACATCAATGTGTTTTCTCTCTCCCTACCTCCCTCCCTCTCTAACCCCCAACTCCCCCAACACTCTGTCTGAAGATAAATGGAAAAATATCCTCGCGTAAGGATTTAAAAATAATAATAATAATAAAAATCAGTAAATCCATCAAGTGAAAATCTGGAGAAATGGATTTGCATAGTAACAAAACATGCCATGAATAACCTGGTAATTACAAAAGAAAAAAATGTTCCTTGTCCACTGAGACATTTAGCAGTCACCACCTTAACCCAGTGATCAAACTCAGCACATCATTTTGATAAAAGTGATAAACACAGTTACAAAAATATACTAAATGTGAAACTAGTCATTTGAAGGCTTCTTTGGGGGCTGTAAATGAGATCTCTTAGGTCATAAATGGAACTATAGTGTTCATTTTTATATTGGGACACTGAAATAAACACACAAGTTGATTTGCTTTAAAAAAAAAATCTCAGTTCACTGCAACAAGCAAGATCTCATGAGACTCTGACTCAATGACTCACAAATGAAAGCCAAAAAAAGGTATGCATTAAAATAAAAACAAAAACCGAAAAAAACTAAGCACCTGCTTCATAGCTAAATGCAAAAGGACATCCTCATGCAAAAATTTACAATGCAGGAAAACAAGAGCATAACTTTTGAGTAATACACCACAGTTATTGAATTAAGGGAAGCAGTTAACAAATATACAGACAGACCAATTTGAGCACAATAAACTAAGAGTCAGCTTGGTTCCATCAGCTATCTTCAACAGGATTCTTGAATAATCAGAGAACAGAAGTAGCAGTCATAAATCAGTGACAGTATTTTCAGATACTACTGAACACTAATCTTTCAGCCATACCATACTCATAAAGAACAGAAACAGGGTCTTTGCCAAACACAAATCACAACATACATTTTATAGATACATCCCAAGTTACTTAAGCCAGATTTGCTAAGTCCTATTTACTCTGTTCCTATTATCTCACCTTTCCTCCCATTCTCCTGTCCAGGAACTCATCTACTCAAGGTTGAATGGTAAATGAAAACACTTGAAGCCCACAGCATTCCCCATGCCTAATATATGGATCTCTTTTCTTTCTTTGGTTTATTTTTTTAAATATTTTTATTGGTTTTAGGGAGAGAGGGAGGTAGAGAGAGGGAGGATGGCAGAAAGAAGCATTGATGTGAGAGCAGAACATCAACTGGCTGCTTCCTGCAAGCCCCCTACTGGGGATTGAGCCTGCAACCCAGGCATGTGCCCTGACTGGGAATCCAACAGGCAACCTTTCAGTGCATGAAAGGACGCCCAACTGAGCCACACCAGCCAGGGCTCTTTGGCTTATTTTTAATCTTAGGTACCACAATATTTCCCCCTTCCTGCTTCCTCTTTTCATATTCCAGTTTTCGTATAGTTACAGAAAAACTCTTCTTCCCTCTCTCTTGGTAAAAATAGTGAAGTTCCAATCACAGCTGTTAAGTAGTGTAGAAAACACTACAGATCACAAATTTTCTAATCATAATTTAAGCCATCCACAAAGGGAACAGAGTTGTAATGTAAATTAAGGAAGAATGCTTGTTATCAAAAGGAGAATTTATGAGGGCAGGGATTTTGTCTGTTTTGTTGAGTCTCCAGTCTAGAATAGTGCCTTGCATATTAGAAAGCACTCAGTAAATGTAAGAATAATGATTGAGGGCAGTGGTTACCTACAAAACCAAATACTATTAAACTATACGAAATTCTTTCCTTCTCTGTGGGTTGCTAGCCTGGAGTAAGTAAAAGTAATAGGAAGCCTCTCATATCTAAACTTGATCTCCCCTCCCATACAATCTATTATTTAAAGTTGCTTTGAGTTAATTATTTCCTCTTTGTAAGGGACTAAGAAGGGTCACCTGTGTTCAACAGATAATGCCAGTACGTTAAGTCAGAGTTGACTGCTTTAATTAGAAGAGGGGAAAAGCAAAACTCTTTGCCAAGAAAGGTTTAAGCACCCATGAGCAATATGGATACTCCTAGATACTCCTACTCATAAGAACATCTATTAACTATCTTTTTTCAATATCAGGAGTTTATATATATACATACCTACATCAAGAAAATAAAATGCAATCAGATTTAAGAATCAGTGACATTACTCTCAAGCTTTAAAGTGCTCTGAAATCCTTCAGAACTTCTTCAATTATATACCCTTTATCAAACCTGCTTCTTCTCAGATACAGTAGTCTCCTCTGATCCACAGAGGTATCGATAAATTCCTAGACCCGCCCCCCCAGGGGACGCCTAAAGCTGAAGATAGTACTGATTCTTATATATGTGTTTTTTCCTATACATACATACCTATTATAAAGTTTAATTTATAAATTAGACACAGTAAGAGATTAACAGCAATAATAAAACAATTATAACAATATACTGTAATAAAAGTTATGTAAGTGTGGTCTCTCAAAATATATTACTGTACTGTGCTCATCCTTGTGATTATGTGAAATGATAAAATGCCTACATGATGAGATGAAGTAAGGTGGATATAATGGACAAAAGGATGATTTACATTGTACCAGGAAAAGGCTCTAGGTTCTAGCAAGCTACTTAGAATGGTGTACAATTTAAAACTTATCAATTGTTTATTTCTGGAATTTTCCATTTAATATTTTTGGGTATTTTCTATTTAATATGACCATGAGTAATTGAAAACTTCAAAAAGCAGAACCACATATATGGGGTGACTACTATATGCATTACCTATCAAACAAAATCTACTCACTTGTTTTCCTTATATCATAAATTTGATTATACCTGATAATATAACTATAGTATAAAACAGTTTTCCATGACAGAAAAGGTTTTCATGCTTTATCATTCAAACACACTTTTCATTCACAACCTACGTGGAAGTGGAGGACATTCTACATAGACAGCACAGCAAAACTACCAACAGGTCATATCCTCCCTACATCAAGTCTATCAATGTTTGTCTCTCTCCCCTTTAACTATCAGATCTTGTTATAGTTGATCTTCTTCTGTTCAAAAGGATGCAAAACAAGTTTTCCCACTAGTGTTATATTTCTAAACTTTAAGATCGGTAATTTTAAAGAACAAATCAATTTAAAGCCAGTAAATATAACCTTGATATTTCAACATACCCCAAAAGAAAACTTTGAATCCATTTTCTTTTTAGGAAGTGAGTATTAAACTATTTAGTAAGTCATAAAAGCTTTAAATTGGTAAACTGTGCTTTAAATATTACAAACCATGTTAAATGTCTAAATATATTAACAAGTTAAAATACAACTGATTGTTAAGATAACTTTGTAAGTTAACTAAGTTAATTACAAAGGGTATCATTATAAAAGGTATACATTATGCCAAGAAATAAGATATTGTAGATGTGATCATGTTAGCTGTAATAAATAAAAATTCACTGGAGAACTGTCATGACTTACCAAAATTTAGAGCAAAATATTTATCTATTATTAACATTACGTTGAAGGGGAGAAATAAAACACTTTGAAATTTAAATGAAAACGTAAAAAAGAAAATATAAGTTATCACATGGTATCTGTTTCTTAAGTTGCTAGATGATACTAAAAACTAAATCTTAAACTATATAGTCTGAGAAATGAAACTGCAGTATACAGATTACACTTTTGGAAAACCTCGTAACATTATCAAAAATTTAGTAAAGGTTTCTTTTAATCATAAGACTGATTCAACTACCTGATCAAATCACTCAGAGGTGAGGAATGTATGGCCCAAGGGCCATATAAGGCCCAAGAAATCAATACCAACCAGCTAACATCACACGCCTCACCAAATTAGCCTGACCAAATATAGCAGGCTAATTTTTAAGTTGATAATTTTGTATGGCCCGAGAATGATGTTATAAATATCCAAATGGCCCTTGGCAGAAAAAAGATTCCCCCTTCATGAATGGTGGTGTGTGTGGGGGGGGTTATAGATAGAATGTTGAAAAGTGTAACTTAAGTCAAATCTACACAAAGAAGCTAAATCACATTAGAAATGTTTCATTTGGCCCTGGCTGGTTTGGCTCAGTTGTTAGAGAATTGGCCCAAGGACCAAAGGGTCTCAGGTTTGATTTCCAGTCCAGGGCACATAACCTGGGTTGCAGGTTCGATCCCCAGCTCTGAAAGGGGTTGTGCAGGAGGCAATCAATCAATGTGTCGCGCTCACTCTCCCTCCCATCTTTCCACTCTAACAATCAATGGAAAAATAGCCTAGGGTGAGAATTAACAACAACAAAAAAAATGTTTCACTTGAAAAAGAGTCCAAAATGGCTAATCAGAGATATTAGCATACTTAAATTAATCCAAAAGACCATAAGTTATTTTTTTGTTGTTGTTGATTTTAGAGAAGAAGGTAGAGAGAGATTTATTGTTCCACTTATTTATGCACTCATTGGTTGATTCTTGTATGTGCCTTGACCTGGCCTCGAACCCGCAACCTTGGCATATTGTGACAACCCTCTAACGAAATGAACTGAACTAACTGGCCAGGGCAAAAGTTATTTTATTTTAAATCAATGTTTTGATGTAAACATGTATTACCAACAAAAACAATGACAGATTATGAAGCCTATGTACCCTTTCTTTACCCATACACAGAGCTGCTGTCATTTTATAAATTTTATGACAGTCAAGCAATACAAAAACCAGTATTTCCCAAATCTACCCTATTTTACTTTCACTGTTTAGTTTGAGTACAGGATAATGAGATGGGAAGTATTCTAGGTTATAATTCCAGAGTTTACCCAGTTTATAGGAATCTTATCTCATTATGCTCAATTAATTAGTTCTCTTAATCCACAATCTACAATAAAACTTTAAAACTGAAATAAATAACCCGGCCGGTACGGCTCAGTGGTTGAGCATTGACCCATGCACCAAGAGGTTGCCAGTTTGATTCCCAGTCATGGCATATGCCCAGGTTATCGGCCTGATTCCCAGTGGGGGGCATGCAGGAGGCGGCCAATCGATGTTCTCTCATCAATATTTCCATCTCTCTCTCTTCCTCTCCTTTCCTCTCTAATATCAATGAAGAAAAAAAAATTTTTTTTTTAATTTAAAAACTTGAACTATTATAACTCAGATACTACCATTGTTTCCCAACTTAAAATCCGTGAACTTGTGAAAGGCATATTTCACAGGAAAAGTAAAATACAATGTGTTATATTTTAATAAGTTAATTTTATTCACCTTATTAATATCCTATGAAGGACCACTGTATTGTTAGAATTATACTATTTTAGCCCTGGCCGGTTTGGCTCAGCGGTTAGAGCATCGGCCCACGGACCAGAGACACCCAGGTTTGGTTCCCGCTAAGGGCACGTACCTCGGCTGCAGTTTGCCCCCGGCCCTGGTTGGGGTTGTGTGGGTGGCAGCCACTCGATGTGTCTCTCTCACATCGATGTTTCTCTCTCCCCCCCTCTCCCCAGCCCCGCTCTATCTGAAGATAAATGCAAAAATGTCCTCAGGTGAGGATTAAAAAAAAAAAAAAAAAAAGAATTATACTATTTTACTATTTTCTATGCTAGGTAATGTCACAAAATACTTGTTATATGTAATATGCAAATATTCATATAATGTAGATAATATGTGTAACTAACACCAATGAATGTGGGGGTGGGTGTGATTCATTCTCAGTGTCATGTACAGTAAAAGAAATGTTTACCAACCCATTTACAGAGGCACGTTTGCGATCCTTCCACTATTGGCTCAGTCAGTTTTTAATTAATCTCCACAATCATTTACTATCCCATAGCAAATTCTACTGTTCCAAGAGTGCCAAGAGACAGTCTTTCAGCATCGCATTTTAATTAAAAAGACTCCATTAAAAATACACATTATAGCCTGGCCGGTGTGGCTCAGTGGTTGAGCCTCAACCCATGCACCAAGAGGTCACTGGTTCGATTTCCGGTCAGGGCACATGCCCAGGTTGTGGGCCAAATCCCCAGTGAGGGGCATGCAGTAGGCGGCCAATCGATGTTCTCTCTCATCGATGTTTCTATCTCTCTCTCCCTCTCCCTTCCTCTCTAAAAATCAATAAAGAAAAAATATTTTTAAAATATATATATATATATATGCATTATAGAAAAACAAACTTTCAACAAGTGCCACTTTTTCTGACCATGTCAACTTGCCAATCAGGTGTTCTTAAAAGCACAGCTAGACAGTACACCGTTCCTTCAGATGATGTAATCTTAAGGAATTTGGAAATTATAATACGTGAATTACTAACATAAAATAGTATTTACTGACATGACTGTCAGGTAAACTGAAAAGGCTTTCACCTATTCCTGGAGTCTTCATAGAAATCAGACACCCAGTATAAGAAAACAGGTGTTTAAAGCTCTGCTGGTCACCTCCAAGGGAATTATCACAACATGAACACATCCAAAGGTTAATGTACAAGAAACTGGGGAGATCTTAACTAGAGGGTATGAAAGATCAAATGAAAATACTACTCCATGCTGATAATGCAACCTAAAGAACCACTATAGAAACTGTGATAAGACATTATGAAAGCAAAATAAATGAAGAGGAGAAAACACAAACAACAAGCATTAAAAAAAAAGAGAGACAAGACACTGAGAGAAGGTAAGAAGCTCAGTAAAATTTAGGATTATCTCTGAAAGAAAATCTGTTGACTTAAAAAAAAAAACTTGTTCTAAATACTTTTAAAAGTTCTACTGAAACAACATTTGCCTATTCTGAAGGCCTAAAAAAACATTTCTTTTAAAAATTACCATTTTAACAGTATAACTTCAACTATATTTTGAAAAACAAAAAGCTTGTACACTTGGAAAGGACCACCACAATAATTAGAATAACGTGCCTCACTATTTACTTAGAAATGCTCTATTTAAAAGTAGGCTAACAATAGGAACTTTGCTATTGCCCAACAGAGAAAGTAAATGGAATAATGTCTATTAACATGGCATGTCTCTCCATCTCTTAGAACATACTGACTTACACTGTCTACCCTGAACAATTTACCACTTCTACATTCATGCAGTAGCTCAAATAAAATGAGTTCCTGTGTTAATCCCACAATAAACCTCAGTAATTCTCACATCACAGGAGTTGTAAACGTTTTTTAAAAGAAAAAGAATGTTTTTCCCAAAATAGCTACATAACACTAAGACTACTCAAATTCCTAAATAATCCTTTTACAAGACTCCTGCCAACTTTATTTTGATACATTAAACATGTGGAGCCTATTTTAAAAGGTCTTTAACTGTGACTTCATCAAAACAGCTTCCTAGCTGTTCTTATAATGTCTTGTTTTTAAAGTTTTCGAGTTGTTTTTAAGCCAACTTGAATACTGATGAGTCTGGGCCGCTATCAAACGCTTAAGAAGCATTTTTGCCAAATAAGATGGGCAAATATTCTAGTTCTGCTAAATCTGACATTAGAGGTCATGCAACTCAAAACATGAAGGAACTATTTTCAACATTCATTGAGCCCTTCATTTTAAATATTACTTAAGTGTTATTTTCACAGTCTACATTTGACAATATAATTTCTTTTTTTAAAGGATGCTAGTAGGCTCAGTTAAATTATAAAAAACCTGATCTGCCACATAAAGCTGGCGAGTCTACTCTTAATGGGCCTCTGGTGGATTTGGGGTACTGACGATAGCAATTTCATTTAAGAACTTCACTGGTTAAAACGAATGACATCAGAAAAGGATTGCTGAGGAAGGCAGGGAAGAGAAGCCCAGAGTCAGCTGAGAAGAGAAAGAGAAACGATTTAAAGCCACGAAGGGGAAGAAGGTGGTGAGATGCAGAGGTAGAAGAGGGGGAGAGATTTAACAAGGAAGTGAAGTGGAGCGCAAAGTAGGGCAGAAGCTGATGAGGAAACAAACGGGGAAAAGGTAGTGTTTTCAAATAGCCATGCACCAGGAAGGGATGAGTTGAGGCCTGGAGTTGCCCCAGTGCTTTCATGAGATGCTCACAGACTGAAGCAGAGAACAGGGGCAATCACTTTACCTCCAGGCATTGGAGCAAACTAAAATTCCCTACTACAAGCCTCTCCCAGCCTCGGCAGAGCGCGGAGGCGGCGGCTGGAGAAGGGGCCTACCCAGCAGCCAGGCCCAGCGCTCCGCTGCCCCCAGCTCCGCGACACAGGAAGAAAAGCGAAGATTAGGTGGACAGAGGCCGCGACCGGAGCTCGGCGGCACCCCGAAAACGGTCCGGGGCCTCGGCGGTGCCCTCGAGCGGTTTCCCCTACAGGGGGGCGCCGAGCGGCCTTACCTGAAGCGAGGGAGGGAGGCGAGGACTAGGGCGTCCGTTCACGGCGCCAAAAGCCCCCCTGCTGTACTCAGCCCAGGCTTCCAACGGAGGCGCGACCTTGCCTCAGCCGCCGCTTCCCCCTCGGGGTCTCGGCCACCGCCTCCGCCACCTCCGGAGCTGTTTACACCGTCGGGCCCCGCACACCGCCGCCGCCGCCGCTGCCGCCTTTTCTCCACCCTAGCGCCGTAGCCGACTCGGCCGCCGCCACCTCCTCCGCCGCAGCCTCGTCTCTCTGGAGCATCTTCCAGCCACCAAACCGTGAGAAACAGAGACTCCAACCGCGCCGGCAGGAAACTCCCCCGCAACTGCCAGGGGAACGAGGCGGTCAGAGCACCGGCGGCTTTTCCGCCATTGAGCAGCAGCCGCTCCGCTCCTTCTGCAACCCCCTCCCCGCACCCCGTCCTTCCCCGCCCCTCGGCCGGCCCCGCCCCCAGTTCCGTCCCATTGGGACGCCGCGCGGCCTCTCACTGTCCTCGGTTTGCTAAGCCGGCCGTCAATCTCCGCTCTACCGCCCATTCCGGCTGCGTCTTGTACCTCGGTACTGAGTTTTCCCCGCCCACAATATTTCCATTGGGCATCGGTGACCACCTTCAATTGGCAAGGTCAACTATCCATCAAACACCGCCCACTGAGTGAGACCCAACCCTTTATTACCATTTACTTCATTCAGCCCCGCCTCTGCAAACCTCCCGGACTTCAGGGACCAACCCACCCTACCAGCCATAAGTAGAAACCGCCATCAATCAAATAACACCCACCTGCGTTCCGCCTCGCAAAGCCGAGCCAGAGCGATTCTCTTTTCTTATTGGTCGAAAGGGTGGCCCGAGTCCTCAGTCATTGGCTTTCTCTATGTGTCCGTCACTGAACCAATTTCCAAGTCCGTCACACCGGCTTTTTTTAAATGAACGAGCAAAAGGCGGGGAAGTACCCAAAAAGCGATTGGCTAGTCTTCGAAAACGGTCAAACCCATTGGGACTGTGCAGATCCTTTCAGTTCTACGAGGACCCTGCCCTTCTATTTTTGACCTGTAAGCGTCGAGTAAAACAAGCGCCATATAGGCCCCAACGGGCTATCCAGTTATAGGTGTGGAGGCCTAGTCCCACCCGGGGTTGGCTGCTGATTGGCTAACAAAGTCTGCTAGGCCCTCATTGGAGGTTATAAACGCCGTTCTTAGACCCTAGTCGGGAAAGGATGGCGCAGGCGAGGACTAGAAGCGGTCTGGGGAGTGGCGGTTGTTTTGCTTCAGCCAGCGGGTGGGGCGCACGCGAGAGAGGGAAACTCGGAAAGGAGGGCTCTGGGGGAGGTGTTTTGGGGAGGGGAAAAGCCCGGATGTGCCCTAACAATGAAATCATCGCGGGCCAATCAAAGCAGCTGAGCTGGGATACCTGCCTGACCTATCCCCAGAAAGGGAAGAGAATTGAGTTAGTGAGCGGGAAATTGGGGTATCCGGAGAGGCCAAAATGCAACGTGAAAAAATGAGAGAGGTGATCCCTTCAGGAGGATTCTGTGCTGTTAGTGGTAATTTTTATTCCTTCTAGGCCCGCACTGCCTGGCATTTAGCCCTTGCCATTTCCGTGTTTCCTTTCTCAGTCAACACTAAATTGAAAACTTTCAGCCTCGTCTTTGATATTCACTCGTTCATTCCACACTTATTTGGCGTCTGCTATTTGCCAGGCACTGCACACAGAGAGATAAAAAAAATAAATTAGGCAATCCCAAAACAATATGATAGGTGCTATAATTGAAATATGCAAGGGATGGTGATGACATAAAGGACCGTCCCTGAGGGTAGGATGGCTTCATACAGACACAGACTAGAATGAATGATTCAGTAGGTAAAGGAACTAGACATTATTCCTCTAGCAATCGAATTAGACTAATATGTACTGCCAGGTTAATTACCCCCAAAAGAAAACTAAAGCGTAATGAACGCATTCTAATAGTTTAGGATAGTTTTTTGTTTTAATGAAAATGCCCTAAAAGAGGATTTTACCTTATTCATTCTTTTGTGTAAATTGGTTTGGGCAGAGAATTTAAGCTAAGACACAAGAGAGTGCCAGTCAGTTTAGGGGATGTGGATGTTTGGGGGAGAGGGAATTTAGGAATGGGACAATTGCCCAGGCCATAGTGAAGATAGCAGAATTACGATTCAGATTGTTTGTCTACTCCTCGAGTTTTCATAAGGACAGTGTTTCTAATAGCTAAACCACCAGCATTAGAACCACCTGGGTCCACTCACACCTATAATAGTAGGGACTCTGGGGACAAGACTTAAAAAGGTGAATTTTAAAATAATTCCCCAGGTGTTTCTTGTGTACACCAATGATTGAGACCCTCTAGCATAGGTAATCAAGGCACCATAAACTAAAATTCACTGTCTCCACTACTGCATGTTGGAAGAAAAAATAATGAAGAAGAAAAAGAAGTAGGCCCATCTAGATTTTGTCTTTCCTTTGTCCCCTTTATTGTGACTATGGGATCATACAGTTCTCAGGAAATTTCCTTAAATGACCTATAGAAGAAAATATCTTAAATCACACTCGTTTGCCTGACACACTTTATATAGGCGGAAGGTAGTTTGGGACTCCAGCTTTCAAAACTGGAACCTAAAGATCATAAAAGCAGACATCTGGGGACCCTTGTTTTGAGAATACCTCAGAAGGGCATCATAGAAGCTTCTTGGTCTCCTTGATTTCCTTCTCACTTTCCCTTGATTGATCTCAAAACTAACACAAAGCACAACCATTTAGGTGGGCTAATGACTGTACATCATTCTTTCAATGGCTAAAAACAAAAACATTGACTACTATTCTAGGTGTTGAGAATACAATAGGGATCCAAACAGATATTTAGACTAACGTTGTTGTATGCTTTATTTGATTAAAACACTATACTATTAAAGAAGGCCCAAAAAGATTCACAACTTTAAAAGGAAAGTTAGTATACCATCATAAATACAGGGGTGAGCAAAATTAGGTTTATAATTGTTCGTATGGGGGAAAAAACACACAGGTTATGATTTTTACAATAACTTTATTAACTCGAATGACACAGTAAACCTACGTTTGCCCACCTCTGTATATAATGTATCATAAATATTAAATAACATCATAATGGGCTCTGCTACTAACTAGATGTGTGACTTAGGCTAATAACTAAGTTCTCTAAACCTTTAGTTTGTTCTTCTACAAAATGGGAATCGTAACATCTCCTGAAGCCAGATGAAGAGCACTAAATGCTTTAGTAATGTAAAGCATTCCCCAATATGTAATTTAAAATGGCAAAAATGCTAAATATAATGTTGGAAAAAGTCCTAATTTTTCCAATGTTGGTTACAGTACTCTGATGTTCTCTTTTAAATAAGATAGCAAATCTCAGTTTTCTCCAAACAAATTTGGGTGCCCCAGTTTTACTGGTGCACTAAGCCCACACTCAGTCACTAGGCAATCCAGTGCGGCCTACTTCACACAATTATTTCAAGAATTAAGCCCTGGCCCATTTGGCTCAGCGGTTGGAGTGTCGGCCTGCGGACCAGAGAGGCCCAGGTTCGGTTCCCGCTCAGGGCATGTACCTCAGTTACAGTTTGTCCCCAGCCCTGGTTTGGGTCGTTTGGGTGGCAGCCATGCGATGTGATGTGTCTCTCACCTCGATGTTTCTCTCTTTCTCTTCCCCCCTCTCTCCCTCCTGCTCTATCTGAAGATAAATGCAAAAATGTCCTCCAGTGAGGATAAAAAATAGAAAAAAATTCACCAGTTACACTCTACAAATATTTATTAAGCATTCACTGTGAATTAGGTACTAGGGTAGATGATAGGCACTACTGTCTTTGAAATTAATTTTTCCTACTTATAATAAACCCATTTGAACCATACCTGAATTTATGCTAATGAGATAACTCTTGGAGGATGGGGGCTGGTTGCCATAGGACTCAACTATGTAATGAGAGGGTTCCAACTTTCAGCCCCATTCCCGACTTCTGAGGAGGGGAGAGGGGCTAAAAACAAACTTTATCACCAATGACTAATAATTTAATCAATCATGCCTACTTAGCCCTGGCAGGTTTCGCTCAGCGGTTAGAGCATCGGCCTTTGGGACCAAAGAGTCTTGGGTTCGATTCCCCATCAAGGGCACAAACCTCGGTTGTAGGTTTGATTCCCAGTCCCAGTCGGGGTCATGAGGGAGACAACCAATTGATGTGTCTCTCTTACATCGATGTTTCTCTCTCTCCCTCCCTCCCTCCCTCCCACTCTATCTAAAAATCAATGGAAAAATATCCTTGGGTGAGGATTTCTTTAAAAAAATTTTTTTAATAGTTTCTACTTAATGAAGCCTCCATAAAAACTCCAAGTGACAGGGTCTGGAGAGCTCCTGGGTTGGTGAACACATGTAGGTAGTGAGCCCAGAGTGGGAATAGAAGCTCCAAGCCCCTCCATACCTATGTATCTCTTCCATTTGGCTGTTCCTAAATTGTATCCTTTATAATAAGCTGGTAATGTTATAACCCGCGAGAAGCAAATACTCAGGCTCCACTATAGGTGCTTTTAGGGTGGCAGACGGGACAGACAGAAGGTCTCCGAGAGGCTGGGGCGGAGGAACATCTCTCCGAGGCCTTCCCCCTGCTCTCACGAGGACCACGGATTCCCATCCGCCGGAGCCTGAGGAGGTGCACCCCAAGTGGGGAGTCCTCTTTAAGATCTCGCTGGGGCCTCCAAATGTTGTGACCCGCGAGAAGCAAATACTCAGGCTCCACTACAGGGTGGCAGAGGGGACAGACAGAAGGTCTCCGAGAGGCTGGGGTGGAGGAACGTCTCTCTGAGGCCTTCCCCCAGCTCTCACGAGGACCACGGATTCCCATCCGCCGGAGCCTGAGGAGGTGCACCCCAAGTGGGGAGTCCTCTTTCAAATCTCGCTGGGGCCTCCAAATGTTATAACCCGCGAGAAGCAAACACTCAGGCTCCACTATAGGTGCTTTTAGGGTGGCAGAGGGGACAGACAGAAGGTCTCCGAGAGGCTGGGGTGGAGGAACATCTCTCCAAGGCCTTCCCCCAGCTCTCACAAGGACCACAGATTCCCATCCGCCGGAGCCTGAGGAGGTGCACCCCAAGTGGGGAGTCCTCTTTAAAATCTCGCTGGGGCCTCCAAATGTTATAACCTGACAGCGAGATAACCAGAGACGCATGGCCGAATTGTAAAGGAGCACTTTATTACACCGGCGGGCTGTTACACCGGCGGGCTGGGGGGGTACAGTTTCCCCAAATCCTCAGCCCCGAGCCTTCTTTGTTGCCTGCTTTTAAAGGCACAGACTACAGAAAAAAAACTACATTCTCTTGGCGCCGCTTTTGGCACCGTTAAGGGGGGCTGATACAGAGAAGGGGGGGAGAGGAGCAGGGTAACTATTAATCTCTTTTTTCTCATGATTTCTCTGAGTTTCCCAAGGCCATCCTCAACCCCTTATCTGTACAGTTTTCTTTGGGTGTCTCAAGGCCCTTATGTTTACATAAAAGAAACTGCCAGGGTGTGTACGTGCAGTAACTGAGGGTCAGAATGGAGTTATTACATCCCCACTGGTTTTAGGTACAAGTCAAATCATTGACCCCTTTTTTTATTAAGGATATCAACTCTGTCCCTGTATTATTCCCAAGTTATTGGCATAGAAACAGCAGATTTCACCTAGTGCTACACAGAGTCTGTTTTGTATTGCTGGAGGTTATACTTAGGTGGGAGTATGCAAGTCCCTTGCCCCTGGATATCCCCCAAAGTTAACTTGGGCTGGTCCTATGTACAGTTGTCAGTATTTGGGGTCTGGGAAATTGGCTCAGAGAGGCCTAGCCCTATATAATAAGGTGGCCCCAAATTTAGGCATAACTAGTAGTCAGCCCCTATGTCCTTCCTGTGGCCTAATAAAGGTCTAGCTGACTAATGACATTAATCTGAATGGGGTCAGATTTTCCTATCCCTTATAGTCCCCATTCCCCCATAGGTGTCCCATAACCCCAGGGTAGGGGTCCTTCTATATGACATTAATCTTCAGTAATACCATCTGTGCCTGTGGTGCCTCTCATGAGGTCACATAGGTCGAGACTGAAAACAGGTTTTTCTATGCCCTTTGTGGTGACACTTCTTAAGATCTCCCCCAATATCCCATTTTCAAGTTCCCAGTTCTATTGGGGCCCAGATCTATAAAAATTCCCCTGTATAGTCATAATCAGAAAAATTAGAGTCCCAATAAATGCAAGAGTCTCATTTTTAAGGGATCTGGAGAGGCCGGACCGTTCATTCTGCTTTTTCCACCTTCAGCCGGGAATGGTGTAGCCAGACCGGGATGCCGTTGACCTTGACAGCTGTTGGTGCAGGCAGGATGACAGTGTATGGTCCCTTCCAGGCCAGAGTCAGTCCCTGGGTGGTAAATTTCTTTACCCATATCGAGTCCCCGGGCTGGAAAGGGTGCACAGGGTCTGAGGTGGGCACAGGCAGGGCATCGTAGACGTGTTTATGGACAGCTTTCTGGGCGGACTGCAGGGCCTGCAAGAACTGTAAGAGGGCGAGGGGCAGCAGACTACATCCTACACTGTTATTCCATTACCAGGGGCAAGCTCTCCCTCTCTCAGTGTCCCTTTCTTTTTCCCTTCTTGAGTATTCCTCCAATATCCTGTCTTCCTGTAACATGTATGTCCCTTTCTTTTATCCTTTCTTATCTTTTTACTTCCTCTGCATAATCCTTCTCTTTTTATTTCTTCCCTTCTCTACAAACTTTCTTCAACTTACACAGACCCTCTGCGACTTACACAATCCTTCTTCAACTTACACAAACCCTCTGTGACTTTCCTAGTCCCTCCCTTGACATGAACCTGAGAGCTTGCTCAATCTATATGCTGTCTGCATATCCCCCAGCTTTTCTTCTCCTCCTCCCTCCTTAGACCCACACATTCCTGCTTCCTTCTGCCTTCTCCCTTTCCCTGTGACCTTACTGGACATTGCTTGCCTCTCAGGAGTTCAGTAAGCTTGGTGTAACCTAAGTGGGTAGTCTGGTGCAGCTGGTTGACTAAAGTCCGACCTAGAGCCTCTGGGACTAACAACCTCCCATCAGGCAGTGTCCATCATCTTGTTTCTGCTTGGCCAAGTCATTTTCTGACCTAGTGTATCTGGAGAGGCCATTCCCTACTGGTTTTAGGGCCGCCTCTCAAGCTTCCTGGTGCAGTAGATTTCCTTTCTTGCCCCATCGGAGAGCCTGGATTAGGGCTATGAGTCCAGGCCTTTGGGCTGAAGTTCCCCTACTTAATGACTGTGACTATATGACACAGTCCTGAGTTACTACTGCTGTCCCAGCATACCTGATTTCTTCCTGGACATAGCTGTTCCCGTCCATGAACAATACCTCATCTGGTGATGGCAGTCGGACATCCTTGAGGTCTGGGTGGGCCGTCTGCACTATGTCGATTACCTCCAGGCAGTCCTGTAGAGGTTTCTCTGGGTCATCATCTGGAAGCAGGCTGGCAGGACTGATGGCCAGCGTCTTGTGGAACTTGATGCGGGGGCTGGCCTGGAGTCGCAGTGGCCAGCAATTGAATGATCTCTGGAGGAGACCACGTCTGAGTGGGGGGTATGGGCACTCCGGCAGGACTAGAACCAAAGGAGTCACAGTATTTCCCCAAAGTCCATAGTCCTCTTTGAAGTCCAGGAGTAGGTTAGAGCCCCATTGGCTCGGTCAGGACTGAGTCTGCTGCACCAGTACCTACCAGGAAACTAACTAGTTTGTCCCCTATTGTCTTGTCTATCTCTAATCGGGACCTATGCCTGCTGTCCTGGCTCTTCCTCATGTTTCCCTTTCTCGGGTGATCCTTTTCTATGGGCCCTGTTCCCCTTAAGGCTGTTATTATTACCTTTGCTATTCTATTATCTTGTTTCCCCGATATTTCATTTCTAAGAATGTTTACTATGCAACCCAATGAAGTCTTCTGGGCATTAGGGTAGCCACCCATGATTAGACTAACCGTAACAAAGTTGAGGGAGACACAGTAGGGAGGCAGACGAGAACAAAAACAAGGGAAGACACACAAGACAGAAACTTTCGCTTCGTCCGCCTGGCCGCTCCCCTCGCGGAGATTTCAGACGCCTCTTGGCATGTGGCAGGTTGGAATAAGCCCCCAACTCGGATCAGGCTCGCTGGTGGGACACCATAGTGGCCCAAGAACCTGATACCGCCTTTTAGCCGTATGAGGTCGTCACGGAACCGCAGGGTAGGACTCACTCAGGCTCCGTAACCAAAGTCGTGGAGCACGGTCACTCACACACAATTACATTCACACAGTCACACTCACACACCAGAAGTTCACGGGAGATGATCAGTCTCCCCTTCCACCCCAGTGGCGGACCAGAAAGCACCGCGGTCAAGAACCAGAATTTGCCAGAATTGAACCCCACCCAACGTCTCAGGGGGATCCTGGAGAGGAGAGGCTGTGCCGCGTCCGGCCCTCTCACTCCCACCCAGATGGACCGGTCACCCAGAACTCACCTCCGGAGGCTTTACCAGGTCTCCTTAAATCTTTTTGGGGACGTCTTGACATCTCCCAGCCGCTCGTCAGAAACCTAAATCGGATCTTTGAGGCCCTGGAACATCTCAGGGGGTACCTCCCCTCAGATCTCCAGGGGTCCGG
Source organism: Tadarida brasiliensis (assembly GCA_030848825.1). Classification (NCBI taxonomy): domain Eukaryota; kingdom Metazoa; phylum Chordata; class Mammalia; order Chiroptera; family Molossidae; genus Tadarida; species Tadarida brasiliensis. The sequence goes on from CM061270.1 coordinate 50,043,077, forward strand.
CGGCCGGATTGGGAGAGGCCATTCATCCTAGGCGTCTAACCCCTGGTGTCCTAAAGCACCAGGGATCTCGCTGGGGCCTCCAAATGTTATAACCCGCGAGAAGCAAATACTCAGGCTCCACTATAGGTGCTTTTAGGGTGGCAGACGGGACAGACAGAAGGTCTCCGAGAGGCTGGGGCGGAGGAACATCTCTCCGAGGCCTTCCCCCTGCTCTCACGAGGACCACGGATTCCCATCCGCCGGAGCCTGAGGAGGTGCACCCCAAGTGGGGAGTCCTCTTTAAGATCTCGCTGGGGCCTCCAAATGTTGTGACCCGCGAGAAGCAAATACTCAGTCTCCACTACAGGGTGGCAGAGGGGACAGACAGAAGGTCTCCGAGAGGCTGGGGTGGAGGAACGTCTCTCTGAGGCCTTCCCCCAGCTCTCACGAGGACCACGGATTCCCATCCGCCGGAGCCTGAGGAGGTGCACCCCAAGTGGGGAGTCCTCTTTCAAATCTCGCTGGGGCCTCCAAATGTTATAACCCGCGAGAAGCAAACACTCAGGCTCCACTATAGGTGCTTTTAGGGTGGCAGAGGGGACAGACAGAAGGTCTCCGAGAGGCTGGGGTGGAGGAACATCTCTCCAAGGCCTTCCCCCAGCTCTCACAAGGACCACAGATTCCCATCCGCCGGAGCCTGAGGAGGTGCACCCCAAGTGGGGAGTCCTCTTTAAAATCTCGCTGGGGCCTCCAAATGTTATAACCTGACAGCGAGATAACCAGAGACGCATGGCCGAATTGTAAAGGAGCACTTTATTACACCGGCGGGCTGTTACACCGGCGGGCTGGGGGGGTACAGTTTCCCCAAATCCTCAGCCCCGAGCCTTCTTTGTTGCCTGCTTTTAAAGGCACAGACTACAGAAAAAAAACTACATTCTCTTGGCGCCGCTTTTGGCACCGTTAAGGGGGGCTGATACAGAGAAGGGGGGGAGAGGAGCAGGGTAACTATTAATCTCTTTTTTCTCATGATTTCTCTGAGTTTCCCAAGGCCATCCTCAACCCCTTATCTGTACAGTTTTCTTTGGGTGTCTCAAGGCCCTTATGTTTACATAAAAGAAACTGCCAGGGTGTGTACGTGCAGTAACTGAGGGTCAGAATGGAGTTATTACAGTAATAGTAAGCAAAGTGCTTTCCTGAGTTCTGTGAGCTGTTCTGGCAAATTGTCAAATTGAAGGAGGGGGTTGTGGAAATCCCTGATTTATCGCTGGTTGGTCAAAAGTACAGGTTACAACCTAGGACTTGTGACTGAGCCTTTACACCTCTGGGGGCTGCACTAACTCCAGGTGGTGTCAGAATTGTTTAATGGGAGGAAAACAACCCACAGATTTGTTTTCAGAAGTGTTATAAACAGAATAGGAAACAAGTTTCCCTTTTTATTGACCATTGCTACTTTCTTAAAAATGATCAACACTGACTTGCATGAAACCACACAGTTTCTCTTAAAAGTGCTTCTCAAACATTTCCAGAGGAGGTCTCCTAGCACTGAAGCCCTTTTATCACTAAGTATCTAGGGATTTAGCAAGAATTGGGCCACACATGCTAAAAATTATCTTTTTTTTTTTAATCCTCACCCGAGGACATTTTTGCATTTATCTTCAGATAGAGCGGGAGCAAGAAAGGGAGGAAGAGAGAGAGAGAGAAACATCGATATGAGAAAGACACATCAACTGGTTGCCACCCACACAACCCCAACCGGGGCCGGGGACAAACTGCAACCAAGATACGAGCCCTTAGCAGGAACCAAACCTGGGACTCTCTGGTCCACGGGCCGACGCTTGAACCACTGAGCCAAACCGGCCAGGGCTAAAAATTATCTTTAAAATCCATAAGAATTTTGCCCTCTGCTCCATTTAAAATACTCATTTCAATATTAAAATATTTTTAAAAATTCTTATTATCATGAGGGGAAAAGTTTTTTGTTTTTTTTTAACCATGTCATATTAGTTAGAAATATGTTTGGCTACAACTAACAGAAAACCTAAACATTGGCTTAAATAACTGGAGGGTGTGGGATGGCATTTTTTCACATAACATTTGGAGGCCAACGGGATGTCAGGGTCAGTGCTTTTATAATTATTTTGTTGCCCAAGATCGCAGGATGTTTACTACAGATTCAGATAAGATGTCCACGTTGAAAGCAGCAGGGTTCGAGGGAATCACCTGAGCACTCGTAGCTGCAAGGGAGGCCAGAATATTAGGGAACTGAGATGTTGTGAGTTGCTTACAGTAAAACTCAAACTACTAAGCTAACAGAATCTCCTGGCAGGCTTGTTAAAACACAGATTGCCCCACCCCAGAATTTCTGACTCAGTAGGTCTCGGGTAGAGCCTGGAAACTTGCATTTCTGACAAGTTCCCAGGTGCTGCTGCTGGTCCTGGGACCACACTTTGAGAACCACTGACTTAGACTGATCATGATTAATTGCCTGGCACTGGCACACTGCTGCCCAGAAGCATGGCCACATTAGCATTTATAAATACCTCTACAGCTATATTTCTGTTTTCTTTTTGCACAGATGAACATAAACTCAAGCAGCGGCCCTGGCCAGTGTGGCTCAGTGGCTACAGCATCGGCTTGTGGACCAAAGGGTCTCAGGTTTCATTCCCAGTCAAGGGCACTACCTGGGTTGCAAGTTCAATCCCCTCACCCTGGTTGAGGCTCATGCCAGAGGCAACCAACAGAAAAAAAATATCCTCAGGTGAGGATTTAAAAAAAGACCTCAAGAAGTGGCAAAACCAAGAAGTCTTTGCAGACACCAGTAGGTCTTCAATGCACCCAGCTCTCTTTTTCTGGAGCCATAAAGACCTCAGACTCTGAGACAGCAGGGCTTTACAGCTTTCTAACTTCCATTAAAATCAAGTGGATCTGATGCCATAGGGAATACTTTAACTGAAGTTTGTCCTTAACATCATATAACTCTCACAGCTTTCATTAGTCAGAGTCAGCAAGGAACAAATGGTGCACTCAAATGAGAAATTTTGAAAAGTGTGTAATAAAGGGACTATTTCCAAACATGCAGACAGAGTAGAAATAAGTCATAAGGCCTAAGCCCTTTAGGTTAGTAGAAGGGAGGTGCATTATCACCCCTGTGCCTAAAGGGATGAGGGTAGGAAGGGTTTGTAGAAACCTGTAGATAGAGACAGTGTGTGTAGAGGGTCCCATGATAAGAACTCTGACCCTTGGTGAAGGACATATTGGGAGCCCTCATCAAGTAGGAAATAAATACCCAAACCTCACTCTGCTCCCTCCCTTTGATCTCCTGCAAGGGCTTCTCGTTGGCTAAACTCCACTGGAACCTATTGATATTATTCATATAGGTCACAGACAGGATGGAGAAAGGTGAAGGGACAGCTGGATTATCTGGAGGGACAACAAGAACTCTCCAGCACACACATATTTTAATTTTTATACCATTTATTTCTGTAGTTGAAGAAAATCCAAATAATAAAACAAAGAGGAAAAGTATTAGAAGAAATTCGTGAATCAACAGTTCTCAAAGTATGAGCATCCCTGAGGGTCCTCAAGGTCAAAACTAGTTTCACAATGATACTAAGACATATTTGCCTATTTCACTCTCATTCTTTCAGAAGAACATAGTGAAGTTTCCCAGAGGCTATATAACACATTTCAAAAGTAGACACAGATTCCAACTGTTCTATTAAGCCAGAGATTAAAGTTTTGCAAAAACATAGACAATGTCTCCGTCCTCACTAATATTTTTGTTGTTTTAGAAAATACAGTTATGTTTCACACACACACACAAATGCTATTTATATAAACACATACTGGGTTTTTATTCAATGAATTACTATATGTTTTTAAATTTCTCAATTTTAATTTCTAGAACAATAAGTGTTTATAGATATAACCCACACAAACAAAAGCTCTTTGGACACTCAATAATTTGTAAGAATGCATAGCAATCCTGAGACCAAACTGTTTGAGAACTGCTCTAAATCATACTCCATAAGGCTAGTTCCAAAGATAAGCCAGCTTTAGGCAAGTTAATGAGCTGGGGAGGAGGAGGATGGGAAGAAAAGGATGACCTAGAAGGTAAAATGCCTGCCTTTCCTTTCTTTTCTTCTCCTTACCTCTTTTTAAGCCTTTTCTTTTCTTCTTCTTTTTTTTTTTTTTTTTTGGTACATGCCCCTAGCGGGAACCGAACCTGGGACTCTGTGGTCCACAGGCCGATGCTCCAACCGCTGAGCCAAACCGGCTGGGGCATTTTTTTTTTTAATGGCTTTATTCTGTTCAAATACTGGTGTCTTTTTTTTTTTTTTTTTTTTTTTTAATAAATAAGCCTTTTCTGATTTCCTCTCCCTATTGAATCACTACAGTGCTTGGCTGCTCCAATTCTAGAACACTTACCCTATTCTGTCTCATATTTTAATTATTTAGGTAATTTATTGTTTTCACATTCTACCTTCTCTGTGTGCACACACACAGGATTTCTTTTCTAAAAAACATTTTTTATTTCTTGATTTTAGAGAAAGAGAGGAAGGAAGAGAAAGAGAGAGAGAAAAAAAAGAGAAGTATGGATTTGTTGTTCCACTTACTTATGCATCCATTGGTTGCTTCTTGTATGTGCCCTAACTAGAGGTTGAACCCACAATGTATGGGGACAACGCTCTAACCAACTGAGCTATCCTGCCAGGGCCAGAATGAGTAGTTTTTAACCCAGAGTCCACACAGCCCAAGGGGATTGAATTCACAAGTTTATGAACTTAAATGGGGGGGGGGGGGAGGGGGAGGGATTACACATTTATTTTTACTAACTTCAAATTGAAATTTAGCATTTCTTTCTTATGAATATAGACAACAAACCACAGCAGGACTGTTACCGGACTAAAGGGATCCATTTGCCTGCGCGCTTGCATCAAAACCTAATAAAATTTGAACAGAAGTTTGCAATAGTTTGAAAGTAGAGGTTTATTCAAGGAAATGGAACCAAGCCTAGAGTCCCAGGTGAGCTAATGCTCTAAGTCTGGCTCCCGATGTCCCACAGTGGGACAGATTATATATGGGGGAAATTATTAATCATGGTGGCTAAGGAGTTGGGGTCATGGGTTCTACTGATTGGTTGGGGCCAGGAGTAGATCATTGTATCAGGTCCCGATGTCAGCTATGGCATTGTTCTGTCTGGTTTTGTGAGTGTGTGGTTCAGCTTTAATGGGCCTGGGGCTGAAACAGAACTGAAGTCAAGATATTATCTTTAGTTTGACCCAAAACTCTATTTCTGTGGTCAACACACCTGAGGCTTTGTTCCTAAGACTGTTTGATGCTAACCAGGATCTGATATCCTAAGGGCTTAATGATTAAAGAAGGGAGTAGATATGCCAGGAGGAGGGAGGCAAGTGAGTCATGGTGCTATTAGACTGGATAAGGCCAGTTTGGATCAACAGAAAAAAAAAAAGGAGGAAAGGTCAACATTAGAGAAATGAAACCACTTTAAAGAAATGAAATTTGGCCCGGCCGGTGTGGCTCAGTGCTTGAGCGTCGACCCATGCACCAAGAGATCACCGATTCAATTCCTGGTCAGGGTATATACCCAGGTTGTGGGCCAAATTCCCAGTGGAGGACATGCAGGAGGTGGCCAATCGATGTTCTCTCTCATCGATGTTTCTATCCCTCCCTCTTCCTCTCTCTCTCTCTAATATCAATAAAGGGAAAAAAAATTTTTTTAAAGAAATTAAATTTGCCCGGCCTCTGTGGCTCAGTGCTTGAGCATCGACCCGTGCACCAAGAGATCACCAATTCAATTCCTGGTCAGGGCATATACCCAGGTTGTGAGCCAAATTCCCAGTGGGGGGTATGCAGGAGGTGGCCAATCGATGTTCTCTCTCATTGATGTTTCTATCTCTCCCTCTTCCTCTCTCTCTAAAATCAATAAAGAAAAAAAAATTTTTAAAGGAAATGAAATTTTTGCGCAGTTGTACCACCAGCAGTACCTGTGACTTTATCACCAACAGAAATTACTGATATCTTCATATCACATTAGAGTTGTTGCAGATCTCTCGAAATATCATTTACACTCAACACTATTTTGAAATTACTAGACTCACCACTAGATCTTGCTATTTAAAGTATTCATAAAGCCCTGCTGGTATGGCTCAGTGGTTGAGCACTGACCCATGCACCAAGAGGTTGCCGGTTCAATTCCTGGTCAGGGCACATGCCCAGGTTGTGGGCCTGATCCCCAGTAGGGGGCATGCAAGAGGCAGCCAATCGATGTTCTCTCTCATCAATGTTTCTATCTCTCTCTCCTTCTCCCTTTCCCCTTCCCCCCCTCTCTCTAATATCAATAAAGGGAAAAAATTAAAATAAAATAAAGTATTCATAAAGAAGCATATTACATTATAAATTTACAGCTTGTTTTTTTAAGTTTGATGACTATTTCAATATAACTGGTTTCCTTTGAAATCTTATTAACTTAGTTTTATGTGTTTAAAACCATTATTCTGAGAAGGAATCCACAGGATTTACCAAAGGGGCCCTTTGCAAAAAAATAAAAATAAATAAAAGGTATGGGGAGTAATAACCCTGCTGAGAGTAATCTCCAGTTCAGCAAGAACATTATTTCTTTTGTTGTGTATTGTACACAGTAGGTGCTCAATAAGTATTTATTGAATTGAATTTAGAGGGTTCTCAAGTAGTTCACTGGATGTTTTCCCCTTCTTCAGTGCCACCCCACCAAAGTTGGGCAGGGCCCCCATACCCGACTTCCTCCTAAGAGAGGAAGTTGATAATAGCTATCGCCAATCTGCATGCAATCCCCATAGCCTTGGAGGCCAAAACTGGCTGCCTTGGAGCCAGATGCTCCTTTGTGTTTTAAAGTGTGTGTCATGCACAAGAGATGATTGAGATTATGGTTAACACAGTGGGTGGTATCAGAAACACTTTTCACTTGACGCCCAACTGAACTAAGTGCTGCAAAACTACAAAATGTTTAAATAAGCTTGGCTGTGTAAAACTCTAATATCAGCCATTTATGTAAGCAGTTTAGCATTTATGCCCAAATTCATTCACATTATCCATTTGCTTTGTTATGTTTTATTTTCTTTAAACAATAAACTATACATTTCTGCCAACTCTTCAGCTTTTGCTTCTTAGTAGCATTACCATTTGCTTATGCAATATGGTGGTTTGCACATGCTTCAAAAACTTAAAGGAAATGTTGTGCTACTTTTCCCTTATTTTCCTTCCACATCTACAACCACTTCTTTCCTGTTTACTTGTCTGAAAGCTCCTTTTCTCCTGCTATTAAAGCTGGGCATGAGTGCTGATCTTAAGAATCTAAGCAGACTTTCAGGATGGAGCAGATGAACACAGGAGTAGAGCCACAGGTTGATTATTCTAAGAACAAGTGTTCAGGGAAATAGCTGTAAGAATATTCTCAAATGAAAAATTCATGGTGAAAGGGACATGCAGGACTTGAGTGCTATTAGTTTAAAAGGTTTTATAATAAGGCCCACATTTAATGTCCTTTAGATAAAGGCCTTATGTTTCTGGCAAATAGCAGAGATCCCAGCAGTTAGATAACTGGCCACAGAAAGACTGCAGGTCAGGTTTGAGAAATTTAGGCTCTGAAACCAAATAGAAATGGTGATGGAAAAGGAAGCCAGAGGCTCCCATCACAGCCAGCACAGACCAGCAGCAGAAATGGCTGGAAACTGAACCAGTGAGAAGTCAAACTACGGCATTTTATGTCCTCGCTGCTTGTTACCAGAACTTGTCTCAAAGTACGGGAGTGGGTTCAAACCGCAGACAAAGGTTAAGGTAAGGTATAAGGCTGCAGAGGAGATGGAGAAGCAAGAACAGGAAGCTCCTTCATAGTGAGAGGTTATGTGGTTGGTTTTTGTTTTCCTTTTCAAAAATTTTTCTTGCAGAAAAGCAGACCCACACAAAAATAAACAGTAATATTATATAATGAACTCCATGTATCTATCACACCACTTAAATAATTCTCAACATTTTGACTATATTGTTTCAACTCTCCCTTCCCTCAATTTTTTAAAGTTTCCGTTTTTAGCTCTCTGATTTCTATACCATCTTCTTTTGCAATGTACCCCATTCTCATGACTCCAACTACTACTCTAATGCATCTGAACCCCAAATGTGGAGCACCAGTCCCATCCTTTCATGTGTCTTCTGCTACCTCCTGGATCTGTCCATTCCAGGATCCCATGGCACTTCAGTCTGTAGCAGACACTGTTGGTTGCCTTCCTAGCAGCCTCCCCACCTTGATCGTGTGCCCTGCTCTGGAACCTCACTTAGTTGATGTATGGGGGTAGGTTTAATTACTCTCCAGTCCCAGACATTACTCTGATTAGTCTAAACTATCCATCATAATTTCATTCCCCTTTGGGTGATTTGTTTAGGAATATGCATGTGATGCAAACCAGGCTAATCATACTTGAGGGGAAATATGCAGGAAGCAGGGGGGTTTAAAGAGTTTTCCTTGCTCTTATAAAGGAATGTGAGAAAGATACTCTCTTCCTTTCATGGAGCCAGACAACCTGTAGTTGTATCTCAGTGATGCCACTCACTAACACGGTGATACTAAGAAAGTTACTTAACTTCCCTATACCTCAGTTTTCTATCTGTAAGATAGGGATGATAGAACCTACTCCTGGGGTTGTGAAAGGAGTAAAGGAATTAATATATGTAATGTGCTTGGAACAGTGTCTGGCCTACCAAAAGTGCTATGTAAATATTAGCTAATATTTTTATTTTGTAAGGATTTGATACTTGGAGCTCTGGCAGCCATCTTGTGACCATTAAAATGTAGGATAAAATAATATGTAGGATAAAGAGGAAGTGTGGAAAGGATCTTAATCATTGAAGATGTCAAGCTGCTGAATTAAATAAGCCTGGAACCACACTAATCGTGAATTTCTCATTCAGCGAGATAATCATTCTCCTTATTATATGTGTCTCTTTGGTTAAATGTTCTTTTACTTGCAGCCAGAAGCACCCTAATTGATACATATGCTCCAAATCAGATTTCTTTCCCCAAAGCTTGCTCAGGTTTACTGCTCTGTCGAGGCATCACAATTTCCCCATTCAGTCTTCTTTATAATTCCACAATCTAGCTAGTTTTGTCATTGTTTCCTTATTTTTCTTTTTCTCCATTAACAAAATCACCATTAGTGGCAAAACAAAAAATAGTGCAGTTAATGCCTTGAAATATCCTTATGAGAAGTGAGGAGTTCACACAAAGTGAAAATAATACATAGTAGGTATTTCATATATATTTGTTGAATGTATGCATAGAGGAATGGGTGGATGAGGCATTTTCCAAGTGAAGATTTTTTTTCAGAGAATAAATTTTCAAAGAAACAAATCTTCCTCCTGCAAATAAGTTTGTTTATTTAATTAACTATTAAACAAATGTGCTTCAGGACCTCTCAGAGCCTTCAATGTGCTTCTCTGCATTAAGCACCAAGAGGGGACTCCATTATTCAGTGCTACCCAAGCTTAATTAACCAGAGAGGCATTTGTTCTCCAGTCACCATTTCTGCATTCCACAGAACATAGCTAGAGAAATACTAAGGCAATATATTTTTTAATGAGCACAATATCATTAACTAACAAATGAAATTATAGTTGAATAGAAATCAACATTAATGGGATTTTCTTTAAAATATAGGGCCAGCATACTAAAATTGGAACTCTCTCCCACTTTTATATGGAACTGAGCCCACATTCTATAAATATCCCAAGGCCTCTGTAAGTTAACTCAAATATTATACTCAAATATAGAGGCCAGGACATAAATGAGTAAAGAAGGTGAGAATAAAAAGACATACAGTATGCCCTGGCCGGATTGGCTCAGCGGTGAGAGCATCAGCCTGAGGTTCAGAGAGACCTGGGTTTGGTGGTTCCCACTAAGGGCGTGTAACTTGGTTGTGGTTTGTCCCCAGCCCCGGTTGGGGTCGTGCAGGAGGCAGCCACTCGATGTGTCCCTTTCACATCGATGTTTTTCTCTCTCTCTCTCTTATCTCACTCTAACTGAACAAAAAATGGAAAAAAGTCCTCAGGTGAGGATTAAACAAAATAAATAAAGACATACAGTGCTAGTATGACATTAAATGGCAATTAATCCTCTGTATCAATGTCAAGAATAACAGGTACTAAGTTAAAGAGCCGGCTGAGTCACCAGTTTGTCTGGATAGTAAATACAGACCCAGTGGGACAAAAGCACTCCTTTTTTTCTCCAAAAGAAACCTCACATATGGATTTTTACATACATTTCCCAGCTTTTCAATATTAAGAAATAATTCAATTAATTAAAAAAAAGTTTGCATGGGCCAAACACACTGCTGGGCTGCCTGTTTTAGACCAATCAGCCTATTAACAGCATCTGTTAAGGTCCATCCTTATAACTGTATGAGCAGTTGCAAAGACAAATTACACAGAACAGTGAGCAATCACTCATTCTAAATTTTTGTAACCTAACCTGTTCCTGAACAAGGAATTTTCTGGAGTTTAGGTATTTTAAAATGCATAATGAACGAAAAAAAGACATTTTACCATGCATATAGTAAATAGTTCATATTCATATATATTTTATATATTCATGTAACGTGCAAATATAAAATTGCAATTTAACACTTTTATTTATTTTGTTGTTGTTGTTAATCCTCATTTTCCATTGATTTTTACAGAGAGTAGAAGGGAGGGAGGGAGAGAGAGAAACATTGATTGGTTGCCTCCTGAACATGCCCTTGTGGGGGCTAGGGATGAAACCTGCAACCCAGGTACATGCCCTTGACTGGGAATTGAACCCCAGACCCTTTGGTATGCAGTCTAATGCTCTAACCACTGAGCATACCAGTCAGGGCCAATTTCACAGTTTTAAATAGTAATTACTCAGAAATATTAAGCCATCTTTTGCATCCTAAGTATATCACATTGTCACTTCTAACCATGACTGAAGCAATCGGTTGAGTTTTTAAATGGTTAGTCATTAAAATAAACCTTTAAGAAAAATTCTGTTGTCAGGATGCCATCAGATAAACAATTTTATATTCTACTGAAGAAATGTAAACAGATGGATTTTTAACAGATCATAGTATTTCTCAAATTTACCCTGTATAATTCAGACCACTATTTTGTCCAAAAAAAGAAAAGGCTTGGGCTTTTATTAGTAGTAGGTAATTAGAATAGAGCAGCTGGTCTCAAACTATTTTTTGCCAATGACAGCTTTAGGCAGGAGAGAAAACTAGAAAAATCTACACCCTGCGCTTGCTTTCCTATGTATTCATTCTCATTTTCTGGAAAAAGAGTTGGGGATAACAATGTAGTGTCACTTTATGGGAAATTTGGGGGAGATTATGTATGCATCTATTTTTACAGTTCAAGTATGGTTTTTTATTGTTTAAACAATGTGTACATACCCTAATGTACACACATAAATATTGGAAAATTCCATGCTAAAACATGATTAACGCAAATATATAACACTGCATGTTATAATCAAAACCCCAGAGCAAAATGATAATGATAAAGCTTAACTGAGCATGGAATATAAGAATAGCAACTTTTTTTTAAATTTTTTTATCCTCACCCGAGGACATTTTTTTGCATTTATCTTCAGATAGAGCAGGAGGGAAAGAATGAGGAAGAGAGAGAGAGAAAAACATCGATGTGAGAGAGACACATCGACTGGCTGTCACCTGCACAACCCCAACTGGGGCCAGGGACAAACTGCAACTGAGGTACGTGCCCTCAGCGGGAACTGAACCCAGGACTCAGCTCTAACTGCTGAGCCAAATCGGCCAGGGCGCAACTTTTTTTTTTAAAAAAAAATATGTTTTTATTGATTTTTTAGAGAGAGGAGGGGAGAGGGAGAGAGAGAGAGAAACATAGATGAGAAACATTGATTGGCTGCCTCCTGCCCACCCCCTACTGGGGATCAAGCCTGCAACCCAGGCATATGCCCTGACCTGGAATCAAAGTCACGACCTCTTGGTGCATGGGCTGATGTTCAGCCAACTGAGCCACACTGGCTGGGCAAGAATAGCAACTTTTAAAAACCATAACCAAACTAAAACAATACTTATAATAAAGGTGTTCTTCCTGAAAATTATGGGATTTTCTATCAACCATATATACATATGTTATAGAGCTTTGCATGCATCCTGTCTTCATAGAACACTGAATTAGTCCTTACCAAACTCTAACAAATCACTAATTTTAGTTTATGAATACCAGAACTTCCTAACCCTTAATAACCCAGTAGGTTTCAAGTAGGCTTTATTTAGTTTTATGTGAAAATGAATGTCTTTGGAATTGGCTGAGATGCTTTTAAGAACTAAGGACCATACTTTTGAGAATGACTTCAAAGAGGTCATGGCCTGCCTAGATCAATACAATGTACAAAGAGATCATTTTTTTTATCTCCTTCATAAATTGGAGCCCCTCATAGAGGGTCCCAGATTAGCCTTTGCGTCAGGACTATTTTATTAGCTGCCACTAGTTACTTTTTACCATATCAGACCAGACCATCATCTCCTCACACCCACTAGCAATAAAAGTTACCAGCCCCTATATTAGTAGCTAGCAGTTTAAGGTCTATCCATCTCGAATAATACTCAAAAGTAATCAAGGGAACGTGAACTATTTTCAATATTTCAAAAACCTAAAGAAGGTGGGGTGGGAGTTGGGAGAGGAGGTCATTGGAGGGAAAAAGGGGAGATAGCTGTAATACTTTTAACAATAAATATTTTTTAAAAACTAAAAGAAATCATGCATTCACTTGTAATATAGTTGCATTGGCCACATCTTACTTTCAGTCTGGAATTATACCAATTCAGTGAAGAAATACCAGTTATCTCTTGGTGATCTGAAATTTAGAATGACAGTTTTATATCTTTGATTTATAAAACATGCTAAAGTCATCTTCACATCCATGTCTTCACTCATTTTGATCTTTTCAACTGTAATTTTTTACTTCTTCCTATTCAAATTCTCCCAATTTTTAAAGAATAGGCTAAAGATCCCACTTACTATAGTCCTCAGAAATCTCCCATTACTCAAATTCTCTAGCACTTGTTGATTATTTTATTATCCTAATTTCTTTTTTTTTGTTTTTTAATCCTCACCCGAGGATATTTTTCCATTTATCTTCAGATAGAGTGAGAGGAAGGAAGAGAAAGAAAGAGAAACATCCATGTGAGAGAGACACATTGAGTGGTTGCCACCCGCACGACCCCAACCGGGACTGGGGACAAACCACAGCCGAGGTACGTGCCCTTGGCCGGAATCGAACCTGGGACTCTTTGGTCCACAGGCTAATGCTCTAACCGCTGAGCCACACCAGCCAGGGCTATTATCCTAATTTCTTTTTTGTTTTAACTTATCTTTATTATTGAATGTATTACAGATGTTCCTCATTTTTCCCCCATTGCCCCCTCCTCCCCATTCCTGCCCCCCTCCTGCTTTTCCCCACACTGTTGTCTGTGTCCATTGGTTATGCATATATACATATAAGTTCTTTGGTTTATTTCTTCCCACCGCCCAACCCCTCTTCCCTTTGAGGTTCATCAGTCTAACAACCAATTTGTACTTCTTAATCCCTTCACCTTTTTCACCCCTCCCCCCAGCCCCCACCCATCTGGTACCCAACAAAAGTTCTCTGTATCTATGAGAATATTTCTGTTCTGCTTGTTCATTTTGTTTGTAGATCCAATTGTTGACAGATATGTATTTATTGCCATTTTGTTTGTTCATATTTTTTTATCTTTTTCTTCAAGAAGACCCTTCAACATTTCATATAATAATGGTTTGGTGGTGATGAACTCCTTTAACTTTTCCTTGTCTGGGAAACTCTTTATATGGCCATCGGTTCTAAATGACAGCTTTGCAAGATAGAGTAATCTTGGTTGTAGGTTCTTGCTTTTCATCACTCTGAGTATTTCTTGCCACTACTTTCTGGCCTGCAAAGTTTCTTTTGAGAAATCTGCTGACAGTCTTATGGGAACTCTCTTGTAGGTAACTAACTTCTTTTCTCTTGCTGCTTTTAAGATTCTCTCTTTGTCTTGAACCTTTTGCATTTTGATGATGATGTGTCTTGGTGTGGGCCTCTTGGGGTTCATCTTGTTTGGGACTCTCTGTGCTTTCTGGACTTGTATGTCTATTTCCTTCACCAAGTTAGGGAATTTTTCTGCCATTATTGTTTCAAATAGGTTTTCAATTTCTTGTTCTCTCTCTTCTCCTTCTGGCACCCCTAAGATGCGAATGTTGGCACGCTTGAAGTTGTCCCAGAGGCTCCTTACACTATCCTCATTTCTTTGGATTCTTTTTTCTTTTTGCTGTTCTGATTGGGTGTTTTTTGCTTCCTTATATTCCAAATCGATGGTTTGCTTCTTGGATTTACCTACTCTACTATTGAATCTGTGTAAACTATTCTTTATTTCAGTTAGTGCCTCCTTCATTTCTGACTGGTCCTTTTTTATGCTCTTGAGGCCCTCTCTAAGTTCACTGAGGTTCTCACTAAGTCCATTGAGCATCCTTATAAGCAGTATTTTGAACTCAGCATCTGTTAGGTTGCTTAACTCCATTTCACTTAGTTCTTTTCCTGGAGTTTTGTTCTGTTCTTTCATTTGGGACCTGTTTCTTTGTCTCCTCATTTTGGCTGCCTCCCTGTGTTTTTTTCTATGTATTACTTAGTGAGAGGTATGGGGCTAGCTGAGACCAGATGCTGCTTGTTTGAAAGAATTTAGGAAAAGCTGAAGCAGGATCCAAGACAGGCCAATTCTATGGTAAAGCAACTGGCAACAGGTTGGGTGGGCCTGGAAGTTGGGTGGGGCGGGGCCTCAGGGAATCACCAGGGCGGGGCAAACAGTGTGAGCCAGGTTGCTGGAGTCCCAGATATGGCAGTGTTTGCCAGCCCAGGGAAGGGCTCACCAAAGGAACAAAAGCCTCTGATAGCACGTCTGTCCAGGAGAAAGCTGCCTCTCCAGCTCTCGCTCCAATGCCAAACAGCTCAGTTCTTCCCCATGTGACTCTGGTGCCTTTCAAGCTGCCTCCCGCACGCTAGAGCCAGTCTCGATGCGGCTTCTTAATTTCGTAGTTGTAGGACTTCCATTCAGCTTGATTTCAGGCAGTTTTGAATGATGGTTTTTCTGTAGTTTAGTTGTAACTTTGATGTGGTTGTGGGAGGACACGATACCGCGTTTACCTACGCCGCCATCTTGACCGGAAGTCGGTAATTAATCTATCCTAATTTCTTTTTTTTTTCTTTTTTTTTATCCTCACCTGAGGACATCTTTCCATTGTTCAGATAGAGTGGGAGGGAGAGAGAGAGAGAGAGAGAGAGAGAAACATCGATGTGAAAGAAACATCGAGTGGCTGCCTCCCACACGACCAACCAGGGCCGGGGACAAACTGCAACCGAGGTACATGCCCTTAGTGGGAACCAAACCTGGGTCTCTCTAGACCGCAGGCCGATGCTCTAACTGCTGAGCCAAACTGACCAGCGCCCTAATTTCTTAATATGCACTAATGCTAATTCCAAACACTGGATCCTTGTCTTCTACATCACTTTTGAATCAGCATTGCACAAATATTATAGAATGTTCTCAACTGGGTAGATATAAATGAATGAAACTCATTTTTTTAATGAAACTAATTTGAATTTATAGGATAGTGATAGAAATTTGTCTATTTAATTTACATAATTTATAGTGTCCATAAGAAAACTGAGGTTAAGTGAAGCTTACAGACTAGGTTTTTATATCCCCAAACTATTATGAATATATTCATACATGGAGAGAAATTGAAAGAAAATACAATGAACATCTATATACTCTCCACCTAGATCTAACAATTGTTATCATTTTACTATGTTTATTTCATCACTCTCCAACGATCTATCTGTATATATTTTATACTGTTGATGAATTATTTAAAAATAACTTGCAGATATCATAACACTTAAATACTTCAGTATGCATCCCTAAGAAAAGGAAGCTTCTCCTACATAACTATAATTCCATTATCATACCCAATAAAATCAATAATTATATCTTGGAAGATCCCTGGTCTTCTCTTGGAGGAGGCAGTGGGGAGCGGCTAGGGCTGAGCGACCTGAGTTTACTAGTGCCCCTTGCACTGTCGGACCAGTGGATCCTGCTGTGTCAACGCGGACCAGCGCACAGTAGTGGCCTGTCAAGGTACCTGCTTGCCGAAGCAGCAACCAGCTGGGAGCCAAGCACCATCCCCCACAGCAGCAGCCTGATTGGAGCCAACCCCCCCGCCCCCCCCAGCAGCAGTAGCACCAGCTTGGGAGCCCAGCACCTTCTCCCACGGCAGCAGTGACTGGCAGGAGTGGAGCCCCACCCCCAACAGCAGCTGAGGCTCGGGAGTGGAGACATACCCCCAGCAGCAGAGGCTTGGGAGCAGACATCCATCCCCAGGCAGCAGCAGTGCAGATTGGCAGCTGAGACCCATCCCCAGAAGCAGCAGCAGAGGCTGATTAGGAGTGGTACCCCAGCCCAAGCAGCAGCAAGGCTGGGGCAGCTGAGACCTACCCCTGACAACAGCAGTGGATTTGGAGAAGAGCCCCTCCCCCAGCAGCAGTGAAGTCCCAGGAGCTGAGCATCCTCAGCCCCCAACAGCAGCAGAGGATTAGGAGCTGAGAGCACCTCCTGGCAACAGCAGCAGCAGTAGCAGTGCAAACCGGGAGCTGACACTCGCCCCCAGCAGCATCAGCAGTGATTGATCAGGAGCTGAGCCCCAGCAACGCAGCACACCCCAGCAATGCACCAGGGGGACTCATGCACCCCAGCAGTGCACCAGTGGGACCCCCACACCCCAGCAGTGCCTACCATGACAGACCAATGCCAGCTGCCAGTGGTCAATCCTCCAGGACCCACAGCAGGCAAGAGGTGCATGCACCGAAACAGTCTAGGAGGCACAACAGCACTGACCTGCCTACACATCCCAACATCCCTCACCAGGCCTAGAACTACCAGAGTGCTAAAATGGTGAGACTAAGAAACAACACCCAAATGAAAGAAAAGGAGGAATCACTAGAAAAAGAACTACATGAAATGGAAGCAAGCAACTTGTCAGATAAAGAATTCAAAGCAATGATTTTAAGGGTGCTCAAACAATTTAGTGAGAAATACAAACAACTTAATGAGAATTATAAAGAGTTCACTGGGAACTACATCAGCCTAAAAAAACAGGTAGATGCTATGAATAAAAATCAAGTGGAAATAAAGAATGACATAGCTGATATGAAAAATACCTTAGAAGGTCTCAATAGTAGATTAGAAGAAACTGAAGACTGAATCAGCAACTTAGAAGACAAGGTAGAAAAAAACACCCAAAAAGAGCAACAAATGGGAAAAAAATTAAAAAGCAGGAGGAGAGTTTAAGGGAGCTTTGGGACAATACAAAATGTAACAACATTCTCATCATAGGGGTACCAGAAGGAGAAGAATCAGAGAAAAGAATAGAGAACCTGCTTGAAGAAATAATGACAGATGGGGGGGGAACATCTGTAACAAAAATAAATTAATAAAAATTGAAGAAGAAAAAAAATAAAGAAAGAATGACAGAAAACTTCCCTAACTTGGAGAAGGAAAAAGTCACACACATCCAGGAAACAAAGAGAGTCCCAAGCAAGATGAACCCAAAAACACCCACAGCTAGACACAAAATAATTAAAATGGCAAACATTAAAGACAAAGAAAGACTCTTAAAGGAAGCAAGAGAGAGACAGAAAGTTACCTACAAGGGAGCTCCCATTAGACTGTCAGCTGATTTCTCAATAGAAACACTACAGGCCAGAAGGGAGTTGCATGAAGCACACAAAGTAATGAAAGGCAAGGGTTTGAATCCAAGACTACTCTATCCAGCAAGGCTATCAGTGAAGGTGAAATAAAGAGCTTCACAGACAAAAAAAAGCTAAAAAAAATTTATCCACCACCAAACCAGCACTGCAAGAAATACTAAAGGGACTGTTGTAAGAAGAAGAAGAAATAGAGAGAGAGAGAGGAACACAGGCATAAAATAAAAATGGCAACTAATAAGTACCTATTAATAACAACCTTAAATGGCCCAGCCGGTGTCGCTCACTGGTTGAGCGTTGACGCATGCACCAAGAGGTCACTAGTTCGATTCCAGGTCAGGGCATATGCCCAGGTTGTGGGCCCAATCCCCAGTGGGGGCCATTCAGGAGGTGAGCAATTGATGTTCTCTCTTGTTTCTGTCTCTCTCGCTAAAATCAATAAAAAAAATATATTCATTTAACATCAAACTAAAAAGCTTCTGCAGAGCAAAAGAAAGAACCATCAAAATGGAAAGGAACCCACTATATGAGAGAGCATAATTGCCAATGATACATCAGATAAGGGGTTAATTTCCAAAATATACAGAGTACTCATACAACTCAACAAAAGAAAGACAAAGAATCCAATTAAAAAATGGGCAGAGGACCTAAAGAGACACCTCTCCAAACAGGACATACAAATGGCCAAGAGACATGAAAAAATGCTCAACATCACTAATCATCAGAGAGATGCAAATTAAAACAACAATGAGGTATCACCTCACATCTGTCAGAATGGCTGCCATCAACAAATCATCAAACAACAAGTGCTGGCAAGGGTAGGAAGAAAAGGGGACTCTAGTATACTGCTGGTGGGAATGCAGACTGGTGCAGCCACTGTGGAAAACACTATGGTGTTACCTCAAAAAATTAAATATTGAACTGCCATTTGACCCAGTGATCCCACTTCTAGGAATACACCCTAAGAAGCCTGAAACACCAATCAGAAAGAATATATGTACCCCTGTGTTCATAGCAGCACTACTTACAATCACTAAGATCTGGAAACAGCCCAAGTGTCCATCAATAGATGAGTGGACAAAAAAGCTGTGGTATATATACACAATGGAATACTATGCAGCTGTAAGAAAGAAAGATCTCTTATCCTTTGAGACGACATGGAGGGACCTGGAGAGTATTATCCAAAGTGAAACAAGCCAAGTAGAGAAAGACAAATATCACACGATCTCACTTATTTGTGGAATATAATGAACAAAATAAACTGATGAACAAAATAGACCCAGAGACATAGAAGTAGGGTACAGACTGACAAACCTCAGAAGAGGGTGTGGGGGTGGGGGGGAGAGATAAACTACAGAACTTATATGCATGTATGCATAACCAATGGACACAGACAACAAAACTGGGGACGGTGTGGGGAAAGATTGGGAGGAGGGTGTCAATGGGGGGAAAAGGAGAAACATCTGTAACAAAAATAAATTAATAAAGATAATTAAAAAGAAAACATATTAACTTAATAATAATAATAACCTTAAATGTAAATGGCTTAAATGCTCCAATCAAAAGACATAGAGTAGATGATTGGGTAAGAAAACATGACTCATATATATGCTGTCTACAAGAACCCACCTCACAACAAAAGACTCACACAGGATGAAAGTGAAGAGATGGAAAAAAATTTTCCAGGCAAATGGAAATGAAAAACAAGCTGGTGTAGCAACACTCATATCTGATAAGATAGACTTCAAAACAAGGACTATAATAAGAGACAAAGAAGGTCAGTACATAATATTAAAGGGATCAATCTAACAAGAGGATATAATCCTGATAAACATATATGCACCAAATATAGGAGCACCAAAATATATTTTAAAACTTCTGGAGGACTTCAAGGGAGAGATCAATACCAATACAATCATAGTGGGTGACTTTAACACCTCACTGACACCACTGGATAGATCTTCTAGACAAAAAATTAACAAAGAAACAGAGTCCTTAAATGACAAACTAGATCAGTTGGACTTAATTGATATTTACAGAACATTTCATCCCAAAGCTGCAGAATATACATTCTTCTCAAGTGCACACAGGACATTCTTGAAGATAGACCACATGTTAGGACACAAAGTAAGTCTCTACAAATTCAAGAAGATTGAAATCATATCAAGCATCTTCTCAGATCACAATGGCATGAAACTAGAAATCAATTACAATAAAAATACTCAAGTCCGGCTGGTGTGGCTCGGTGGTTGAGCGTCGACCCATGCACCAAGAGGTCACCAGTTTGATTCTCAGTCAGGACACATGCCCAGGTCTGGACGGCTACACAGGGGAGTTTTACCGAACATTCAGAGAAATATCAACTGTTCTCCTCAAACTATTCAAAAAAATTCAAGAGGAACGAAGACTTCCAAGCTCTCTTTATGAGGCCAGCATAATCCTAATCCCAAAAACAAATAAAGAAACTACAAAGAAAGAAAATTACAGGCCAATATCCCTGATAAACATAGATGCCAAAATCCTCAACAAAATCATAGCAAATCGAATCCAGCAATATATTTAAAAAATTATACACCACAAACAAGTGGGATTTATCCCAGGGATGCAAGGCTGGTACAATATTCATATAAATCAATAAATGTGATAAACCACATAAACAAAATGAAAGACAAAAATCATATAATCATATCAATAGACACTGAAAAAGCATTTGACAAAATCCAGCATCCATTTTTGATAAAAACTCTCAGCAAAGAGGGAATAAAAGGATCATATCTCAACATAATAAAGGCCATTCATGACAAACCTATAGCCAACATCATATTCAATGGGTAAAAACTAAAAGCATTTCCCTTAAGAACAGGAACAAGACAGTGATGTCCATTTTTACCACTCTTATTTAACACAGTACTGGAAGTCTTAGCCACAGCAATCAGACATGAAGAAAAAATAAAAGGGATCCAAATTGGAAAGGAAGAAGTGAAACTGTCATTATTTGTAGATGACATGATATTGTACATAGAAAACCCTAAAGATTCCATCAAAAAACTACTAGATTTTAATAAATGAATTTGGCAAAGTAGTCGGATACAAAATAAACATCCAGAAATCATTGGCATTTTTATATACCAATAATGAACACACAGAAAGAGAAACTAAAAAAACAATCCCATTTACCATTGCAGCAAAAAAATTAAGATACCTAGGAATAAACTTAACCAAAGAAGTAAAGGACCTCTTTGCAGAAAACTACAGGACATTGACAAAAGAAATAGAGGAAGATATTAAAAAGTGGAAGCATACACCTTGTTCATGGATTGGAAGAATTAGCATCATTAAAATATCCATACTACCCAAAGCAACCTATAGATTCAATGCAATCCCCATTAAAATACCAAATGACATATTTCATTGTCATTGAACTAGAACTAGAACAAAAGTTTAGATGGAACCAAAAAAGACCTGGGAACGAATAGCCACAGCAATCTTGAAAAAGAAGAACAAAGTAGGAGGGATCACAACACCAGATATCAGGTTATACTACAAAGCCACTGTAATCAAAACAGCCTGGTACTGGCACAAGAACAGGCATATAGATCAATGGAACAGAACAGAGAACCCAGAAATTGACCCAAGACATGATGCTCAATTAATATTTGACAAAGGTGGCCAAAACATGCAATGGAGTAAAGACAGCCTCTTTAATAAATGGTGTTGGGAAAATTGGACAGCTACATGCAAAAAAGTGAAACTAGACCACCAACTTACACCATATACAAGAATAAACTCAAAATGGATAAAAGATTTAAATGTGACTCGTGGATCCATGAAAATCCTAGAAGAAAATGTAGGCAACAAAATTTCAGACATTACATGCAGCAGAATTTTCACTGATGCAACGCCTAAGGCAAGAGAAACAAAGGAAAAAATTAATAAATGGGACTACATCAAGCTAAAAAGCTTCTGCACATCAAAAGAAACAAGTATCAAAGTGGAAATAGAACCCACTATATGGGAGACCACAATTGCCAACGATACATCAGATAAGGGGTCGTCTCCAAAATACATAGAGTACTCATACAACTCAACAAAAGGAAGACAAAGAATCCAATTTAAAAATGGGCAGAGGATCTAAATAGACACCTCTCCAAACAGGACATACAAATGGCCAAGAGACATATGAAAAAATGCTCAACATCACTAATCATCAGAGGGATGCAAATTAAAACGATTATGAGGTATCACCTCACACCTATCAGAATGGCTGCCATCACCAAATCACTACACAAGTTCTGGCGAGGATATGGAGAAAAGGGGAATCTAGTACACTGCTGGTGGGAATGCAGACTGGTGCAGCCACTATGAAAAACAATATGGTGTTTCCTCAAAAAATGAATAATTTAACTGCCATTTGACCCAGTGATCCCACTTCTAGGAATATATCCTAAGAAGCCTGAAACACCAATCAGAAAGAATATATGTACCCCTATGTTCACAGCAGCACTATTTACAATTGCTAAGATCTGGAAACAGCCCAAGTGTCCATCAATGGATGAGTGGATAAAAAAGCTATGGTACATCTATCTACACAATGAAATACTATGCAGCTGTAAGAAAGAAAGATCTCTTATCCTTTGAGACAACGTGGAGGAACCTGGAGAGTATTATGCTAAGCTAAATAAGCCAGTCAGAGAAAGACAAGTATCACATGATCTCACTTATTTGTGGAATATAATGAACAACATAAGGTGATGAACAAAATAGACCCAGAGACATAGAAGTAGGGTTCAGACTGACAAACTTCAGAGGAGGGGGCGGTGGGGAGGGAAGAGATAAACCAAAGAACTTATGCATATGAGCGTAACCAATGGACATAGACAACAATGCTGGGGGTGGGGGACAGGAACAGGAGGAGGATGTCAATGAGGGAAAAAGGAGAAACACCTATAACAAAAATAAATAAATAAAAGTTTAAACTTTAACTAAAAAAAAAAAAAAATCAATAATTAATTCAATAGTGTCATCCAATATCCAGTTCTTATTCATTTTTCCCCCAAATTTCCCAAGAATATCTCTTGTATCTGTCTTTTTCCTAACCAGGATCCAAAAAAAAAGTTTTACACATCACACTTTATTGTATTTCGTAGGGGCGGAAAATGTTTTCCATATTTGGAGGTAGGTCTTGGACCTCACCAATCTCTTTACTTATTTTTAATTTAAAATAGTCTCCCTTCTTTTTTAGAGATTGATTTTTTAAAGAGAGAGGCAGTTGTAGAAAGAGTTTTAATAATGTTAAATAACTCTATAAGAAAACATTTTTTAGTTTTCTTTGTTTACAAAAAAGTTCCTGTTCTGAGATTCTGAAATTTTGAATTTTAACCTAATCACCAGTTGATATAGTTCCAAATAAGACAGCCACTGAGTCCCCAGCGGCCCTGGCTGGTTTGGCTCAGTGGTTAGAGCGTCGGCCCACAGACCAGAGAGACCCTGGTTCGGTTCCCGCTAAGGGAACATACCTTGGTTGCAGTTTGTCCCTGGCCCCGGTTGGGGTCGTGTGGGTGGCAACCAGTCGATGTGTCTCTCTCACATTGATGTTTCTCTCTCTCTCTTCCTCCCTTTCTC
Organism: Tadarida brasiliensis; assembly: GCA_030848825.1. Taxonomy (NCBI): domain Eukaryota; kingdom Metazoa; phylum Chordata; class Mammalia; order Chiroptera; family Molossidae; genus Tadarida; species Tadarida brasiliensis. The sequence continues at coordinate 50,066,541 of CM061270.1, forward strand.
CCTCCCGCTCTATCTGAAGATAAATGCAAAAATGTCCTCGGGTGACGACTTAAAAAAACAGACAGCCACTGAAGGGAGAAGAGAAAAGTGTGAATTGAGAGGATAATAAATGGGTTCCAGCAATCTCCAGCTAGGATGTCTTAAGCAAATTATTGAACTGCTATGAGGTTCATTTTCTGCTGCATAAGAAGGAGATCATACCTACTTTGTACAGTAAGCAATAGTGTGAAAAAATTATGTAAATGTCCAGCATAGCACAGAAGCTTAATAAATGTTGGGATTTTTTTCTCCCTAACTCCCTATTTTTGTGTTTAAGAATTGGGTATTTCCAGATTGATAAATTTCCCAAGTATGATTCTTTTGTTGAACACTTTGTTGCCAAGTCAATTGCAAAACGTAAAGTCCAAACTGAAGTTTTGAGAATGACTTCAAAGAGGTCACTACACTACACTACATTTTAGCTGGCTTTGCTTTTTGGTTGTTTTGAAAGTACACCTGGGCACCTTTATTTTGAGTTTATTATGTAAAATGATTTCTAAAAGTCACCTCTAAAAGTAGTTTAAGACAAAATCATTACTATTTTAAGTTAACATTTTAATCTAAATATGTTTTTTTTTTTAATCCTTACCTGAGGATTTTTTCCATCTATCTTTAGATAGAGTGGAGGGGAGGGATGAAGGGAGGCAGAGAGAGAGAGAGAAAGAAAGAGAGAAACATCGATGTGAGAGAGACACATCAACTGGTTGCCCCCTGCACAACCCTGGCCAGGGCTGGGGACGAACCGCAACTGAGGTTCGTGCCCTTGGCTGGAATCGAACCTGCGACTCTTTGGTCTGTGGCCAATGCTCTAACCACTGAGAAAACCAGCCAGAGCAATTCTAAATATCTTTTTAGTTTTCTTTAGGTCATAGTTCTGCCAACATTATATCTTTATAATATTTAAAAAGTAATACAATATATTTTCAAATTACTTGCATGAGGAATGGACACAGCTCTAATAGAACTATTCTTAAAATTAAAGAGACACATTTTGAACAAGCTACCATCTTACTGATTCTCTTATTAATTAATCAATAAATCTTTAATATGTATTAATTCAAAATAATTAGATACATGGTACATAAAATTACAACTTTCTAAAAAAAATTAAAAGAAAAGCTAACTATTTTTGAAGTGGAAAGATCAAATTAGTCACTAAAGACTAAATGAAAATTTTCTTGCCCCAGCCAGGTGGCTCAGTTGGTAGGAGCATCGTTCCATACACCAAAAGCACTGCAGGTTCAATTCCCAGTCAGGGCACGTACCTGAGTTGTGGGTTCATTCCCCAGGAGGTGAACAGTCAGGGCATGTGCAGGTGGTGGCCAACAGATGTTTCGCTCTCACATTGATGTTGCTCTCCCTCTCCCTTCCTCTCTCTCTAAAATCAATAAAGAAACATTATTTTTTTAAAAAAAGATACTCAACATCACTAATCATCAGAGAAATGCAAATTAAAATCACAATGAGGTATCACCTCACACCTATCAGAATGGCTTTCATCAATAAATCAACAAACAAGTGTTGGCAAGGATGTGGAGAAAAGGGAACCCTCGTGCACTATTGGTGGAAATGCAGACTGGTGCAGCCACTGTAGAAAGCAGTATGAAGTTACCTCAAAAAATTAAAAATGGAACTGCCTTATGACCCAGTGATCCCACTTCTGGCAATATATACAAAAAAACCTGAAACACTGCTTTGAAAGAATATATGCACCCCTATGTTCATTGCCGTGTTATTGTCAATAGTCAAGATTTGGAAGCACCCCAAGGGTCCATCAGTAGAGTGGATAAAAAAAGCTGTAGTGAATTTACACAATGAAATACTACTTGGCAAGAAGGAAATCTTACCCTTTGCGACAGCAGAGAGAGCATTATGCTAAGTGAAATAAGGCAGTCAGAGAAAGATAAGTACCATATGATTTCACTCATATGTAGAATCTAATAAACAAACAAAATAGAAACAGACTCATAAAAAACAGACTGACAGCTGTCAGAGGAGATGGGACAAGGTTGGGTGAAAAAGGTAAAGGGATTAAGAAAAAAAAAAAAAAACACTCATGGACACAGGCAACAGTATGGTGATTACCAGAGGGAAAGGAGGAGGGAGGTAGAGGAAGGTATGGGGGGACAAATGGTGATGGATGGATAGTGAACACACAATACAATATAGAGATGATGGATTATAGAATTGTACACCTAAAGCCTATATAATTTTATTAACCAATGTCATCCCAATAAATTCAATAAAAAAGTGAAAAAAAGGAAAAGAAAATTATCCTTTTCAGAGTACCAGTTTTAAAAAGATACAGATTGGATAGAATGCATTAGGAAAATTATTTATATTATCTTATATTGATCACTATACTTGAAGGTTAAAATTTTTTATTAATTAATTTATTTTTTCTTTATTGATTTTATTTTATTTTTTATTAATTAATTTATTTTTGTTACAGATGTTTCTCCTTTTTCCCCTGCAGACACTCTCCTCCCTGTCCTGCCCCTCCCCCCAAGCATTGCTGTCTATGTCCATTGGTTACACATACATGCATATAAGTTCTTTGGTTTATCTCATCCCTCCCCCAACCCCCTCCTCTAAGGTTTGTCAGTCTGAACCATACTCCTTTCTATGTCTCTGGGTCTGTTTTGTTCATCAGCTTTTTTTTGTTCTTTATATTCCACAAATAAATGAGATCATGTGGTATTTGTCTTTCTCTGATTGGCTTATTTCGCTTAGCATAATACTCTCCAGGACCCTCCATGTCGTCTCAAAGATAAGAGATCTTTCTTTCTTACAGCTGCATAGTATTCCATTGTGTAGATGTACCACAGCTTTTTTTATCCACTCATCTATTGATGGACACTTGGGCTGTTTCCAGATCTTAGCAACTGTAAATAGCACTGCTATGAACATAGGGGTACATATATTCTTTCTGATTGGTGTTTCAGGCTTCTTAGGATATATTCCTAGAAGTGGGATCACTGGGTCAAATGGCAGTTCAATATTTCATTTTTTGAGGAAACACTATGTTGTTTTCCATAGTGGCTGCACCAGTCTTCATTCCCGCCAGCAGTGTACTAGAGTCCCCCTTTCTCCACACCCTTGCCAGCACTTGTTGTTTGACGATTTGTTGATGGCAGCCATTCTGGCAGGTGTGAGGTGATACCTCATAGTTGTTTAATTTTGAAGGTTAAATTTGACACACTAAATAGCTAGAGAGTAAAAAAAAAAAGGATCCAGCCCTGGCTGGTTTCTCTCAGTCATTAGAGCATCGGCCCTCGGACCAATGAGTCGCGGGTTTGATTCGGGTCAAGGGCACGTCCCTCAGTTGTGATTCATCCCTGGCCCTGGTTGGGGTTGTGCAGGAGGTGGCCACTTGATGTGTCCCTTTCATGTTGATGTTTCTCTCTCTCTCTCTCTCTCT